>OZ024869.1:79587316-80187316 GCA_964017185.1 Rugalucina vietnamica | reverse complement strand
CTATATGCACAGGAATTTTGTGACACATCAATTGAGCCGCGCCATGAGAAAACTTGACTTTTGCATATGCGAAAACAAAGACACAGATCAGCTGTGGAGTAATTGCACAGCTGATCAGTGCCTTTGTTTCCACTACACGGATTTCTCCTCTACCTATTTCCAAATTTCAAGATTCTAGCCTGCTTCTTTGGCTGCACAGACTGATTTGTGTCTGACCTGGTCAGAAACCCCGAAGATCGGTGTTCTCACGTCGAGGCTCAATTAATGATTGTCAAAACGATGACCACTGCAAAATTGCAACAACAAAACAATTAACACTCTCTTACAGTTCTAACATGTTTGAAAAACACTTCATTAAATTTCAGATTCTACTAGAATGTTTTGTTTGACTTGTTACTTTGCATTCACAGTAAACAAAAATTACACCGCCACATCAGAAAACCAACAATTATGCAAAAACAAAGGTGCAGACCAGCTTCGAGGTTACCGCGAAGCTGGTCAGCGCCTTTGTTTTTGCTGCATTGATAGTACAATCCTTCTTCTTCTTAAATCCGAAATTTCAAGCTTCTAGCCTGCTTCTGTGACCGTACAGGGTGGTTTGTGTCAGACCTGGTCAGAACCCAAAGGACATCTATGCCTTAGATGTAAGAAGTCCCTAAATCTCAGATTTGGGAGGACGAAATTTTCATGTTATGACTATGGGGCTGAATTTAGCATTTATAGGAGAAGAAATATATACACTTTCGTTTACAAAACAAATTTGCTGATTTAACAGAATCCAGACAATGCAATTAAATATTTTCACAACCCATCCCATCTTTGGCTAAAATGAACCATTAGACTTTGAACTGATTTGCATTTTTTGTCAACAGCACTTTTCAAGCAAACACATATGGGCTTGTTTGTCACATGAATGCTGAACAATATCCACACATTGATTGTTTATTGTTTTGCAATTTTAAGTTTATTTTGAAAGAAATGTTAGCTTAGTGCATAGGATCTTTAATTTACAATCTTATAGTTTATTTCTAGGTTTGTTCCCCCCCCGGGACCCAGCATGCCCTTTCGCCAGTTTGTGTGTTTTTCACATTCACACATCATATCAAAGTGGCATCCTGGGTCTAAGGGGGGAACAGGGTCAGCAAGGCGAAAACGTATAATTTCCTGATATTTTCCATGAATTAAAATAAGCACAATTGTTATGGACAATTTTGAAGACATCAACTGTAAAATTGTAAACATTCATGGTCGTATTTCTTGTCAAACCGGTGTCAGGGTGGGTATATTTAGGTTATGTAGATGTATTTATAGAGATACAGTACAGGTTCAAAAGTAAATTTGCTTTCAATCTATCTTATTGCGTTAATGCTTAGAAATGTCAATTCCCAAACTAATGTTAAAATTGACATAAATTATGTCATTGACAATCAAAATAGGCAAGAACACAATAATAATAAAGAACTAGGCATTTTCGTCTTTGAAAGTGACATATTTGTCAATTAGGGAGTATCCCAATCTAAGGCATAGATGTCCTTGTTGGTTCCCTCACGCACAGGCTCAATTAATGAAATCACGTACTGATGGTCAGTGGCTTCACAATACAAGCACTATTTTCAGGGCAAGCATCCTAATGAAGTTTACTTGTATTAACTATTTGTTTGTTTTTGTTTGAATTGATGCTTAATGTCCCAGTCAACAGCAATCGACATGTCGGTACATTGTCCTCCATTTTATGGGACTTTTACCCAAAATTAGGATGTCATGACATTCAAAAAGTGCTTTAAATACAACCACCCAAGAAAGACACTAAGGCTTATATGTATGGACTGTTTTACTTGAAACCATTTTCCCTGGGCAAGCTCACACCTGAGCGTGTAAAAACATGAATTGGAAAAGCGTCCTTTTTATGTTTGTTTGTTTGAATTGATGCTTTACGTCCCAGTCAACAGCAATGGTCATGTCGGGACGTTGCCTCCATTTTATGGGTCTTTTACCCAACATTAGGATGTCATGACACTCAAAATGTGCTTCTTTTGCTATAACCACCCAACTAAGCCAATAAGGTTTATATGTAGACCTTTTTATGGGAAATAGGCAAACAGTATACAGCCAAATGTGACGTTGCATTACGCGGTATCCCAAATGGGGCTATACAGGGCCCAGTTGTTCAAAACTTTGTTAGCTTAATGTCATCGTTAAGACCTCAACTCGTTAAGTTAATGCCAACTACATAAGTAACTGCATAAACTACATAAGCAAATACACTGTTATTATTTTGTTGAAAAAATGTGAGAATACTTTGCAATGCAAAGGATCCTCACATTTTTTTCAACAAAAAATAACAGTGTATTTGTAATATTGCCATTTGAAATTTTAATGAATTGTTATTAAACTAAATATTGCCATTTGAAATTTTAATGAATTGTTAACTAACGACATCATAAATTTTGAACAACTGGCCCCAGTTTGCTAATGCTGGGCAAGTTCATTCGTCACTAATGGTTTGATCATAATCAAAAACATAATTCATCTCTTACTCTATTTACACTAAACCATGCCATCAATACTCACCTTCAAACTTAATTTTGTCTGTGTTATTAGCCAAGGCATGCACTAGCGCCACCGTCCCACAGGCATTTCCGACTGTCTGTTTCATATAATACACTCCCTCAGAACTGGATTTTTCCTCCCCTATCTTACTGCCTTCAGCCTCCGACTGAAAATACACAGTATAAATAAATAGGAATTTCAACATTACCACCCAGCCTCCGCTTTCAAATTCCCAGATGTTTAACTTCAACTGGCATTTGTCCAGGACAAAGTTAAAATTCAAGGATTTTTGCACCCTGCTCTAGCCTTATCATCGCAGGGAATTTTTTGTGTGTACAAGGCCGAAATAAGGCCCCAATCCCAATGGAATTTAGGTGACTTTTTTCATAATCTGGAAAAAAAAAATCCCAATCACAGCTGAAAATAATTTTCAACAGCTTCATTCAATGAAATTCAATTCAAACTCTGCTGTTTGAAAAGAACTCTTCAATTTTAAATTATTTAATGATTCTAGATGAATTTATTTAAGTAACTATGTCAACTAAGAAATAACATCAACTTTGAATGTTCTGAAAATTTCCCAAATTCAGGGTTTACGTTGCTAATTTTCCCAATCAGAAAGACCCGGGGGCCCCTTCCCCAAAAATCCCTGCATCATCATCAGTTATTGCCTCCCTCAAATCTTGAGTATTCTCATGGTGAAGATAGCCCACACACCACAAATAAAAGAGATATGTACAATGGTTAAAATGGTTTAAAACTGGTCAAAATGATGTGCCCAGCATTAAGGTAGCCAGCTGGCTCTGGAGGGTCTCCAGCGTTGTTTGGCTCACGGCAGTCTGAGTTGGTTCTACCAGACAATGGTCCTTGGGATATGTGTTATAAGTGAAACTGTTATAATGAAATTACTTACTATGGACATCTAGCAAAATAATCAATTTTGGATCCATGACATGGCCGTGTTTTACTGAAAACTGCATTATAGTGAGGCATGTTATAATGAGGGTAAAGTGTACCTTCTCAGTGATAGGATACAGGAGCATGACGGCAGCTACAGGCCTGGGAACCATCATCAGGAGGTCGGGATCCAGCCCATACACATCAACAAACTCCCAGCTTGACGGAACACCAAGGTTGTGAATGTACTGAAAAAATAGGGCGTGTTTTACATGCAAGATATGAGCCGTGACGCGAGAAAACCGGTCTTTGGGGTTTCCGACCAGGTCAGACACAAACAGAGCTGTACAATCACAGAAGGAGGCTTGAAGCTTGAAATTTCGGATTTAAGAAGAAGAGAAATTGTACTATCCGTGTAGTGAAAACAAAGGCACTGATCAGCTTCTCAGTTACTACGAAGCTGATCTGCGCCTTTGTTTTCGCATAGGCAAAAATCCGGTTTTCTCACGACGCGGCTCATATAACCCAAGTCGGAATCTAGGCACACAAATGACTAGTCTCTTATAATTAAATGAAATCATTTAAATGTCTGTTTTTTCTCTTCTTTTCTTTATTTGTTTGTTTGTATTGAGGTTTTTTGTCCTAGTCATCAATTTTTTAGTCATGTTGGGACAGTCACCACTTCTTGGGTATTAACCAGTGCTCCACAACATGGTGCCGTGAGTGGGTTTGAGAATGTTAAACTGAAGATGAAGTGTGCATGTTATTCTATGCCGTAGAAACACATACTTGATAAACAAATGTAAAAACAGTAAGTATACTAAGCAGTACTTGCCTTACAGTGACAGTCAAAGATGAATTAAAGTTACATGTACTTCACTTTAGATGAAGTTTAAGTTCCTTCCCTTGATACACATTTGTAGCACCGGTACAGCGGCAATCTGTCGTATCTCTTGAATAAATACATTTAGTCTCACGGGAATTATCTCTTACCTTGTTTAACACCTGTAACAAAACAAAACATATCATTACGAAAACACGCCCATGTAATACAATGTATATTGATTTTTCCTATGTTGTAAAAATTGAAAATTTTTTGTAATTTTTTTTTTATATTTTTCTTATTTTTGCTCAAAACATAGATTGTGGGTACAAGTTAGAACCGCCTTGCCGAAGCGGTTCTAAAAAGTACCCACAATCTATGGTTTGGAGCAAAAATAAGTATACCCATGCAAACCCTAGTTTTACTATATAAAAATGAGGTATAAGGGCGTATACATTACACGGACATGTTTTCATGATGATATTCTTCTCTAAAACCATTGGACCAATTGCAATCAAATTCCATGCCATATGATAGGTAAGAAATTAGAAAAGATAATTTTTTTATTTTTCCAAGTTTTTACTGTGTACTGAGTTGATCAATTTCTGACCATTATCTGCGGAGCTGTGGAAATGTGACTTGCTCAAGGCCACAACAAACAGCATCCAGGCTGAGGATTGAACCTGGGACCTCTGAGACCAGAGTCCTACACTCTACCACTGAGCCAGTCCGCTCCTTTAATCACAGTCATCATCAATATTGTCAGCCTTTTGAGGCCCGGGGCTTTAGCAGGGATTTAACCAATAATAAATGCTCAAGATAAAGCATAGAAACGAAGCACTGATGTATGGATGGACAGACGGACATTTGAAGGCAAATATTTTGCGGAGGGTATTATACACCACACTTTTTCAAGTGGTGGGGTATAAAAATCATATTCTAAAACACCCTGCCTATAGAAGCCAATGGTAAAGTGCAGTGATATATTGAGTGATATATCACTGGGCGGATTAGCGTGACATTACTTTGGGCCGTTTTGACGCCATTTTGATTAAATTATGACGTCAGCTATCCCATAAGTGACGTTATTGCGTTACCTTGAAGTTAGATGGTGTAACGTCATTTCAATGTGTACATATGTAAACATTTGCAGTACAGTCAAGACAAAAGTTTGGCGGGATCTCTTCAGTGCAATGGTGGAAAAGTTAAAGAAACTGAAGGTTTAAAATGATTTTATTCCATTTATTGTGTGTTAGAATCGAAATAGCTAGCCTTCAGCTAGCAAAGAAGCGTACAAAGTAGTTTCTTTCCACAGACTATCAGGGACTGGAATGACCTCCCTGATTCACTTATCTCCTCTGCTGAAATGTCTGATGACTGTGTGTCCAAGTTCGCTTCACCACACTCTGCATGCCAATATCGATATTTGACCAACCCCGGAGTGGGATAGCCAACTCCGAGGATAACGCCTACGCCTGAGGAAAATAGAGAGTGCTCTTCTTCTAAAAATGTCAAAATAAATTGGAAAACACGTTTTTTACTCAGTTTCCCTAATTCTGTATCTTCCTATGACAATGAGCTTGTTGTTCAAAACAATTTTAGGCGCAAAGATATTCATATTATTGATAAATTTATGAGAAATGTATGTTAATTCAACAATCTAATTTAAACAGCTAAACACGTGTTTCTGTACGAAGATAGTGGTTGAAATTGTGCATATGGAAGAAACAATATATATCTGACATTAACAGAACCAAAGCACACTTGAATTTGGTATATTTTGAACATTTTCATGCATTTAATTAACAGACCCTCTTTAGTGAAGAAATGAGGGTAACGTTAACGCCGGAGTAAGATACAACTGCAGCTGGAGGAAATGTTAGAGAAGAGATGAGACCAACTACGACGCCCAATTTTGTTCTCAAGATTTGATGGTCTTTTTATCAAGAAATTGTATTTACTTTCACCCAATAATGGTCTGTAATGCCTATAATCTCCTACAAGATGCTTACCTTCTGGCGTGGGATCGCGCGAGCACGTTTCTGTTACACATAGAATTGAGGACATCTTGTTACATTTATTGTCTCAAATTCGTAGTTTATCAAAAATAAAAATATTTCTGTACACAAAGATACAAACAAGCAATAATTGAAACAAAATCATGGCTTGCTAGATTCGCCACAGACATGCAATGCAACATACACTAAAAGAGCATAGTTTTTTAAGTTTTGCACGCATTTAGATTGTACAGTTTCACTCGGTCGAGTCATTCATATTGAATCAGAAAATCTTTCGTTACAACGCATTACTTAAATGTTCATGCTTTTTGAATATGAATAGTATTAAAACACGGTAATGGACATTCGTATGTGCTTTAAACAGGAGGAAAATGCATCACGGTATTTCCATAACCGTGCACATGCTTTCACGTATGTATCATTATACAGGTGCAGCTGCCAAATATTGTTGCTACCATTCTATCAAGTAAATGTCGAGTAAAAATAGTTTTTGTTTTGAACCAGCATTCTGTGCAAACATTATCATCCTCAGGCATTGGTCATGTCCATATCTAACCTTCCTCCGGCGTTGGCGATCCCATTCTTTTTTCCACAAGGAGTCTTTGGTGGCGAAAAATGTCTAAATGCTTCGTCAGAAATGAGCTTTAAGTAAAACAGTTTGTACAGCGAATGTGAGTCATAAATTATAGCATGAATAGAGAATGAAAAGTTTTGACTTTAAAGAATTGTTGACTTCTAAATCAATCTTGACAGACAAAATCACAAAATTGTCAGATCTACTAAAACCTGTGACGGTTATTATGTCCGTGACGGTATTGTCACAGGTTGTCACAGGTTTTGTTTGTACCGTCACGGGTATGTTTTCTGTCACGGGTTGTCACGGGTTTTGTTATATAAGTCATGGAAATGTCAGGGAAATGTCTCTATTATTCATTGAGTCGTCACGGCCATTAAAACAATTGCCGGAACGTAAGAAAGAAGCGTGGTGACGTCGGCGTCATAGTAACATATCCGCCATTATTAAGAAAAATGAAACGACATGGAAACACAATATAGGAATTTTTCGGCTGATGCGATCATACTAGAAAATTTAAGAGACCCGGACACAGAACCAGTCGCATCATTACCATTTCGCCCTAAAGGAGGAGAGCTTTATAAGTTCAAAGCAGAAGGGGCGAAGGCGCAAGACTGGCGTGCCGATGGCCATTGCTGGATAAATCAGGGAAGAGTGGCGTTGCCAAGAAAGAATCCAAAGATAAAGAAGAAGTACTTTTATATCGCCACTGAAAATGGAGCATCCAAAGAGTTTGTAAAGTTTGTTTTTCATGAACCCGGACAGGATAACGGCCCATTTCTGATACAGTATATTGGAAATGACGAAGTTTTACAATCGCTTGCTCATGGAAATGCAAAGAACACCGCCAGACCATTCGTCAGAACCAAACCCAGTTCCTTAGATAGATGGTTGAAACAAACAAAGTCGGAAGATCCAAATGCTGTTTATAAAAATGTAATCCACGAAGAGGAAATGCCAAGGAATTTGAAGCAGATTCAAAATCTCCGTTATAAAGGAAACAATGAAATGAGGATATCTAAAGATGCTCTATTCAATATCCACGCCATAGCACGGGACAGCAGCAATGAGTTCATGCATGCCATTCACACATTCCCGAACTTAGTTGTGATATGTGGACACTCACTCATGTTAGATGAACTTGAAAAGGTACTTTATTTTGATACGACAGAACAATGTCTTAGCTACGACACAACATTCCAGTTAGGAGATTTCTATGTATCAGCTCTGATTTTCAGGCACATTATCTTCAGAGAAAATCCTTGCATGCCAGCATTGTTTCTTATACATGAACGTAAATTTCAACAGCATCATGAAATCTTCTTCAACTTCTTGAGAGAAAAAGGGAAACTACCAAAAAGGCCAATTGCTTGTGTAACGGACGGTGAAACTGGAATCATCAATGCAATGTCGGTTGTTCCAAATCGCCACATACCGTCACGGCAGATACTCCTAGAAAACCCGTGACGCCACATACCGTCACGGAAGATACTCCTAGAAAACCTGTGATGCCACGCTATTGCAAACGCTGTTGCTGAAGCCTTTGGGACAGATCCTACCACACAGGATTATGATACAGAACTAATGCGTGGGCATTTGATACACTGTTTTGAACAGAAGGAGTTCTCTCTATTTCCTGCAAGAAGTAGGAATTCCACTTTCTCCGATGGTGTGAGGTACTCTGTCTACCTAAAAATATATTGCACTTGTCAGATGCCAGAAGAAGGCAAATATGTTATATGTGACAAGTGCAATATATGGTATCACCAGGAATGCGAGGGTCTCGACATAGATGACATTCCAGAGAGTGGAATTCCTTACTACTGCAGGAAATGTGTGAACCCAAAGAGGAAGAAAAACAGAAAAAAAATAGATAATTTTTATAATTTAATAAATTGTCAGAATATATATCCATAACATGTTTCAAAACAGTTTTATTTGTTGTTCATTTATTACCAATTCACATAACAAGCTATCTCACGTGTGGTATTGCAACTGTCATACCCGAAAAACCCGTGACAAAAACGTCACGGAACGACCTTGCGTCACGGCTTTTAGGATATGTAAAGTTGTACGAGTCACGTGTTTTAGGTCGTCACGGGTTTTAGGTGATCCCCAAAATTGTGCGTGTTTTCTTGTATTTTATATGTTTCAGACAAACTATTGTAACATGATGTCAATTTTATATGGAAGCAAATTCATCTTACAACATTAACTTATCACTACAAATACATTATCCGCTTGCTCTATAGAATAGTTCATAATTTTGTTGACAGCCCTTCACACACTGTTCCTCAGGCGTTGGCTATTGCCTCGGAGTTAGCTATTTCACTCCGGCGTTGGTCAAATATTGATAATTGGCATGCCGAGTGTGTTCACCCGTGCGTTCAAGGGACTAATTTCTCCCCCTTCCGAAACCCCCTGGTGAAATAATGTCATTTGGCGTGTCACCAGTAAACTATTCAGATTCAGAAATAGATCAGCTCTAGTGCGTGAATTGTTGAGTAATATATCGCTGGCTGTTTGTCGGTACAACTTTACACTTTTTAAAAGCTGATACTTGTTATTGGCTTTGAAGTTTAGCCATGATGTAGAGGCTAAGATACAAAGATAGGAAGTGACAGCTGCTGGGCCCTGTAGGTTAACTTATTTCAAATTAGGCCAAAACCAAACTAGCCTCTGGGTTTGATTCCAGAGGAATCCAGCGTTGTTTTTTATCGTCAGACATTTCGATTTTCTTTTTCGCCGGCTACTGCCAAAAACGAATTCCCGTTACCCGTTTTCGTTAAATGTCGTAAAGGTAACTGGACAACTCGGCCCATAACAAACTCGGCCCATGACAAAGTCGGCCCATAACAAACTCGGCCCATACAAACTCGGCCCATGACAAACTCGGCCCATATCAAACTCGGCCTCTACTTATAATATAATTGTTGAGAAACAATTGAGGACATTAAGTTGTGTTTATCTTAAAATGTGAGAAATTTTTATCAACAGTGTTTTTTTTTTTTTTGGAAAAAAAAATCTGTTACGACCAGTTGCAGATTGACCAGTTGCAGATTGGTTTGAAAATCGCGTTTCCTAAACTAGATGCGACAGTGATATCAAGCTTAGAGGATTGTGATTCAGAAGGGTTGTGGTCGCTCGAATTGTGCACTAGGGAGTATATTCATAAAATTCATGCGAGACGCGTAGTAGCACTGAAGAGGATTTCATAAAGTCGGTATCTGAATCTGAATAGTTTACTGGTGACACGCCAAATGACATTATTTCACCAGTGGGTTCGGATGGGGGAGAAATTAGTCCCTTGAACGCACGAGTGATCTTGGACACACAGTCATCAGACATTTCAGCAAAGGAGACAAGTGAATCAGGGAGGTCATTCCAGTCCCTGATAGTCTGTGGAAAGAAACTACTTTTGTATGCTTCTTTGCTAGCTGAAGGTATCTGAAAAGCCAAAGAGTGTTGATTTCTACAACGCCTATTCTTTGGGATAAGGTCATCTGTGGGTATTCTGGCTTTACCCTTTAGACCTTTGTATAGCAATATAAGTCTACTATCCTTCCTCCTTTTCTTAAGAGATTCCCATTTCAGTTGACCTAAAATGCCAGTCATGCTCCCAGTTTCAAAAACATAATTTCCCGTCACAAACCTTGCCGCACGATTTTGGACCTTTTCCAATTCTTCCTGGAGGCCATGAGTGTGAGGGTCCCAAACTGAGCTTCCATATTCCAAGACCGGCCGCACCAGTCCTTTATAAGCTGCTTCTTTCACATCTGGGGGACAAGAATACAAATTTCTCCTCAAGAATCCGAGAGTTCTGTTAGCCTTTGTACAAACATTGGAAATATGAGTATTCCATTTCAAATCATTTGTGATAGTTACACCCAGGTATTTTATGCTTTCAACGTTTTCCAGTAAAGTGCCCTCAAGGGTGTAGTTAGCCTGTATCTTACTAGACCGTTTATTTGTCAGCTGCATCATGTTGCATTTGACGGGTTGAAATCTCATTCCCCATTTTCTAGCCCAACTGCCTAAGCGATCAATGTCTCTTTGAAGTTTCAATGTATCCTCTTCACTCTTGATTTCACGATAGCAAACACAATCATCAGCAAAGAGTCTTATTTCAGACTCGATGTCTGCTGAGATGTCATTTATATACAAGGAAAACAGCAAGGGGCCGAGAACGGTGCCCTGAGGGACAACCGACACAACTGGAGCCCAATCCGATTTTATACCATTAACCACTACCCTTTGTTGTCTGAAACAAAGGAAAACATTTATCCAATTCAGTGTTGTTCCACCTATTCCATAGCTGAACAATTTGCTTTTAAGGAGTTCATGGGGAGGAGTATCGAAAGCCTTTTCAAAATCGAGTATAAAAGTGTCGACCTGGCCTTTTTTGTCTAAGATTTTGGCCCAGTCATTTATCACTGTAGTCAACTGAGTTTCACAGCTATGCCATTTCCTAAATGCGTGTTGCCTGTCCGACAGGAGTTCATACATGTTCATCAAGATGGGCCGTAATATTAAAGCATACAATATGTTCAAGAAGCTTACAAGGAATGCATGTCAAATAAACAGGGCGGTAATTGCGGGAAAGTGACCTGTCGCCCTTCTTAAACAGGGGGCAAATTTTAGCAAGAGACCATTCTTTAGGAATTTCATCTGTATCAATTGACTGCTGGAAGAGATGGGCGAATACCGGCCCTAATTCCATAGCCAGTTCCTTTAGGACTCTGGGATGAAGCTCATCAGGCCCTAAGGCTTTAGACGGGTTTAGACCTTTGAGAAGTTTGGTCACCCCTTCCTTTGTGACCACAATATCATGCATGAATGGGGCAGATCTATCCATAAGAGGGACCTGTTTGTATTCACTTTTAGTGAAAACATCAGAGAACTGACCATTAAATTCCTCCGCCTTTTCAAATTCGGATTGTGCTATTCCACTTCCATTTCTCTTTTTCAACGGGGGAATACCTTGGGTATCTTTTTTCTGACTGTTTATGTACCTGTAAAAATCTCTAGGATTAGCCTTAACATCTCCTACCAAGTTGTTCACATAAATATCATGCTGCTTCCTGATATCAGCTTTGATCTCTTTCCGTAAAGATTCAAATTTAGATCTAAATTTTGCACTACCAGTCTTTTTAGCTTTTGCATGTGTTGCATTTTTTTCTGCGAATCTTCCTTCTTATTTCAGGTGTTATCCAAGGGACAGAGGAAACTGAGCGACTAGTTTTTGAGGGGATATGTTTATCTGCCGATTCCTGAATAAACGATGTAATGAGATTGAAATTTTCCTGGACCGACCGAGTATCTGAGTAACCGTTGAAGTATCTTTCCTTTGCAAATTTAAGTGTTTCTGCTCTCATAGATTCATAATCACCTTTCTGATAACGATACACTTTTCTCCTAGGTTTCTTTATAGGGGGGATAGCAATTTTCAATGTGCCAGAAACAATGTCATGATCACTGAGCTTATCCGGGGAATGAATGTCTACAAACTGACCAGGAAGAGAGGTCAAAATTAAGTCCAAATTATTTCTTTCTCTGGTGGGGAAATTGACAAATTGTTTTTGGTATACAAAAACAGCTTGTGTAAATAAGTTAAAGAGCACTTGTAAATATAAAAATTCACCAGCTTTGAACGTAAAATTGAACACCTAGCCCAAAACTGTAAAGTCAATAGACTTGTGCCTCGAAGAAATAAGCGGGGAAGCTCTACGATACAACATTAACATGGCACTCAAAATGTGCGTCATACATGTAACCACCCAAGCAAACCAATAAGGCCTATAATGTATGGACGGCTTGACTAAACCACTTTAAGACTTGAGCGGTTAACAAGTAATCAGATGGTCGGTCAGTAGTTTAGAAGCTTTGCCTGGAGGCACAAGCAGCCAATCTATTTCTCCTAGGCCCCAATGTGCGGGGCACATATTGCCACCCTTTTCGCTGAAAATAGACTGTCATTTTTTGTGGAAAGAGGTGTTTTACCAAACTGTGTAAAAACTCTTAACGAGACAGGAGTTATTTCCCAGACGTTATATGTTACAAACTACATCTGCAAAGACTTAACCCGCATAAGCAAATATTATGAGATGGTAGAGTTTTCGTAGCTATGGCCCATGATCTCTCAAGGCCCCATCCAGTATTTGTATAGATTTGAGACCAACCAAACAACTGAAGTTATTACCCTACCGGAAATCCGGGTGTGCCTTTTAAAGGCAGGAACTCCGCAGAAAAGAAGAAGGTAACCAATACTGTTGTCTATCTTTTTGGCAACAGTATTGGGTACGCATGAGACTGACTCTGAAATTCCCTCCAAAGGCACAATCCCATTTACCTCCATGAGTGAAATCACGGTTGACGCTAAAGGGGTCCTCAAACTGCAAAATGGGCTTAAGGTTCACAAGACACCTGGGCCAGATGGTCTAGGTGCTAGGGTATTAAAAGAATGCAGTTCTGAAATTGCTCCCATCTTGACCTTTATCTATAATGAGTCGCTTGCTAAGGGAACTGTACAAGATGATAAGCAACAGGCAAACGTGGCCCAGGTGTATAAGAAAGGTGAGAAATATGATGCAGCTAATTATAGACCGGTGTCGCTAACTTGCATCTGCTGCAAAACCTTAGAGCATATAATAGTCAGCAACATAAATAAGCATATTTCCCTTGAAAACATTCTTGCTGACTGTCAGCATGGTTTCCGTAGTCAGAGTTCTTGCGGGACCCAGCTGGTTCAGTTCTTTCATGACATGGTTAAAAGCCTGGGTCGAGCTCTGAACCGGGGTCACAGACAAACGGATGTGATCATCATGGATTTCACTAAGGCCTTTGATAAGGTACCACATAAGAGGTTGCTTTACAAACTGCACAACTACGGGATTAGAAGATCTACACGCAAGTGGATCGCTTTATGGCTCTCTTAGCGCTATCAAAAAGTGGTGTTAGATTGCCAAGCCTCTAAATCCAGTCCCGGTCTTATCTGGAGTCCCGCAAGATTCGATAATTCTTCAGATTCACCTGGAAAGAAAAACTTCGCGAAGGTTCAAGGGCCTAAATGGCCACTAAAAAGTACAAATAGGCAATGACCAGGAAATGGCGCAATCAGAAAGAAATTCCCACTCCATAAACCGAGGGATGGGAAAAAACTAAAATGACACTTAAGTACTTATACCATGAAAACATGTCGTAAGCCGAGTGAGCAGGCGGCCACTCAGTAGGTGGCCGCTCAGTTACTCGAACTGAACTAAAATATGAAAACGTACTACATAAGGCTCAAACAGCACAAAAATTCGACTTCAAAACACAAAACAGTTAGGACCACAAAAGAAGTATCGCCTTGGAACGATCAGTAATATAAAATTACTGGTGGGCTTAAACCGGTTTTACAGGCGCCTAACCTTACCCTCATCTTCTGCTGTGGTTCACAATATTTAGTTAGTTGTTCGAATAAAATAAAAGACTAAAAACATGCATTAACCAAAAAATCACTGGATCTATATATGTGTAAAATGTATTAGTACCGAGCTCTCACAAGAGAAGCAAATTTAGACACATAATCATTTGGCATTCAAAATCAGAATTAATCAAATGAAAAATTAGCCAACCACCCCACCCCTGAGATGATGATCAGAAATTTATCAACTCTGTATATGCTAGGTTGCGAAATCTCACTTCGCTATATTACGCATATGTTCCATATCTCTTCGACGAGTCACTTCGGCCGGTCACAAGACGTTTCGCCCCCAAGACGTTTTCCCCCCTAGTCGTTTCCCCCCTAGTCGTTTCGCCTCTATTTTCCACACTAGTCGTTTCGCCCCAATACCCTAGATGTTTCGCCCCCAATACCATTTCCCCCCTAGTTGTTTCGCCCCCAATTTTTATTTATTTATTTATTTATTTATTTATTTATTTATTTATTTATTTATTTATTTATTTATTTATTTATTTATTTATTTATTTATTTATTAAAGTCAATTAGGATAGACAAACGAATAGATATCAGGTTGGGTGTGGTAATAAAGTGAAGGTGTGAAAAACTTACGATATAATAATGTGCAGAATTAATGTTATTAATTATTGACACCGACTTCTGAAGGATGATTAACTAAAGTGTGAAAAATAGATTCTTTAATCAAGGATTGCTTGCCGAATTTTATGGTTTTGTCGGCATGCGGCAGGCTTTGTCTTTAAAAGAACTTAATGACTCAGTGGAATTTTAAATCTTAATAGCTTTTATTCAGCGATTTCTTTTAATAGACCGATTATCGGCAGCATTATGTGATACAGATAAATATTTATTTAATAATAAATTATTCGTAATATCATGCTTTTGTATATTTTGTACAGCTGTATATAGCTAACTATTGCTTAATTTACGGAAAACATGTCCGTGTACTGTATACCCCCTTAAACCCCACTTTTATATAGAAAAGCAGGGGTTTGCAGGGATATACCTAGTTTTCTCATTTTTGATCCAAAACATACATTATGGGTACTCGTTAGAACCGCCTCAGCAAGGCGGTTCTAACATGAACCCACAATGTATGTTTTGAATCAAAATATGAAGAATATAAATTTTTCTCTTTTGAAATTTTCAATTTTTGCAACTTACAAAAATCTCTTAATATTGCATGGGCGTGTTTTCGTAATGTTTTTCATAAATTACAGGTTCTAAAACTAACAATGTTTTATTATAATATTATTTCTTTATAGTATAATGCTTGATAGAAACAGATGCGTTAAACTTTGTATTAATGTATTCATAAATACGGTGATATATTTTAGGGATATGTATATGTATTACTTGTATTTATTTTCTATTCTCTTTCACGATTTCCTGGCTGTTATTTATTTATTTGTTTTTATTTATTTATTATTTATTGACGTCAACAGCAGCGTTGCCCAACATTTGTCGAAAAATTCTTACATTCTCTTTAATTATTTGCTGCTTTTTTAAACGCATGGATAGAATTTAACGAAAATATTTGGTTTATTGCATTTATAATATTGGTAAACAGAATAAAACAATATTATAGTGTAACAAGTCCTAGTCACACCTCCCCGAGTGGCCACTATTTATTAATGGCCCGGTACTGGCCGGTAACTAAGGGAAAGGTACTCATAAATCTTACCCTTAGGCTGACGTGACAGGGCGACGATGCTCCATCATAAATTTCTTTTCAGATATTAATTTACAAAAGCCAGCGAAATGGCATGTCTTTTGCAAACGAACTCTTTTACAGCATTGATTGCCCAAGTGAACAACTTAATAAGACTTTACTATACAAGTTTGAAATTTTTATTGCCTAGCATAATTATTTACATGAAACAAAATGTTGTACATAAGGTAATTATACTGTATCTATATACTAGGGGGCGAAACGACTAGGGGGCGAAACGACTAGGGGGGCGAAACGACTAGTGGGGGCGAAACGACTAGGGGGGAAACGACCAGGGGGGAAACGTCTTGGGGGCGAAACGACTAGGGGGCGAAATGGTTTGGGGGCGAAACGTCCCGGATTCCTTCGGCCCATGGAGATTTACACATCAGCTGAGTTGTACGAGTCTATGCTAGATGGACCTCTCATCTTTGCTCACCTCACTATCTCATCTTCACTTTATCTCATAGATGTGTCCATCTTATTTAATCATCTTCAGAACTGACATCGCACACCTGCCTAGAATGTCACGAGGGCGTGTGACAGTAGAAAGAAAAAAAAAAGAAAGGAATCATTGGGCGGTTCGCCTGGTAAAGGCAAGGTTTATAAACAACAAGAGGGGGATCACCCTTCAAACGATACCTTGTTCAAACGATGTTGGATAACCCATTTGAATAAATAATAGCACAGTTACTTTGTATTATGGACATTGTTAAATAGTACAGTTATAATATCAAATGTCCTGCGCTCATAAGAAAAACCTAAGCCTCGGCGGTGACCCTTTATAGGGCAGATCTCCTATCAAAAGAAAGAACGAGACGTCTCAGTCCTAGTAGGAAACTTTTACGACAATACGTCATAACATGGAGGTCAACGACAGAAAATTTATGTTTTGTGGAAAATAATGCAGAAAATCAACGAAAAAGGGACACACCGTCCCACAGAAACACATGCAACTCAAAAAGATAAAGACATTTATGTTAGATCTGAACTGTCCTCTGATAATGCAGGTGCAAGGTTATTGCAAAACAAAGCAAACTCCAGTTCTGTATCAGCTGATGCTGACACTGGGTACTCGGTCAGGTCAGCATGTCCTATATGTGGCTCAGACAAACTTATTCATTCATGTAATTCAGTCCAGGATATTGGATTAAAAAGCAGTGAGCCGAAGATTTATGATCCTTTGAAATCAACTGAGACATCAATCATGTTGACTGCTGACAAAGACCATGCCTCCAGTGAAGAGGAATGCTCTGCTAGTTACATTGTCATCCATCTGGGAAGCACAACTGTTGATCGCAGATTTCCACCAAAAAGTATCATGCCATGGGTCATGGCTGAGGTCAAACGGTCAAGAGACACATTCAAGGAAATCTCATTGAATGTCATGTCTCATACTTTAAAAGCTGTTTCCTATGATGACAGCTCATCAAAATATGTAAGAACGGTATTTGAGCACAAGCTGAACAGTGTTTCCAGATTTGCAAAGACTCATCAAGATCCTCGCTGCTTTGGTTACCTGAGACGGGAAAGCCTCTATAGTGATTTCGAGTGTCATGTGTTTTTGGCACATGATGAGAAAGTGGTAAGTACAGACCTAGATGATGGCAGTAAAAATGATTAGAGTGGTGGAATGGTGCATTTAGAAGTCAATTCTGTTGACGTATTCCTGGTTTAGTTATGAAAAGAAAGTCACAGACAGTACAGTACAATAAGTTAAGTACATGTATGTATTGGTTTGTCAGAAAAGGCTCAGAAGAATGACCTTAGATCAGCTGGCTAACTGTCACTCATGCGCTCCACTTCAGTACCTCGTTCCACTTCCCTGACAGCTCAGCATAGGTTGCATTTAAACCAATGTCGAACTGATTGCGGATTTCGTAAGCGACTTGCAGCTATGTTATTTTGCTATTAATTGTATTATTTTTGTTGTGTGTTTGTACCAGTGCCGAAGATCTTCCAGTAAACACTAAAACCTTTAAATTAATGTAAACAAACAATTTTCGACTTTCAGCATCTAATTCTACAATAGTCCCCTGATCTATTTATAGACATCTTTGAAATTTTCCATAGAAAAAAATGAAGTATTTTATGATTCTGCGTACTTTAACAACTAGAATATTTATAATTGATGTGATAATTTATATGCAAGAAAAGATCTAACATAGGTTAGAATAACACAGTTTTGCAGTTTTGCTGAATTTTCATTTTCGACCAAGGGCTGAATATATCCCATTTACGTCGGTATGGAAAGGTTTAACGGAATACCGATGGAAATATTCTGTCTAGAATGACCTTAGCTGCAAATTGTAACCTCCTGGCAGCACCTACATAGAGAGTTTGAGAAATACATGCCATGTTTGCAATAGTTAACACTTTTTCTGCCACTATAACATAGGAACAATGTTATAGTACATATACCTTTTATACAAACTAACATAAATTATGTAGTGCTTTTGCAGAAATTTATTTCATTTTACATGTATTATTGTTATATCAAAATTATTCAATGTAAAGAATGGTAGCCAAAACAATCTTTTTGAATTTTTGAAATTATGTTATTATATGAGCCTCGAGAAAAACGGTCATCGGGGTTTCCGACCAGGTCTGAAACAAACCGACCTGTACAGTCGCAGAAGCAGGCTAGAAGCTTGAAATTTTGGATTTAAGAAGAAGAGAAATTGTACTATCTGTGTAGTGAAAACAAAGGCGCTGATAAACTTCGCAGTTACTGCGAAGCTGATCTGCGCCTTTGTTTTCGCAAAAATCTGGTTTTCTGATGCGGCGGCTCATATTGTCTAGATGCTATTTTGATTGAGAATACATTGATTAAAAGTAAATGATGTTCTGAAAGGCTGAAACCAGTGAAAGTTTATTACAGGTGGATCTTTGCCTCTTATATTTGAAAGGCCAAATTACATCCACATGGGTATTTGTAATTCATGTAGTTTAGGACTTGTTTTGACCATGAAATGAAATCTGGTGTTGGGATTAATATTAAAATTGTAAAGCCTCGCACTGTCGAAATATGGAAGGGCTACTCCATCATGACTAACATCAACAAATTAAAAAGACAACAAGTACCAGGTGGTCAAGTTTTACTTGGTCTGGATACAAAATGTTGTTTATTGACTTTCCTGGATTTTTAGCTCATCTGAGCCATAAGGCTTACACTTGATGAGCTTATAGTGGAGACTGTATAGCCATAAGGCTTATAAGGTGAGCTAATAGTAGAGCCATAATGCTTACAAGATGAGTTTATAGTAGAGCCATGTAGTATGCCCATGATGGTGACCAGTTATCAGTCAACCATCCATCCATGTTTTCAAAAGTCTCCCCAGTCATAGTCAAAGCTTATATAAAGCCTCTATATGAAGGGGAAGCAAAAGTGTATATATACATGTATAAATAATCCAGGTCTTATGACCAAGATGGTCAACATGCCCATATATGCTTAAACCTGATACTTGGCATGTAGCACTGTGGACTAGACTACAAAAAATATTGATATAAATGAGCCATTGCATGGGAAAACCAACAATCTGCATAGGCAAAAACAAAGGCGCAGATCAGCTTTGCTGTAACTGCGAAGCTGATCAGCGCCTTTGTTTTCGCTACACGGATAGTACAATTCCTCTACTTTCCAAATCCAGAAGAATTTCCAGCCTCTATTCATCTTCTGTGACTGTACAGCCCGATTTGTGTCGGACCTGGTCGGAAACCACATTGTTTGTTTTCCTACGAGGCGGCTCTAATTATGATGCCCTGATGATCTGTTTAACTGCAAGGGTCAACTTAGGGTACCTATGTTATGCAATTGAATGAGGAAATCATTAAAATATCATTTAGAAGGGAAAACTTGCATGAAAAGGGCATATAGACAAAAGATTAATGGTTCTGAGAATATGGACTTCACAGGGTATGTCAGCTCCAGCCCAGGGCTGCACTAGTGGGATTTTCCATTTAGAGTTTTGGGGCAAAGAGCCATTTTTGACATTTAGTTTGTCCCAAAGTGGTGTAGGGGCTTGTAACAGTGCTGAATAGTGAAAAGCCACTACCCTTATAATGTCCCATAATGGGTGGGATGTACATGGTAAATGATTGTTGCATACACATAATGCATGTACTTTGATGGCTGGGCATTTGTTTAAAATTATTTTAAGATAGCTATAAACTAATCTATAAATTAGCCTTCTTGACCGAAGCAAAACAAGGCAGAATAATTGAGATGAGATATTTAATAGCTCTTTAGATCTCTTTAAGATAATATATGTACATGTATGTATGTATGATGTATAATCAGACATTGAATGAGAAACACTGTTTTGCTTATATTTGAAGAAAAAGACACTGATCAAACAATATGTCTTCTCATAGTTTGGTCTGAACTGTTTTATTTGTGTTAAATATTTGGTATATTATCCCTAAATAGTACTGTCTGTAATGTAACAATGTCTAGAGATACACATAAGGATTCCAATTTGCATTGATTTAGTCTTGTTGGAAACTAAAATAGACAGGTTTTTACAGGATTTGTGTCATATATCATGATTTATACAGACAATTTTGGATATACCAGTGCATGTATGTATCATGTATATTGTTTAATTTCTAGTATACATGATTTATATGATTATTGCTTTTCATAATACTGTTAAATTTCAAAAGCATTATTTATTAGTTAAAGGAATAATTGAAAATATATCTTGTGTTACTTTTGTAACTTACTTACTGACTGTGTGTGATGTAAGTTTGGGAACTATACATGGCCTTAGTCCACTCATATATGGGCTGCATCATGAGAAAACAAGATTTTTGCCAGGCAAAAACAAAGGTGCAGATCACTGTGAAGCTGATCAGCGCCTTAGTTTTCGCTACATGGACAGTACAATTCCTTTATTTATTAAATCCAAAATTTCTAGCCTCTAGCCATCTTCTGTAGCTGCATTGGCTGGTTTGTGTCAGAGCTGGTCGGAAGTCCCTAAGTCCAATTTTCTTGCATCGCGTCTCATACATGTATGTAGGTGCAATCAGTCATTGCTAAACATGCAGATTTTGTAGAGGTCGAAACCCCACTAGCGCTGACTTGTAGTTGAGAGGCACTCATTAACTCGCCAAAGTACTTGTTATTAACTAGAAAGCTGTACCTAAAAAATTGTTGACTGGGACTTTTGAGGCCACAAATCAACAACAACAAAAATATCACTTTGAATGAAAAATACTGTGAATGTTTTATCTGATGGTAACATCTGTAGCTTATATCCTATACCGTGTCCAAAAGGAAGTTAGAAATTAAGATAAAAGATATTACTGAGTGGTTTTAGAAGCTTACGTAAAATGAGTATTTTGATGACAATTTTTGTCATTTCTTCATAAAATTAGCTTGTGGGTAGTTGTTGTCAAATAACTCGAATAATGAGAACTTACAATTTATATTTTCAATGAGAAACATGCAATGTAAATAGTTAATTATCTTCGAAAAAACAAAACAAAAACACTTTGTTTATTTACGGAAGTGTTTCCTGAACTGACTGGCTTGATACAAAAAAGGAGAATTTGTTTACTTTTACAAGTGCTGTAATCGTTTGTTATAGTGCTAGATGTTAGCTGGCAACTTGTATGAAGATTTTGTTCATATAGTGTTTTTATATATAGTGTGTTCATATAGTGTGTCGACATTTGGATGAAGAGATGATTGAAATATTCCATCAAAATCAAGACTAAGTCTTGGGGATTCTCTATGAAAGCTTTCTGATAATTTTGATAATTGTATCATAATTTACTTGCAATATATTCTTGTGTCGTTGTGGACCATATTTTATTAAAGGAATGATATGCTTGCGGATAATTGCATATTATCATCAGAAAGAAAACAACCAAGATAATCTGGGAGTTCAAATGGTGCAAGATATTAAATCAATGCACATCTATCGTAATGAGAACATGTCCGAGTAATGAATACCCCCTTTAAACCCCACTTTTATATAGTAAAACTGCATGCGTTTTACAGGGGTACGTATACCTGTGTTTCTTATTTTTGATCCAAAACATAGATTGTGGGTACTCATTAGAACCGCCTCAGCAAGGCGGTTCTAATGTGTACCCACAATCTATGTTATGAGCAAAATAATTATTAAAAATACCATTTTTTTTTCAATGACAGTTTCAATTTTTATTGCTAAAAAAAGTCTCAGTCTATTGCATAGGCAAGTTTTCATAATGAGAAGTTGCTGTTGTAAGATGAGACATAATATTTCCAACTTGGTAATTGTACGCAATAAACGAGTATCAGTGTTCACAACATAGTCATACTACATTTCACGTCACCTATATATACATGTAAGTACATGATGGGTTTTTCGGACAGTCTTTTGTTTATCCGAGATCAAGTTTCTAAACTAAAATAGAAAGTGAGACAGTTTTTATCATCAAGTAAATAATATCATTAATTACATAAGAATAGTAAGGATGTGGAAAACAAAAACCAAAGTACATTAATAGTTCAATATGCGTAATTGATATTACGAAAACACGCCCATGTGATACATATATTTTTCTTAAGTTGTATTCCATTAGAAAAAATTGGATATTTTTAATATTTTAGCTCAAAACATACATTGTGGGTACACGTTAGAACCGCCTCGGCGAGGCGGTTCTAATGAGTACCCACAATGTATGTTTTGGATCAGAAATAAGAAAATTAGGTATACTCCTGCAAACCCCAGTTTTTCTATATAAAAATGGGGTTTAAGGGGGTATATATTGCACGGACATGTTTTCCTGATCATTATGTCATGATGCAGAATGCAATGTATCCTGTAGTGAACTACGTATAAATTATGTGCTTTGGATGGAAAAGTTATAATAGTTGATAGTTATAGGAAGAAACCTATATGACTGTGATTACCTTACAAAGTGAACAAGGATGTATTGTCAGATTTAAGACAAAAAGAAGAAGTCAGAGACATTGTCAAACTGATAACAAAAACAATCTTAAATTACAGGTTCATTAACTTCCTTATGATGAATATTGTAAAAGAGCTACTAAGTTTTACATTGTAAATTGTTAACAAAGAAAGGATAAAGTCCTATTAAGAGTCATCTTATAGTAAATAACACATAAAACAGCAACAAAATTTCCAGAAGTGGCTTCCCTACTAATATAAAAGGATGGACCCAAACTAAGAAACTATACGCCAGTGACTTTGATCAATCCAATTATAAACTATAATAGTATAAAATATATTCTGTCTTATAAATCAAGCATCACAAGATGGATATCTTGGAGGCAGGCAATGTTATCCTGAGAGCCACAGCAAGGACTGGAGGAAATAAAAGACCTGCAACTTATTTTGGAGAGCCTAGTAATATTGGAGACACTGGAACTGATTTACGCAAAAGCTTGCAAATAGAGAATATGACCCATAAACTAACTGCCGTAGGTGATGTCATCGACTCAAATACAGAAAAAAGGTTGATTGATACAGCTAACAGGAGAATGAGTCTACAGCTTGAGAGACTCATGGAAAAGAAGATGGAGATGGCCACCTTAGGTGGGAAACAGCCAGTTACCATTGGCAACCAGACTGCCATGATTTCCTGTTGGAACAGTGTCCACGGCAAGCCAGATTCTGATAAAATCCCAGACAAAGAATCTGTGTCCGCTGAAGAAATTGGGAAAGAAAATATTGCCTCAGTTCAGAAGAAGGCTGTTGGAAGGACATCCAGTAACGAAATACGTGAAGCCCTCAAACAAAAACATGTTGAATCAATGCAGAGGGCCATGAGGAGAAATAGTGGAACTGTTACCAAGGTTACACAACCTGTGAAGAACGAAAATAGGATGGGCATGCGAAGCATGTCAATGATATTGTCGAATACATTCACTGGGAACCAGAATATCTCTAGAAGTATGTCAATGGTTGCTGGAAACAGTGGGGTGGTTGATGCAGTGTCAAAAATCGCTAATGCTAATGGAAATATTGCTGAAGTAGGGAAAGAAGTAATACAAAAACATGTTGATGAAAACTTAAATTTTAAGCCTGATACATTAAGTGCTGTAAAGAAAAATGAAACTTCAGTGACAACTCGTCAGTCATCTTATCCAGGGGCTCATCAAGGGCCAACAACTGTGGATAAAAGGAGTTCAGTGCCCCTTTCTGTGGATCAACAAAAACATGTGAGGTTTACTGTCGGGCCAACAGTGGAAAACACACAAGAGGTATTATTCTGTGTATTAGTGTAACAGCATATGGTATTTGCATTTTCTCTCTGCTTATTCTTTACCTTAGGTTGTAAAACTTCTCATGCTCAGCATGGAACACGGAATTTCAAATGCATACATTTACTGAAAAAGCCAAAATTGTAATTGTAGGTAAATGTAAGCCATTTATCATGCTTATCATGTTTATCCTGCAAAATAGATAGTAAACTGCCAAAAAAGATGTCATAATAAAATTTTGATTCATGCTCAGTTGAGAATAAAATTTTAAAGCTTTATGACCTCATGATTCTGGTCTTCTTATTAAATTTTTTAGTCATCCCTTTTTCTTAGCTTTAGATGCTTTTCGTCGGTCTCGTTACAAAATGCCGTACCTGCATTTTGACAACTTTTCAGGAGAAGCAAAAAACTGTTTTTATCAAAATTACGAAACTTAGAAATTTTCTCAAAATGCCAAAAAGACAATTCAAAATACCGAAACTGCAAAACAAATCAACTTAAAATCACTTAATTACATGTCTAAAGCATTTACTTACCTCAAATTTATGTTTCTGTAAACATTTAAATTTGACATTACTTTTCCTTCAACATCGGCTTTTTGGACAATGCAGTTTTGGCATTTTGAATCACCACTCGCAGTGCGGCATTTTATCACATGGCATTTTCCCCACTTTCTGATTGGCTAGAAGACCGGGTATCAGCGCTGTGGGACGCGGGAGTCTGTAATGAGGCCAAAAAGCCGGAAAAAAAAATTTCGCAAAAGTGCAGGTTCGGCATTTTGTAACGAGGCCGACGATATGTTTACTGTTAGACATCTTACTGACTGTTATAGTAAATTAGTTCCCGGATCATTGGAGTAGACTGACATCACAGGTTTACCGTTATACATTTGAATGAAATGAATGTATTCGACCAATAGGAACAGGCGTGTCATACATAAATTTTATAACAGTAAATCTGTGACGAAAGTCTACTACGGGAACTGTATAATAATCATATATACTTGATATACCCAATTGGTTTTGAAAAGCCATAATTAAATATTATTGCTAAAAAATACATGCGTTTTCAGAATCGTTTTAGCATGAGATATTTAAGAAAGCACTGCATGCAATTTGAACAATCTTAAGTGATTTACATTCTGTATTTGCATTGAGCAGACTTTCTCTATCTTTTATCCTCTTTGCATTTTGTCACTTATTCTTTCATATGACTAGGCAAGAATTACATGTAACATGACTGGTAGCGCTGTTGTTTGATTCATAATGAAGCAGGCCTGTGATAGATTCTCACATTTAGTACATTTCTTCCATGAAGACATTTCTTCCATGAAGATATTCCTATGACCATTCTTAACCCATATCTTACGAATGAATTCTCCCATCATTATCAATTGGATGAGTCCACTTTCATATTAAGGAGTGATTTTTATTTTTTATCTCATTTTTCGATGAAATTTCTCTGTGCAAACAGAATAGCCCCAGCGGCGTCACATCTGGGGCTATTCTGTTTGCCTATGTCCCATAAAAGGGACGCCAGGCTTAAATGAGTTAATTTACAAAGAGAAGTTGTCATTTAGTGGTGAAGGAAATGTGCACTATTTACTGGTAACCTGCCTCTGGTAGGCTTCCCCAGGAACAGTGTGTTTAGGATATGACCTTACCTATGAGTACCAAAGTAAATGAGCCGCCTCGTGGGAAAACCAACAATGTGGTTTCCGAACAGGTCTGACAAAAACCGACCTGTACAAGCACAGAAAAGAGCCAGAAGCTTCAAATTTCAGATTTAAGTAGAAGAGGAATTGTACTATCCGAGTAGCGAAAACAAAGGCCCTGATCAGCTTCGAGTTTACCGCGAAACTGATCTGCGCCTTTGTTTTTTGCAAATGCAAATTGTTGGTTTTCCCATGGGGTGGCTCAAATTTAGCATATTCTGTACATACTTTCATTGCAAACTGGCATAAAGGAAGCTTTCATGTGAAGTTTTTGGACCAGATAAGTTAACTTCTGTAATTAATTAGCCAGTTACTTTTATGGTCACATTGATCAGATGTTAGACTGGGCTTAATTAAGTTTGAGCTGCTGAATAGATACCAAGTGAGCCGCGTTGTGAGAAAATCAACATTGTGGTTTCCGAACAGGTTCAGCGCAAACCGAGCTGTACAAGCAGAGAAGATGGCTAGAGGCTTGAAATTTTTATTAAATTTTGTACTATCCATATAGCGAAAAACAAAGATGCTGATCACCTTTGCAGTTACTGTAAAGGTGATCTGCACCTTGGTTTTCTCATGACATGGCTCAAGTATTAGCTATAAATATTTGTCTACTACTACTGTCTAAACACCATCTTCCAGAAACTGCATTTTTCAAAATCTCGATTTTCTGAAAAACCTCAAGAAAAATATGAGCATGCCACCATTTTGCTTTCAAAAAGTCTTAAAAAGTGCCACAAAAATTTTTAAAATCGATTAACAAATAAAAGTTTTATGCAAGAAAATATTTTTGAATAGGGCATTTTCCATTGTAAAAGTGCCAGCAAGGGAAGTAATATTTTCCTGGAAAAAAATCTAAATTGATTATTTTTCATCTGAAATGCACCAAACGAAAACAAAATTGTTTTGTATGCATAGCTGAGCGCCAAACTCTTAAAATTATTCCATAGATTTGCTTGATTTTCAGTTTTAAGGTTTTTGGATTGCCTCCCTTGCACATGCAAAATGCCTATTCAAAATGATTTTTGGGCATAATTATTTCATTAGTTAACCAATTTTCAAACTTTTTGTGGCACTTTTTTGGACTCATGAGTTGCAAGAAGATGACATGGTCACATTTTTCTTGTAGTGTTTCAGAAAAGTGAGATTTCGAAAAATGCAGTTTCTGAAAGATGGTGTTCAGACAGTAGTGTCATCAGTTTTTTGAAACGGTATACAAATATGGGTTTTAAAATTGAAAAAAAGGGGGAGAAAATAAAAAAAAGAATGAAATTATCTTCCTCTGTTGCCTTTCCTCTTCTTGCTCATTTGCATATTCAAATTTTTCCCCACTAGGTAGAAACTGAAGTGAAATTTAATGGAGCTGTATCTTATTAGATCGTTTTATTAAATGCATGACCCTTAAATATAGATACAATGCACAGTCATGTACATGTACTTAAATTTGATGATGTCATTTTATGATTATTGATGAATACAGTGTCATAACAGTTTGAACTGCAAAGCGAGGAAAACTAGTCGTAGGGGTTTTCGACTGGATCTGACGCAAACAAGCCTGTTCAGCTACAGAAGATGGCTAGAAGCTTGAAATTTCGGATTTAGGAAGAAGTGGAATTGTACTGTATGAGTAGTGAAAACAAAGGCACTGATCAGCTGTGCAGTTACTGCAAAGCTGATCTGCGCCTTTGATTTTGTATCAGCAAAAATCCCGTTTTGTCATGTTAAAACAGTTTGATAAACATCATAATTGGTTTCATTCCAGTGAGTTTGTTTTTAATAGTTAGGTTTGCATAGATGCTGAGTGTGGTTTCAAGGATTATTATGATTTGTGATATTAAATTAGATTGATAAAAACTTCTTATCAGGGTAAAAAAATCCTGATATTTTATCTCATAAGGTGAAACATAGGAACTGGTTGAAACCACCCCACACATGTATTTTTCAAATGTAAATCATTCATTTTTCTTAAGGTTAAATTGATAACAAATAAGTTTTGAAGTGGTCTTATTGCATATGTAAAAGTGGGATTTTAAGTTTGTTTATATTCTGTTTTAGCAATCCAGTTAACAATTTTTCTATCATGTCTCGATGAAGACAACTAATCACAGAGTATTATGAGGCATTAATTGTGTCTCGTTCAAGGGCACAACAGACATTCAACCCACCAGGCTCCCCAAGGTTGGATGCAAAGGGTTTTATTTTTCATGGACATATTATTAGCATTTATATGAATCATTAGACATACCCCGCCCCCCACCCTCTCATCCTGTGTTTCATATGATTCCAGGTGCCAGCCCTGTTCAGGTGTATCCGTGGTGCCACACAGCAGAATCTGTTTGAGGAGATGGACCACAGAGAGGCGGAACCAGCCAGGGCCTTCTACGAGGTCATGTATGTCGGGAGGGCAAAGGTCAAAGGTAAAAAGGTCACATCAAGCCATGTGGACGAACTTGTCAGCCGACTAGATGCAAAAGAAGAGGAGAATAGGAAGAAGACGTTGGAGGAGAAAGTTCGAAAAAGACATGCAAGTGATACTAGTGTGAGAAGCTTGCCGAACTTTCTAGAAGGAAATATTCTAGTCACAGAGAACGAGCTGCAGAAGCAGCATGCATCTAGAGGTATGGAGTTGCATAATATTGACTCGCCCTCAGGTAGTAGCGATGAAATTCACCAGCAGGGTGACCTCATGGTGTCAAGGGCTGCGCAGAATAGAAGCCCAAGTTTAGGTCACAGTGGGGACAATTTGAGTGACTCGAGTAGCTCATCAGAGAATGTCCTAGAAAAACACAGACTGTCCAAATCTTCAGACACTTTGAAAAGTTCTAATTCTGGAGATCAGCTTAAAGACATGTTTTCAGCTCTCCATCCTCATCCAGAGGGTGAAGGTCATTTCCATGACAACGAAGGTCAAGGTCACATGCACCAACAGATGTTGATCAAGTCAGCCAATAGGACGATGTTGTTCAGTGTTGGACACCATGTGATTTCACTGATCAGCCTGGACAAGAAACAGACAATCATCGAGAGAAACTTCAAGGACATCTCATCTGTCTCACAGGTAAGGTCAAGGACATCTCTTTATAAGTTGCTATGAAGGTCAAGGACATCTCTTATGACTTACTGTGAAGGTCAAGGATGTGTCACAGGTAATGTCAAGGATATCATGTACTTTCACTATGAAGGTCAAGGATGTCAGTCTTAGGTAATGTCATTGTCATCATTCTAATGACTTACTATGAAGGTCAAAGACATTTCTCTCGCAGGTAAGGTCAAGGGCACCTTAACATATCTTATAGATGAAGTTGAAGTCCTTATAGACATGACTAACTTAAATCTCAATTAAAACATTTTCAAGAGACAAATCCTTTGATGTTTGGCTTTTATACTTAACAGTTCTAAATTTTTGATCTTCCAGAAAAGCAAGTATGGTGCATATTTCCTGTAATTGAGACCCAGTTACCTGTATATATGAGGCATTTTGCTGCAATAAGCCTATTTATTTCAATTTTAGGATTATTATCCAAAGATTCTGTGCAGCTGTAGAAAGGAATTTTGTAATATTTCATGATATTATGGTACTATTTTGCTCTGAGTGACGCTTTTGTCCTGGAGCTTAGATAATTGTATAAACCAGGAACATGTCAAGCTGCTATGAACTTCTTATTGCTACATTCATCTGGGACCGACAGGCTATTATCCGGCTGCCATACAAAATATCAGCTCGTCTGAAAGTCAATACAATACCACAGAACTTCTGTCATTTTTATCTGTCCCTGAGCAATTAAATTTGAGCCGTGTCATGTGAAAACTGGACTTTTGCGTATGCGAAAACAAAGGCGCAGATCAGCTGTGCAGCGCCTTTGTTCTCGCTACATGGATAGTACAATTCCTCCTCGACTTAAATCAAAAATTTCAAGCCTCTAGTCTTCTTCTATGACTGTACAGGCAGGTTTGTGTCGGACCTGGTCGGAAATCTCGATGACCGAGAAAAACGACATAGTCGGATTCCAGTCAGGTCTGACACCGACAGGGCTGTACAGTAACAGAAGCAGGCTAGAAGCATGATATTTCAGATTTATGAAGAAGAGGAATTGTACTATTTCTGTGCCAAAACAAAGGCGCTGATCACATAGCTGATCTGTGCCTTTGTTTTCGCATGGGCAAAAATCCAGTTTTCTCATGATGCGGCTCATTTTTTAGCCCCTGCGTGATAAATCCAACAATTTAAGCGTTGCGGTGGGGAATTAAGTCTTTGAAGCCTGCATGGAGAAATGATAGCCCATAGCAAGTCATAGAGAGCACATCAGAGACTGATCAGACTGTGCAGTCAGGACAAATGCTCCGACAGAACTGAGTTTTTGCTGGATGCCAAGCCCACGTCATTGAATTTGTCATAGGACAACATTTTTTGTATGTTATTTAAGTAAGCCCACACAAAAATCATGCACTGTTGCCAGAGCAATTACGGAGGAACCCAGATGAAAATAATAAAACATATTTGTTATCTGATAATTAAAGAATAATTCTGTTGTTTTCTTCATAAAATGTATTATTAAATGCTGGTAATAAATGCTCATTTTAGAAAAACGTCTTGCAGAACTGCTTGTTTGGATTGATCAAATCGTCCTTCTTGGAGAATCGACAAAAAATAACTGAATTATCGTGGAAACGGTACTATGTCAATCATGGACAAAAGATTCTCATTTTCTGAATGCTGAAGTAATCAGGCTCATGTTGCCACGTATTTGTTACAAAAATAATATTTCTGTATTTAGATAAGGCTTCAATGAGGTATTAATTGTGTTCTGGCGACAAATGAGCCCCGTCATGAGAAATCCAGATTTTTGCCTATGCAAAAACAAAGGCGCAGATCAGCTGTGCTGATCAGCACCTTTGTTTTTGCTACCCAGATAGCACAATCTCTCCTCTTGTTATATCCAAAATTTCAAGCTTCTAGCCTTTTATCTGAGACAGTACATGCTGGTTTATGTTGGACCTGGTCGGAAACAGCGAAGACTGGTTTCCGCGCTTCACGGCTCAAATTAAGTCTGCAGCTTAGATAATATGGAAGCAGTGTTCTTGATGGAAAATTATCGGGACAGTTTATTTAATGTATATGTTTAAGTTATCGGAATTCATTTACCGGAATATTGGCTATAAAAGTAAACATTAAAATGTTTTATTAAATTTGGTCACACAATATTTGAGTATGTCATTCAATACTGTATTTAAAATACATTATTCAAGGTTTGTAAATTTAGCGGCTTGATGAAAATATTTTTGATGAGTGCATATTGAACCTTTCTTTTTAATATTAAAATTTTACCTCTCTCTACTTAAATGTGCATGTAGACTATGATTCATGCCTAGCTGGGCAGATAAATTTTCTTCTGGCAAAGTTCACACAATACCTTCACAGATCATGATCAGACTAGCATTCAGTGTTCAAAATTTCATCCACATGTGTGCAAGGTTAACAACGTAAAATCATTTTATTAATTTAAAAACGACCTTCATCAGTGCCTTAGGTAAGAATTATATTGATATTGTACATTACGCAACCATTTAAGAATAAACGTGTAATAAGAAATATTAATGAGTACTGATACGATAAACTGGGCAGGCACTGCTAATGATTCGAGCCGCGACGCGAGAAAACCTGTCTTCAGGGTTTCCGACCAGGGCCGACAAACCGGCCAGTACAGTCTCAGAAGAAAGCTAGAATCTTGAAATTTTGGATTTAAGTAGAAAAGGAATTGTACTATCTGAGTAGCGAAAACAAAGGTGCTGATCAGTGGTAACTGCGAAGCTGATCTGTGCCTTTGTTTTCCCATAGACAAAAATCTGGTTTTCTCATGATGTGGCTCATGACACGGCTCATTCTACTTTCGAGATGGAATAAATTGATTTGATTTGATGGTTTTTGCCGTTTCGACCACTCGACTATACAATAAATTGGCTGTTGATGTTGTGAGGGATTATTTTTCGGGAGCGAATAGACTCATTTGGTGAGCTTAAATGAAGGAAAATCACTAGATACACAGTTTTTACTATACGTAACCCCCTCGGCAAAGTCAAGGTCACATGCACCAACAGATGTTGATTAAGTCAGCCAATAGGACGATGTTGTTCAGTGTTGGATACCATGTGATTTCACTGATCAGCCTGGACAAGAAGCGCAGATAAGTGGACAAGTCTTTCATTGTTTGTTTAATTGCTCATACAACATCCTGATAAACAACTGTGGTTATGTTGGGATGTTGCCTCCATATTTATGGGATTTCTACCTAAGATTCAGATGAAATGACATCCTTGTGTGCTGCGGTATAGCACCATCTTTGTAATTTATGCTGCTTGCATGCATAAACCATCTTTAGGAGAAGAACTCTATAAGTACTTGTGCTTTCGTTCTAATCCTATTAATTTGTATCTGTCAATGTATATGTATGTTGTTCTTAATTATACCCCCGGCATTTATGCCGACGGGTATATAGTTTTCGCTTTTCCGTTCATCCGTTTGTATGTTCGTTCGTTTCTTCGTTCGTAATTCCGGAACGTTCGTAGAATTTGTGTCAAAGTTTTGATTAAAGTTTCTCTAGAGGTGTATATCTCATGAATTATGGTCAGAAACCATTCATATTTATACCATAGGTACCCTATAGGGTTTGCTTTGTTTCCATGAGTTCGGACCCCAGGGTCCATGCCCGGGGGTGGGGCTGGTGGTCAAAATCTAGGTCACCTTTAAAATGTGCTGTTTACAATGTTAATGTTTCTTCTCTTAAGTTCATATCTTAGCAAACAATCATAGGAATGTATTCTTATATAGTTCATAGATCTACACTTTAGGGTTTGCTTTCATATTCAATGTCACCAAATCCTGGTTACCGTCCCCAGGGGTGGGGCTAGAGGTCAAAATCTAGGCCACATTTTTATATGATATATACCATGATAAATTTTCTGTAAGTCTGTTTTCTTGACATCCACTAAGTCTTGCCAGAACGCATTCATACTTAGACCATTGGTACCATGTAAGATTCAGACTCTAGGGTCTATGTGCGCGGGGTGGGGCTAGAGGTCAAAATCTAGAACTTCTTTAATAATTGTATTTTCTGTACTTTTTTTAATATCATGTTAAGAAATCATTCATACTTGCCCCATAGGTACTCTATAAGGTTTGCCTTGTTTCTAATGACATTAGGCACTAGGGTACATGTGGTGGTGGGGGGGGGGGGGGGGGGGGCTAGAGGTCAAAATCTAGAACATCTTAATTTTTTTTTTTTTTTTTTTTTTTGTTATTATTAATATTTTTGAAGAATGACATTCTATTTTCCATCTAGGACCGAGGACCTGACCCTCAATGTCCGCGATCAAGTCCTAGATTGAGTATACAAGTCAGCTCAGTGTATACTGCTCTATAATTGGTCTGTCATTCTACTACACCCCCATCCCAATGGTTTTAGTGCTTTTTGCAAATACAAATTTTAAGATGTACTTGTTGAGGGTGCTCTCTTTAATTCAGGAATTGAGGTTCAATGTGTCAGTGTCAGTAAGCATGTCTGGGTCGGGGGTGGTGGACTTAGGGATGGGGTAGGGTAGCTACCAGCCGGGGGTATACGTGCCTCTCAAGGCACTTTTTCTAGTTATGAAATAAATATGTTTGAACTAAACTAAACCATCTTTATGGTATTCTAAGTGGTTAACCAGTACTCAGATGGTCAGTTGGTAAGGAGCTATGTGGGGAGGTATCATCAGGAAAACATGTTGGTGAAATAAGTACCCCCTTAAACCCGACTTTTATATAGAACTGGGGTTTGAAGGGGTATACCTGTTTTTCTTATTTTTGCTCCAAAACATAGATTGTGGATACTCGTTAGAACCGCCTTTGCGGAGGCGGTTCTAACGAGTACCCACAATCTATGTTTTGAGCAAAAATAAGGAAAATGTGAATTTTTTTCTACTGAAAATTTCCATATGAATCTGCTTATTGCATGGGCAAGCTTTTGTAATGTGAAGCAGCCCTTGAAAATGCAGTGGCGGATTTACAGAGAATTCATAGGTTTCGAATTCGCTCAAAGGCATCTCTGGGACCAAATTATTTCATTTTCATGGGGAACTTTAAGAAAATGTTGGTGGATATTTAAGAAAATACTGGTAAAGGTATGAAAACGAACCCCCCTAAATAGATTTCAACCCCCTCATCAGAAATCCTGGATCCGCCCCTGAAAAAGGTAAGTCTGAGCAAACACTGTAGACTCTGAACAAACTGCAAGCTAATAAGATCCAGATCAGACTCTCCCTCTGTACTGCTCATAGGTAAGCTATCTTTTAAGTGTTTGTAGTGTTTGCCTATCTTATTGTTCTCTACTGGAAGGCACACATTTTAATGATTCAATTTTTGGCAGAGAAGAAATTGTTGCCTATTACTTTAGTGGGACAGAATATGAGCTGCGTCATGAGAAAACCCAATAATGTGGTTTCCAAATAGGTCTGACACAAACCCAGCTGTAAGATAGCTAGGGGCTGGAAATTTTGGAATTAGAAAGTACAGTGTAGAGGCATTGTACTATAAGAGTAGGGAAAACAAAGGTGCTGATCAGCTTCGCAATCAGCTTCGCAATTACTGCGAAGCTGATCTGCGGCTTAGTTTTCCCATATGCAATAAATTTGTCTTTTCATGACACGGCTCATATTATTTCAGTTTCTTCTGCTATGAAATTTCTTTCTCTTCATGAATAATGTATGAAAATAAAGACAGAAGAGAATTAATTGAACTGATGCAAACCGTGTCTGAAAAAGTGAATAATTTGTGAGAGGAATTAATTGAACTGAAGTACATGTACATAATTCTATTTAGCAGATCCGTTTTTAATGACTACAAGGAGAAAAAATCTGAGTGGAATACCAAAATATATAATATGTATAAATTGAGCTGCATCATGAGAAAAATGGATTTTTGCTTATGCTAAAACAAAGGCGCAGATCAGCTGTGCAGTAACTGCACAGCTGATCAATGCCTTTGTTTTCACTACATGGATAGTACAATCCCTCATCTTAAATCAGAAATTTCAAGCTACCAACCACCTTCTATGGCAGCAAAGAAGGGTTTGTGGCAGACCTGGTCGGAATCCCAAAGACTGGTTTTCTGGCGTCGCAGCCCAATTAAACGTGCCTTATATGTCTGTCCGACTAGCTAGAGCCACACCATGAGTAAATCTGTCTTAGTTATGACAAAGAGTATGGTAATATAGGCTTAAGAAATTGTATTTAGAAAACTAGAGGGGTTATACTTTGTTGGAAGACATACAATATAGGTGTTGATCAGCTGTGCAATTAATGCACAGCCAATTAAAATGCAGCTAATCCTCACCTTGATGTATTTCACAAATGCAAAATGCAGATTTTCTAATGATGTGGCCCATTTATTTTGCCATTCAAGTTGTACAGTGCTGATTTCTGATTTTTTATTTCAGGGTAATGTAAAGAATGATGTGTTTGGCTTCATCTCCCGGGAACCAACCGGTCTACTCGTCTGTCATCTACTACGATGTCACAGTGGATCCGTGGTAAGATTTATTTAATTGTTTCACAGATTTTTCCAGAAACAGTACAATTACAGTTTACAGAGTTTAGCAGATAAGCAGATGACCGGCGACAGTGTGAAATTAGTATAAATCTGTCTACAGGCTACAAGGTTTATGACATTGCATCAGGAAATCATATCCGTGTAATGAATACCCCCTAATACCCCACTTTCATATAGTAAAACTGGGGTATGCAGGGGTATCAAATTTTTTTTTGCTCCAAAACATAGATTGTGGGTACTCATTAGAACCGCCTCAGCGAGGCGGTTCTAATGTGTACCCACATTCTATGTTTTGAGCAAAAATAAGACAAATACAATTTTTTTTTCAGCTAAAAATTTTCAATTTTTACAGCTGAAAAAAATCTCTGTATATTGCATGGGCAAGATTTCGTAATGTGATAAGCAGATGACCAGCGACAGTGTGAAATTAGAATAAATCTGTCTATAGGCATAACAGGGTTTTTGACATTGTCAATGTTACAGAATGAAAATGAGGCCAGTCATGAAATGGGTACTGTAAGTTCAGAAATGAGCCTGTGTGTGACAAAACCAACAATTTGGGTTCCGACTAGGTCCGACACAAACCTGTACAGACAGTCACAGAAGCAGGCTAGAAGTTTGAAATTTCGGATTTAAGAAGAAGAGGAATTGTACTATTCGTATAGCGAAAACAAAGGCGTGATCAGCTTTGCAGTTACTGTGAAGCTGATCTGTGTCTTTGTTTTCGCATATGCAGATTGTTGGTTTTCCCATGCGGCGGCTCAAATTTTGATGTGACTTTTTCTATTTCCAAATTATTAGCGACTTCTTGAATTTGCGAATGAGGAATATGGTTGTCTATAAAACTTATTGTAACTTTGTTTTATTATTAACAAGGACTTTGAAGGACTCAAGATTTAACAAATTCGTTAATCTTAGCGAAAATTAAGTTCTCTTGAACATTTCCGAATTTACAGTATTCTGGTTTTCAGCATGAAAGCTGTCCTTAGGCTTGTCTCGGAAAAACTCATAAGACACATTGATTTTCAAATAACGAGGTTAATTAAAACCTTAAATAAATATCAGAGAGATTTAAATGAGTTGCATGAGAAAACCAGCAATTTGCATAGGCGAAAAGAAAGACGCAGATCAGCTTCGCGGTAATCACGAAGCTGATCGTCGCCTTTGTTTTCGCTACATGGATAGCACAATTCCTCTACTTTCTAAATCCAAAATTTCAAGCTTCTAGCTATATATATAGTCATCTTCTGTTACGATACAGACCAGTTTGTGTCAAACCTGTTTGAAAACCACATTGTTGGTTTTCCCATGATGTCAATCAAATTACAATGTAGGACGGTATTCGCCCAGGTAGTTGGCGTATGGACATAGCTTTAAGGGGATACTGTTCAAGGAAAATATGGTTATTACACTTTTCAAGCTAGTGCTTGTCATACATCATGAAAACATGTCCATGAACCTTTATTTGCTTCAAAACATAGATTGTGGGTACTCGTTAGACCCGCCATGGAGAGGTGGTTCTAACGTGTACCCACAATCTATGTTTTGAGCAAAAATAAGAAAAAAAAAATAATATCAAAACTTTTCTTCTAAAAATTGTCTTTTTTACAATTTTAAAATCTCTGTGTACTGCACGGGCATGTTTTCGTAATGATATTTTTGTGGCAAAAATGGTGATGAGACTTTTCTTGATAGTGCTTTATGTACCTGTGACAATGCAGTGATGGTGAAACTGATATTAGAATATGCATCATCATTGCGGAATAAAAGGATGCTCCCGTGGCAGAGTGGTTCAGGTTGCTGATTTGAGCCTCATCATGAGAGTACCAGCATTTTGCATATGCGAAAACAAGGGCTCCGATCAGCTTCGCTACATTGATAGCACAGTTCTTCTACTTTCTAAAACCATAATTTCCAGCCTCTGGCCGTCTTCTGTGCTTGTACAGCTCAATTTGTGTCAGACCTGTCCGGCAACCACATTTTTTTTTTTTTTCATGAGGAGGCTGATTTCATTAGTGCTGTTTATCTTTTAATCATTTTAATCATGTCACTCACTACTGAGCATCTGAGTCCCTAGCATGTCATATGAGCCACGTCATGAGAAAACCTCCCTTTTGCCCATGCGAAAACAAAGGCGCAGATCAGCTTCGCAGTAAATGCGAATCTGATCAGCGCCTTTGTTTTAGCCACTTGGATAGTACAATCCCTCTTCTTCCTAGATCCGAATTTTCAAGCTTCTAGCTATCTTCTATGGCTTTACAGGCCGGTTAGTGTCAGACCTGGTCTGAAACTCTGAAGACTGGTTTGCTCGCGACACGGCTCATATTAGAGGCAAGAAATTAGGAACTTGATCCCTACTAGACTGCTTTGTTATGTCCTTGAGCAACAATTGCTTCTTCCATTATGAAAACTTGCCTATGCAATATACAGAGATTTTTTGAGCTTTAAGAAAAAAAAATTTTCAGCTGAAAAGTTTTAATATTTTTCTTATTTTTGCTCAAAACATAGATTGTGGGTACAAGTTAGAACCACCTTGCCGAGCGAGTACCCACGATCAATGTTTTGGAACAAAAATAAGAAAACAAGGTATACCACTGCATACCCCAGTTTTACTAAACAAAATTGGGGTTTAAGGGGCTATACATTACACAGATATGTTTTCCTGATGATAGTATGGTGGTTTCGTCGAGATATGGCTGAAAAATGTTGACTGTGATGTAAAACTACAAAACAAACAAATAAAGCTCATTTCTGTCATTACATAATAAATGAGCCATCTCATGAGAAAACCAACAATCTGATATATGCGAAAACAAAGACGCAGATCAGCTTCGCGGTTACCGCAAAGCTGATCAGCGCCTTTGTTTTCACTTCTTCCTCGTCTCAAATCTGAAATCTCAAGCTATTAGCCTGCTTTTTTGACTGTACAGCCTGATTTGTGTCGGACCTTTTTGGCAACCACATTGTTGGTTTTCTCACGACAAGGCTCAAATATTAATAACAATTCTCTGAAATGACATGTTCCTTCTTTGCAGGTTGATGAGATTATGATGACCTTAAAGACCTCATTCCAGTCACTGTACGAACAAACGAAACAACAAGGCCACCAAGTGTGTATCAACTGTCCGCTACATCAATATCATAAACTCTGTGAAGATATCCATGGTAAATTTTGTACCTTACAATATTTTCCCCATGAGGTAGGGTTAAGGGTCAGGGGGATATGACCAGGTATCAGTATCATTAACGAACAACAAAGCACAAGGTCACCAAGTGTGTATCAACTGGCCACTACATCAGTATCATAAACCATGGTAAACATTGTACATGTACTATTCATTACTTTCCACATGGATTAGGGGTAGGGATATGAGAGATACAAGCTTTTATCCTTCTTATGCGGCATGTATCTTAAACTGAAGACATTCATGTCAATAAGATCTCATCTTCTTTAAACCAAGATTTATAACAATTATTTTAGCTACAATATGAATAAGGATTGGTTAAGACCAATGTAATTGTACCCTAACAAATATTTCATGAAAAGGTTGGGCAGAACATTTCAATATATTCTACCAGAATGGCTGCATTGGTTTTGCTATGAGATGAGCCTTGACGTGAGAAAACCTGCCTTCCGGGTTTCTGTTTAGTTCTGACACAAACCGATCTGTACAGTCATAGAAAAGGGCTAGAAGCTTGAAATTTTGGATTTAAGTAGAAGAAAAACTGTACTATCTGTTTAGTGAAAACAAAGATAGCTGTAGTGAAAACAAAGGCGCTGATCAGCTGAGCAGTTACTGCACAGCTGATCTGTGCATTTGTTTTCGCCTTGGCAGAATGTTTTCTCAAGATACGGCTCAGATAGTACAATCCCACTTCTTACATGTCTTACTTAATCAGCTTCCAGCCATTTTCTGTTGCTTTAGAGCTTTGCTTGTGATGAAACTTGTCTGATGTCAGAAATCTTGAAAACATTATAAGACGCCTATGATTGCAGGTTTGAGTCCTGAGATAGCGTATAATTTACTGTGTAAGAGGATACAACAATTGCAGGAGAAAGACGCCACAGATCTCTTCCATACACTACAGGTAGTCAACTCACATATAAACTTGCAAAGACCTTAGCCCAATTTTTTTTACAGGACACCTGGTCCTGTGCTGCCTTTTTTAGCTCACCTGAGCCGTTAGGCTCACCAGGTGAGCTTATAGGATGGCCATGATCCGGCGTCCGTCCGTCATCCGTCGTCGTCCACCATTTTCAAAGATCTTCTTCTCTAAAACCGCTTGGCCAATCAAAGCCAAATTTTATATGAAGCATCTATAGGAAGGGGGAACCAATGTGTATATAAATAATTCAGGTCACATGACCAAGATGGCTGCCATGCCCATATAATTATGGTAAAAACCCTTCAAATTCTTCGTCACTGGAACTGGTTGGCCGATTTCAACGAAACTTGGCTTGCAGCATCGATGACTCAAGTACTACAATGTATATATAAATCATGACCCTGTGATGACCTTGACCTATTTTATGGCAAGGTCAACATAGGTAGCTTATGCATTTGAATGAGGGAAAACTGTTAAAATGTCATTTAAAGGGAAAAACTCGCAGGAAATGAGCAACAGGACTGAATATTAATGATTCTGAAAAAATTTGACCCCAGTGGCTCATATGCCCCCAACCCGGGGCAATATACATGTATATTACCATAATATTCAAACTTCTTCTTCTCTGAAACTGCTTGGCCAATCAAAGCCAAATTTTATATGAAGCATCTATAGGAAGGGGGAATCAATTTGTATATATATAATTCAGGTCACATGACCAAGATGGCCGCCATGCCCATGTATGGTAAAAACTCTTCAAAAATCTTCTTCTCTGGAACCGGTGGACCGATTTCAACGAAACTTGGCATGAAGTCTTGATGGCTCAAGTACTACAATATATATATAAATCATGACCCTGCAATGACCTTGACCTATTTTATGGCAAGGTCAGCATAGGTTGCCAATGCATTTGAATGGGGAAGACTTTTAAAATGTCATTTAAAGTGAAAGTCTTGCAGGAAATGTGAAGTACAGGACAGACCCGCTATACCGCGCCTTGAATTAACGCGGTGTTGGATATAACGCGAGGGCACACTGGATCCCAAAATTTCGCCCACCCACTTTTGAGAAAAAAAAAAAAAAAAAAAAATCGTAGCGACGCGAAGGCGCCGTTTTACCCTTATATATTCCTTTATTGTATTACAGTTTAAGGCGTTTATGTGCGGATGAATTCACTGTTAAAAAGATCGTTTGCAGGGAATTCAACAAGGTTCAGTTTTCTTACAGTTTCTCTTTATGGTACTCGAGAGAAAAAAATTAAAAGCAGTTGTCAGGCGTTTGCCAAGGTGCTATTTTCTAACAGTTTCTCTATATTATACATTGAGAACAATTAATGTTAATTATCTTTTGCATATTTAAAACTGAAAGAACAGGTTTTCTTATAGAAAGCATAATGTGTTTACGAACCGTGTCGGCTGCGTGTATATTCAAGAGTGATAATTGCCATGTCAGTAATTTTTAGACTTACACAATCCACCATTGGCGAAGCGTGGATGACACATTGTTTTCTTAAGATAAGCCATAAAAGTTGTGAAAATAAACCCAATGAGCTAGAGGATTATCGATAGACCGTAACGAGACCGTAAACACAGGTTGCTGTAGGCTATTGATGACACCTGTTACGCAACATTGCTCATTTTCGACGGCGACACAAACAAAGATTGTCTAAGCATTGGGACACCTATATCTTGTATAATTCTATCCGATCAGAAAATTCAATTAAGAAAGGCGAATTAAAAAAACTGTAAATACGGTATCGGCAAAAGACTATTGTCCGCGTTAAATATCCGGGTGCTCCAATAAGTCAAAGGTAGAACTCTATAATACAACAGCAACATAAGCCCGGTGTCATGGACGATCTTTTCACATAAAATAGTACGTTGTAAATAAACAAATTTTATCCTTGTAGATCGTTTTTAACTGATAAAACTGTGGAACACGCAATACTTCACTTTTGTTTATTCCATTTTACAAGGACTCTGCGATAAACCACCAAGCTCGGTTAAGCCAATACACACGTCGTATAGGTTCCCCACCCACCAATACACTATAGAAACTGGGATCAGCCTGGTCCGACTCAGTAGATTTGTATTACGCGCCTCACCTATAACGCGCATGCGACTTGTGGACCCCGACTAGCGCCTTATAACGGGTCTGAAGTGTAGGACTGAATATTAATGATTCTGAAAATACTTGGTCCCCAGGAGCTCATATGCCCCCAACCCGGCGTACTATACATGTATATTTCCATAATATTCAAACATCTCCTCTGAAACCACTTGACCAATCAAAGTCAAATTTTATCTGAAGCATCTATAGGATGGGATTATCATTGTGTATATAAATAATCCAGGTCATATGACCAAGATGGCCGCCATACCCATATATGGTAAAAACCCTTCAAAACTCTTCTCTGGAACCGGTGGACCGATTTCAAAGAAACTTGGCATGAAGCATCGATGGCTAAAGTATTACAATGTGTATATAAATCATGTCCCTGTGGTGACCTCGACTTAGTTTACGACAAGGTCAACATAGGTCGCCTATGCCTTTGAATGGGTAAAACTGTTAAAATATCAGGAAATTGGCAAATGGACAGGATATTGATTATTATGAAAAAGAAAATGGCCCCAGGGCTTCATCTGCCCCTTTTCTGGTGCTGTTTTCCATAATATTTAAACATTTTTATTAGCTCGACTGCACGAAGTGCATAGAGCTATTGCAGTCACCCCGGTCGTCCACGTTCCCGTTCCCGTTCCCGTGCGCGTGCGCGTGCGCGTCACACTTGCGTTAAAGTTTTCTAGAAGTCCATATCTTGAGAACCACTCATCAGAAAGCATTCATACTTGGACCATAGATACCCTGTAGGGTTAGCTTTCATTCCATGGCATCAGGCCCCTGGGTCCAGGCCAGGGGGTGGGGCTGGAGGTTAAAATCTAGAACACCTTCAAAAATGGCAATTCTTGTGTTAAAGTTTTCTAGAAGTCCATATCTTGACAACCACTCATCAGAAAGCATTGATACTTGGGCCATTGACACCCTGTAGGGTCGGCTTTCATTCCATGGCATCAGATCCCTGGGTCCATGCCAGGGGGTGGGGCTAGAGGTTAAAATCTAGAACACCATTAATAATAATGGCTTTTCTGTGATATAGTATTCTAGAAGTCTATATCTTGAAAACTTTTTATCAGAGGGCTTTCATACTCGGACCATAGGTACCCTGTAGGGTTGAGTTTCATTGCATGGCATCGGATCTCTGGGTCCATGCCTGGGGGGTGGGGCTGGAGGTTAAAAACTAGAACACTGTAAAAAAACGATGTACTGCTGTGTAACTTTAACATGGAGTCCATATCTTGACAACAACTTATCATAAAGCATTCATACTTCATACACTTTAGGTTCCATGACGTCGGACCTCTGGGTCGGAGTCAGGGGGGCGGGGCTAGAGGTCAAAATCTAGAACTCCCCGATTTTTTTTTTCTTTTTATTTCTTAATAGAAACAACTTAGGAAGATTGTTGGTCATTCATCTTTTGACTTTGTGACACTGACTTGTGTGTCATGACGGTAAGGGTCGGTTGACTTACTTTCCATGGTTCAGTGATTTTGCCTTATATCTTGACACTCAATTAGTATATTTTCTTACTTCTTTCAGATTATGAGTGAGTACGACCAGGCCTTTGACCCCAATATACTTATAGGTCACTGTGACCTTATTTCACGGTTCAGTGATTTTGCCTTATATCTTGACACTCAATTAGTATATTTTCATACTTTTTTCAGATTATGAGTGAGTATGACCAGACCTTTGACCCAAATATACTTATAGGTCACTGTGACCTAATTTCACGGTTCAGTGAGTTTGCCTTATATCTTGACACTCAATTAGTATATTCTCATACTTTTTTCAGATTATGAGTGAGTATGACCAGACCTTTGACCCCAATATACTTATAGGTCACTGTGACCTAATTTCACGGTTCAGTGATTTTGCCTTATATCTCAGTACCCAAATGGTTTATGAACAAACTTCTTTCAAAGTATGTTTGCATATGACAAGACCTTTGACCCTGTAGTCCTAGGTCACTGTGACCTAATTTCACGGTTCAGTGATTTTGCCTTATATCTTGACACTCAATTAGTATATTTTCATACTTTTTTAGATTATGAGTGAGTATGACCAGACCTTTGACCCCAATATACGTATAGGTCACTGTGACCTAATTTCACGGTTCAGTGACTTTGCCTTGTATCTCGGCACTCAAGTGGTTTATGAACAAACTTCTTTCACACTGTATTTGCGTATGACAAGACCTTTGACCCTAAAGTAGTCCTAGGTCAATATGACCTAATTTCACGGTTAAGTGATTTTGCCTTATATCTCGACACTCAGTTGGTATTTTTTCATACTTCTTTCTGATTATGAATGAGTATGACCAGACCTTTAACCCAAGCATACTTATAGGTCACTGTGACCTAATTTCATGGTTCAGTGATTTTGCTTTATATCTCAACACTGAATGGGTATATGATCATATTTCTTTCACATTATGAGTAAGTATCACTAGACCTTTGACCCTGAAATACTTATAGGTCAGTGTGACCTTATTTCATGGTTCAGTGATTTTGCCTTGTGTCTTGGCACTCAGTTGGTATATGAACACACTATAACTATAAATCTTAGGTAGTTATAGACTTTGATGGTTCAGTGATTTTGTCTTATTGCATCAAGGCAAAAAGATGTATGAGCATAATGCTTTGGGTTACTGGTCGGGTTTGGCCTTATGTTTGACAAAGATCAGAAGCAGTCGAGCACGCTGTCCTGCGACAGCTCTTATTGGTATATACAACAGATCTCAGGTGAGCGTTTACAGGACCATTGGTCCTCTGGTTTACAGGACTTCTGGTCCTGTGCTGCATTTTTTTTTTTATTTTTATTTTTGTCTTACTGAGACTACTTTTTGACTGACATGTTGGATAAACTTTCATGAGCACTGAACTCTACATTGACACTGGTCTTGATAGCCCATTGAGAGTCTGGATAAAAGGCAAGTTCTTGGTGAATAGGCTCAGATTTTCTTCACTGTCACTTAATGTAACATCTTTAATTGACAAGCTGTAACCTTTTTACTGCAATTTTCAGTCTTCATTTCAGAATCAATGACAATTTTAATATCAAGTTCAAACGTGTTTTGCATGCAAATAGCTTTGTTTCCAAGTTCTTGGAAATTTGTTTCAAGAAACCATATATTCAGCTCTTGTATTTGTCAGAAAGAACAAGTTTTGCAAATGAGAATGCATTTAAATGTCAATGGTAAAACAATGGTGATTATACATTAAACTTTGTTCATGTAACTAAACTCTGCTTGTATTAAGATGATATGTGGAGTGGAGTGATGCTTGCATTTCTATTTGCCTTGATTGGTGGTCATTGCAATCATTTCTGAAAATGCTTTTTATAAACGCAGATTCCTATATTTTGTAGACTGAGAATTCACTGGCAATAAAATACTTTGCCCATGCAATATACAGAGATTTTTTTTCAGCTGTAAAAATTGAAAATTTTGTTGTAAATCTTTTTGGTATTTTTAATATTTTGCTCAAAACATACATTGTGGGTACACAAGTAGCAATTTTGAAAATTTTGTTCAACAAGTAAGCCAGGACAAAAAATGAAGACCAAGATCATCAGAGTCTCCATTGCTTACTTGTGTTCTTTTTAGCTCACCTGTACGAAAGTACAGGAAGAGCTATTGCAATCACCCTGGCGGCATTGGCGTTCGCATTGCTCAGATGTTAAAAGTTTTTGATTAAAGTTTTTATAAGTCTATATATCTTGAACATGTTGATGGATCAACTTGATACTTAACATGTTAGTAGATATTGGTCTGAAGTTTTATGCAGTACCATCATGACCCACCTGGGTGACCTTGAGGTCAAGGTAACAGACTTAGAAATTTTGTGTTAAAGTTTTTGGTTAAAGTTTTTATAAGTCAATATCTCTTGAACATGTGGATGCATCAAGTTGATACTTTGCATGTGAGTAGATATTGGTCTGAAGTTTTATGCAGAACCATCAAGAACCATCCTGGGTGACCTTGAGGTCAAGGTCACATACTTAGAAATTTTATGTTAATTTTTTTGGTTAAAGTTTTTAAATAAGTCTGTATCTCTTGAACATGTAGATGGATCAAGTTGATACTTTGCATGTTGATAGATAATGATCATAAGTTTTTTGCAGTACCATCATGGTCTACCCTGGGTGACCTTGAGTTCAAGACTTAGAAATTTTGTGTTAAAGTTTTTGGTTAAAGTTTTTATAAGTCTATATCTCTTGAACATATTGATGGATTAAGTTGATACTTTGCATGATGGTAGTTGTTGGTCTGAAGTTTTATGCTGTTCCATCACAATTTACTTGGGTGACCTTGAGGTCAAGGTCACAGACTTAGAAATTTTGTTTTAAGATTTTGGTTAAAGTTTTTATAAGTAGATATCTCTTGAACATGTTGATGGATCAAGTTGATACTGTGCATGTTGTTAGATATTGGTCTCAAGTTTTATGCTGTACCATTATGACCCACCTGAATGACCTTGAGGTCAAGTTCATGGACTTGGAAATTTTTTGTGAAAGATTTGGTTAAGCTGTTTTTAAGTATATATGTCTTGAAAATGTAGATGTATCAAGTTGATACTTTGCATGTTTGTAGATATTGGTCTGAAGTCTTATGCTGTACCATCACAACCCACCTGAGTGACCTTGAGGTCAAGGTCATGGGTCATAGATTTTGATAGATTTAGTGGCAAAGCACAAGTCAGGCGAGCTAAGCTGTCCTGTGACAGCTCTTATTAGAAGATTTTTTCCTGTATTTTGTAGACAGAGAATCCTCAGTGTTTTGAGGAGTCAGTCGAGGTGTTAATGATAGCTTTGAGAAGAATGGCAGAACACAAACAGAGGGAACACTCTCATATATCAGATGGCGGGAAAACTGGTCACAGGTCCGAGGTAAGTTTAGAATAAATTAAAGGGGAAGTGTGATGGTCTAGTGGTAGCTTGCCAGACTTCAAACCAAAGGGCTGTGGGTTCGATTCCACTGGAACAGTTCTATGTCATTGAACATAGCTCCCCATACTGTAAATCCGGAAATATTCAAGAGATTTTAATTTTTTGCTAATATTTGTGAATTCGTTGCCTCGCGAAAATAAAGTTCTCGCTAATAAAGAATTACTATAAGCTTTATACACTGCACAAGTACTCACTCGCGAATTCAAGAACTCGCTTATAATTCAGAAATCGAAAATTTGTGAAATAAAAGTCTCTCGAAAATTTCCGAATTTACAGTAATACTCACTAAGCTGGTCATAGAACTGAGGTACATGTAATTGTTCATTGGACTAAAGCAAAGACGGAGAGTGGTGGTCTTGTGGTAGAGCGCCAAATTCTGAATCAATGGGTCATGGGTTTGAATCCCCCTGTATTTGATAAAGAATCTTCAGATATTGGCCTTATCTCTGTCACTTACCTTTTATTCATTTCCAATTTTTCATCTATTACACTTTCTCCAATAGCAGCTAAGTTTTTGTTTAAGGACCCGTGACGCGAGAAAAACAGTCTTTGGGGTTTCCAACCAGGTCTGACACAAACTGGTCTGTACAGTCACAGAAAAAAAGCTAGAATCTTGAAATTTTGGATTTAAGTAGAAGAGGAATTGTACTATCCGAGTGACAAAAACAAAGGCGCTGATCGGCTGTGCAGTTACTGCATAGCTGATCTGCGTCTTTGTTTTCGCATAGGCAAAAATCATGTTTTCTCATGACGCAGCTATAAATGTCTTTGTTGTTTTCACTCGTCTTGTTGTGACTCTTCGATAAAGGTGTGATGTATGTACAAACTTTTTCTCTCTAAATTTCAGTTTATCTTGGTCGACATGAAGGGAAAACTCAACACCTCAGGATTTGATGCCTTCAGAAACAAAGCAAAGAAGAAGCTGACCAACTCGTTCGAGACCTTGCTGACTAAGGCTCACCACAATATAGAGGATGTAAAAGAAGCGTTCAGACATAGTATTAGTGGTGACAGCGAGGGAGGATTAAAGGTAAAATGGCGGAAGTAGGTCAGTTGTTTCCCTTGAATATTCTCTGGCAGCAGCCATGTCCTAAAAAAACTCCATAATTATATTGAAACTTGTGTCATCCCTGAATGCAACTCCATTCGTCACACTATACTGTATTCTAATTTTTCCAGGACCATTCTCATCATTCCACCCCAGACATGTCTCCATCCCAGTCCCCAGCCTTTACCACCAAAGATACCAGTTTTACCTTTGAGAGCCCTCCGGACTCGCCCCGGCTCAGTGGGCGGCCCCGCAGCGCCACGGTGGGGGCCATACCGGATACAGGGATAGTTGAGAGGCTGGCTGCCAGGCATGAGGAACAGAGGGAACAGGCTATGAGACGCGCCAGTGCCAGTCCAATGAAACATATGTAAGTGGCCGCAGGCTTACATCAGGAAAACATGTCCGTGCAATATATACCCCCTTAAACCCCACTTTTATATAGTAAAACTGGGGTTTACAGGGGTATACCTATTTTTCTTATTTTTGCTCCAAAACATAGATTGTGGGTACTCGTTAGAACCGCCTCACCGAGGCGGTTCTAACGTGTACCCACAATCTATGTATTGAGCAAAAATAAAAAAATATCAAATTTTTGCCAATGAAATTTTCAATTTTTGATGCTGAAAAAAATCTCTGTATATTGCATGGACAAGTTTTCGTAATGATTTCTTTAATACTGAGTTTATGAAATATGAATTACACAGATTTAAAGTCATAACAACCAAAGCTTATAGAGTTTAATGCTAAGTTCACTACTGGCATAACTGAACAAGTTGACCTTATGCATGTATGAAGCTTTTGATGTGTTGAACAACAAGAGGTTTAAGTACAAATATAAAGAGTCAATTTCAGATATGCAAATTTTCTTTTACACCAAATTTTAAACAAAGCATATACATTGTACATTTAGCTTACATCAACATTTATATACATTTTTTTTTTCAGAATACATTTGTCAGGGGAAAGTAGTAATTTCATGAATGATTGATTCAGACAGATTTGTGTTTAGTAGAGGTAATGCCCACATGCAATGTCAATTTCAATATCCTTTCTGTAACTATATCTCCCAGGTTTATCATGGCTAATGCCAACAGTAACAGCTCGCCCAGTCGTGATGGTGAAGACAGAAAGAATTATCTCTCCCTGTCGGACGGCAAACCTAGACATCGTCGACTGTCCTGGCGACAGGAAATATTCAACAGAGTTGTTACCCCTTCTAGACAGCCCAACACGCCAACTGTTCCAGGTAGGCAAAGTGTTATAATAGCCCAGAAAATGAATGATTTTAGCCGTCACATAAGAAAACCAACAATATGCATTGGCAAAAACAAAGTCGCAGATCAGCTGTGTAGTAACTGCACAGCTGATCAGCACCTATGTTTTTGCTACACAGATAGTACAATCCCTCTTCTTCTTAAATCGGAAATCTCAATTTTCTAGCCTGCTTATGAGACTGTACAGACAGGTTTATATCTGACCTGGTCGGAAACCCAAAATGTTGTTTTTCTCATGCGTAGGCTCATTTTGAATCAGTGATTTTTTTTTCACATTTCAGCTGTGGGGAGAACGATAGCCTACTAGAGGTAGAGTGTCAGACTCTGCATGGAGAGTTCCTGGGTTAGAACCTTGCTGGGTTGCAGTTTTGTATATTTGAGCAAAACATGTTTATAAATAAGGAAAAATTTCTGACATGACAAAAAAAAAAAAAAAAAAAAAAAAAGCTATGCCATAAAAATAAGCAATTTTGTCTGTTCATTTTCATCCACCATTGACTTATATATCTACCGCAGAGGTTAGAGAGGAATCACTATCAGAGAGTAGTGGGCCGACCAAGAAATCAGCTGAAGAGATCAGGGCTCTGTGGAAGAAGGCAATATTAGAGACACTGCTGCTTATTAGGATGGAGAAGGAAAACAGCTCTCTACTAGGTATAATTCCCAATTTTTGCTAATGATGGGGACATCTTTTATATCTGTAAACAAAAATTCTCATCTTACTGTTATGCTCATATTATGCAAATGAACAAAGTAACACCCCGAGTCTTTAGTTGCATTTACCTGTATTTTGCTCATTTTACTTTACTTCAACAATATATTACAAATATTATTTTTTGGTCAAATTTAATGTTAGAAAAACAAATTCAATTAACTTTCTCCCATCTTTAAAGCTATTCCCTACAATTTTTTGTACAATTTGAACACAGACCCGAGGTTAGCACTTGTTTTCTCGGGTAACCACAGTTAATTTTATAAGAGGATGTCCTCCGCATGCTCAATGTATTTTCTTCAATCACCCTAGTTTTTAAACAATAAGTATACTTTATACATGTACTTCACTGGGCACGGATATGGCATCTTTGGTGCCATTTTGTTCTTATGAAGACAGTTGATAAAATGACCACATTCGGTCTAATTAACTGTGCGTTAAACTTTTCAAAGTAACTTAAAGTTAAGGTTATAAAATATCATTCTAATTAGCGCACACTACAAACAAAAACAGCACAATAACCATGTAAAATATCAGTGATGATATAATTTATGTTGTAAGTGGTCCAATTGATACAAATTTAAAGTAGTTTTGAACACTTTATGTTTAATTTTAATGTGGCAGCTAAAATGGTATTAATTTATAAATGTGTGTCAAATACCAATATGCTAGTCAAGCATTGTGCGCTTATGCACATGTTTTCAGCAATGGGCAAGGTGTGCCCTTATTGGAGCATGTGGCTCTAATTAGAACGAATACAGTATGTCTAGAAAGAGGACAAGCGTTATGTAGCATGTTCGGATTTTAAAACCCTCCATTGTTTGGGAATTTGTTATTAAGTTTATCTACATCTTATATATCCAGTCCTAATTTCATCAGTTTAAGCATATGTATAGTGCAAATACTTTGACCATGCCGCTTGAACTCGCATGACTGGATCAAGCGCATATATCATAATTCAGACATGCTAGTATGTGATAATCATAAACCGTTAGTGGTGCGGGGGCAATACACAGTCAGAAAATAAACATGTGAAAGTTGACATTACCTATTTCTCATCATGAAATCTTCACATGAATATGTATAGCGTGATATCAAGTGGCACGGTCATAGTATTTTACCTCTATATATGCCGATACAAATACATGTACATTATGCACATATTCACAAATCAATCCTATATTCTCATCATTCTTGTAGGGTATTTTGTTCTATATGGTTCTCGTTCTGTTGTTATGTTTAAAGGTAAATGGTATACAGTGTTGTCACCAATATTGTCTCACCAAACTATTCCATATTAGCCGCAGCATGAGAAAACCAACAATGTGGTTTTGGAACAGGTCTGACACAAACCAAGCTGTACAGTCACAGAAGATGGCTAGAGGCTGGAAATTTTAGATTTAGAAACTAGAGGAATGGTACTATCCATGTAGCGAAAACAAAGATGCTGATCATCTGTGCAGTTACTGCACAGCTGATCAACTGCATAGCTGATCTGCATCTTTGTTTTTGCCTATGCATGTTGCTGGTTTTCTTATGCGACGGCTCATATTGTATCAGGTAGATTTAGATAGATAAGTACATTTAGTTTCATCATTTTTAGCATCCTTAAAAGCGAAGAAATTATGTAGTTCTAAGAAATTGAGTTTTCTTTCTTTTGCTGTAAGCCTACATTTTATAATGGTTTTCAATCTACATGTACCTAAAAAAGCCAATCCAGCTTTTCCCATATTCAATTACATTTGTTCACTTTTTTCTTAGTTCAAAGGTCAATGTGGCTTTCTCTTTGGTCAACTGGATCAGAGTTAGACCCTATTGCTGTTTAATTATTGTCAGCAAATATAGTGATTATAAGTTAACCATATCCCACCTATTTCATGCATCTTTTATTTGATTTATTTAGATCATTTGAGCCGTTGCATCAGAAAACCAACAATGTACATATGCCAAAACAATGACATAAAATGCACAGCTGATCTGCACCTTTTGTTTTTGCTACTCAGATAGTACAAGGTGGCCCCCGTGGCCGAGTGGTTAAGGTCGCTGACTTCAGCGCTCTTGATCATTCGATCATCTCACCGATGTGGGTTCGCGCCTCGCTCGGGGCACGAGTCACATGTGGGACAAGCCAAGTTCTGCTTGCGGGTGTGTCAGGTGGTTTTTCCCCGGGTACTCCACCTATCGATTGATCCGTCTCGATATGAGTGAAAAGCTTGAAAGGGACGTAAAACTGAATCAAAAAGAAAAAAAAAAAAAAAAAAGATAGTACAACGTAAATCTGAAATTTCAAGCTTCTAGTGCTCTTCCACGACTCGACAGGCCAGTTTGTGTCGGGCCTGGTCGGAAACTTAGATTGTTGGCTTCATCATGGGACGGCTTATTTAGTTTTATCTTCATGTATTGCTTTAATAGTTTTCAAATAGTCCTACAATTGTCTGTGGCTAACAGTAGAAATTCCGAATAATCAAAAGGAAGGTGATGTAAAAGTTAATTGATTTCCAATTTTTTTCCTGGGAATTTACCCATTTCATCACCAATGTGAGTACAGAAGATGGTTTCTAAAGATTAGCACCGTATCTGGCTCAGGAAGGCTTGCCTAGTGGTCAGGCACCATCTTGACATGGCACAGCAATGGAAGTAAAACATTAAATCAAACAAACAAATGAGCCTTCGCATGAGAAAACCAACAATTTGCATATGCGAAACCAAAGACGCAGATCAGCTTTGCGGTAACCGCAAAGCTGATCAGCGTCTTTGTTTTCGCTACATGGATAGTACAATTCCTCTTCTTTCTAAATTCAAAATTTCCAGTCTTTAGCCATCTTCTGCGACTGTACAGGCCGGTTTGTGTTGGACCTGTTCGGAAACCACATTGTTGGTTTTCCCATGAGGTGGCTCAAATAATACATCTACTAGGCTGAAAATGATAAATCTCATATGCGTCGTCACATGAGAAAAAGCTCAGTCTGGGTTTCTGACAAGGTGTGATGCAAACTGGGCTGTACAGCCATACAAAAAAGTAACAAGCTTGATATTTTGGATTTAAGTAAAAGATGAATTGGGCTATCCGTGTAGTAAAATCAAAGGTGCTGATCAGCTGTGCAGTTACTGTACATCTGATCTACAAATGCACAGCTGATATGTGCCTTTTTGTTTTCGCATATGCATATTGTTTGTTTTCTAGTGAGGCTTATATCTGTTTTTGTTTTGTTTTTTTGTCACATCATTTTAAAACTGAGTCATTGTCAGTCATGTTTTGCCATCTGTTACATGTGAGCCGCGACGCGAGAAAACCGGTCTTCGGGGTTTCCGACCAGGTCCGACATAAACCGACCTGTACCAGCTCAGAAAAGAGCTAGAAGCTTGAAGTTCCGGATTTAAGAAGAAGAGGAATTGTACTATCCGAGTAGCGAAAACAAAGGCGCTGATCAGCTTCGCGGTTACCGCGAAGCTGATCTGCGCCTTTGTTTTCGCATAGGCAAAAATCCGGTTTTCTCACGATGCGGCTCATGTAATACAAATGAAATGAAGTGCATGTGTCATTGACTGGATTAAGGTTGGTATGTATAGTGATAAGTGATAGATATTGTTTTATTATTTGATCCGTGACATGAGAAAACCAACAATTTGGTTTCCGAACAGGTCCGACCCAAACCGAGCTGTAGAAGCACAGAAGATGGCTAGAGACTGGAAATTTTGGATTTAGAAAGTAGAGGAATTGTATCATCCATGTAGCGAAAACAGGCGCTGATCATCTTCGCGGTGAAAGCAAAGCTGATCTGGGCCTTTGTTTTCGCATATGCAATATGTTGATTTTCTCAAATTTACATTTTTATTGCAATCGCCCTAGATGAAAGTATCTTTCTTGATGTTCTTCATTTCCCAATGAAAAACATTAAGTCACGTGATCAAAAGGGCAACGCCTACGGGCGGGGTGGCGTCATAACCAGCCAGTGACGTTGTTTGTTTACTCTTGTTGTCGTGACGTCGGTTGCCTATCGCCATGGCGTTAGGCGCGAAAGTTTGACGTTTTGGCTGTTCCAAAAATTACGTTAAGTCGGATTTAATGTCAAATAACATGAAAATGAGCGGTGATATGTGCAATTAAAAATCTGATACTTGATTGACAATATAAAATGTAAATATAAGTATTGAAATTCAGATTTTAGCTTTCACTGGATGACTCCAGTGAAAGCTAAAATCTGAATTTCAATCCTTAAATGATGGGGCTCATTTCTCAATAAAACATTTGGATGATTCTGAAGAAATGTACCAGAGAATTGGCTATAGATGAGAACTCACAAATCACCTTAAAATGGAAGAAAATGTTATACACATCTTCTAATTGAACAGCATCATGAGAAAACTGGATTTTTGCCTATGCAAAAACAAAGGCACAGATTAACTGCACAGCTGATCAGCACCTTTGTTTTCGCAACTTGGACTGTACAATTTCGTTTCTACTTAAATCCAGAATTTCAAGTGTCTAGCTTTCTTCTGTGACTGTACAGGCCAGTCTGTGTCGGACCTGGTCGGAAACCCGAAGATCGGCTTTCTTGTGTCGAGGCTCAGTTATGACTTAATAACTAATGATGTCAAGTTACTGAAAAAAAAAAAAAAAAAAAAGTTACTGCATGTTCTACATTCCAGAATGAGCCAAATCACAAAAACAAAAAAGTTATGTTAAGTCAGTAGACAACTTGCTACTGTGAAACCTTTGAAGGTGATATTTCATATTTTGACAGTAGAAGAGAGATGTAGAAGAGAGATTTTTCTAGGCAACCAAAATAATGGCTTAGATCAGCTCCATGCTTGCTTTGCTGATCTGAAACTTTGTTTTAGAATATGCAAAATTTATGTTTCCTCATGACATTGCCCAACCCACAGCTGAGGTATCTTAAAAATAAAAAAAATGCAACACCCTATGGGCGGTTTGCCTTTATTACGTCAGGGTGAACATTTGTCAACAACAAGACAGGCATATGTACCAGCAGGGTTTCGAACCCAAAACCTCTTTATCCCTAAGCAAATATGCTACCCATCACACCATCGTGGCTGTATTAATACATGTTTTTTACACAGTACAGTCTTTGAAATGATATTGGTGAAAATTAATAGTAAAAATAAAAGGAAATGATTTGGTGAAAGTTAAAACTTCACCGTTGTTTCTCAACTTAGTATAGAAGCAAATGTTGGGGTATAATAACAATCAGAATGTCTTCAAACAGGTAGGCATCAACAAATAGTGCAGATCCAGACCATATTGCTCCTAAAGGAAAAGTCTGACCCATCACCTTAATAGGGCAGTCTGGTTAGGATATGCTCAAATAGCAGTGATTTCTAAACTGCAATGTGCAGACCAATCAGCAATCAGCACATATAAGCCTGGCACTCTTTTTATGGGACATAGGCAAACAGTATAGCCCCAAATGTGAATCCGCATAACGAGGCCTCCCATATACGGCTATTCTGCTTGCATAGAGAAATTTCATAGAAAAAATGAGATAAAATTATAAAATCACTCCTAATGCCCCTAAAACTGAAAATGTACAGACCCAATTGATTATGAATCAATGCGTTGAAAATGGGTTAACATCAGCATCTTTATAATAGCATAAAACGTTTAATCAGTTTGATGCATTCCATTCTGTTTTTAGCTCGTCAAGATGAGGTTCAGCTGAAGCGACAGAAACTGCACTATGAGGAGATAACTCCATGTCTGAAGGAGGTCACCCGCGTCTGGGAGGAGATGTTGCAGACCCCCAATAGAGAGGAGACAAAGTTTGACTCCCAGAAACTTCTCAGCTGTGTCAAACAAGGTACATAACAATGTCTGTAATGTTTTTTTGTACAAGTAATACTTACAGTGTTAAGTGTGAAACATGCTTGCTTTCTCTAGTCACAATAAAATCAGCTTCTGTTTTTCAGAATAGCTGTATATGAATTTATCAGCATGTTGTCACTTTTTGTTTTTGAGACACTATGCAATGATATGAGGAGGGTTGAAACCCACAGACTTAGCCACAGAAGATGTTTTAAAGCGTGACATTTTAGACTTTAAAATGTTGCTTTGGTTGATACAGTCAAACCTCTATAAAAGCGCCACCTTTGGGAGTGAGCTAAGCTGGCTGTTATACACAGGTGGCTGTCTTATCAAGGTTCAGTCAGAGCAGTTGTCATGTAGAAAATATTCTTACTGTCACAAGAAAAATCCTTTCTAAGGAAGGACTACCTGTATGTGTTTCATAAGTTGACATCGTTTCATGCTTCGTTACACAAAAATATATACAAAGCCTCATGGGTATTAACTTAATTGATTTTTTTCTGTTAATTAACTGTTTAAAATACAATAATGAATAATAACTGTCCAATTAACAGCTTGTAATTGGGAAATTGGACTTTATAGGCAAGTATGATGTGGCTGTCTTATAGAGAGTTATAAGCATTTTGGGATTGATTTTACTGGCTGCTGGTTGTCTTGTGGAGGTGGCTGTCTTATGCAGAGATAAAATATAGTGAAAATGATTGGGAATGTTTCAGACTGGCTCTCTTATGCAGGTGGAGCTCTTATAAAGGTGGCTGATTCAGCAGGTTCAACTGTAATCAAAAGGCACCTACCAACCTGTCCAGTAGTACTTCTCATCAGTATAACATGTCTGTGACATGTATACCTCCTTGAAACCCACTTTTGTATAGCAAAATTGGGGTATGCAGGGGTTTACCTAATTTTCTTCTTTTTGCTCCAAAACATAGATTGTGGGTACTTATTAGAACGGCCCTTTGAGGCGGTTCTAACATGTACCCACAATTTATGTTTTGAGCAAAAAATAAGAACAAATATCAAACTTTTTCAGTTGAAAATGTTCAACTTTTAAAGCTCAAAAAATCTCTGTTTATTGCATGGGTGTGTTTTCGTAATGTCATTTTGCATATTAATTAGTAATACATGTTTTATAATGACTTATTCTTTTATCCATTATGCATGATGAACCCAGAAGACCTCAGTGAACTATTGAAATAACTCAACACACATCAAAAAGTCTATTTATAATTTCAGGTTTGCCGCAGGCTAAGCGAGGAGAGATCTGGTGGTTCCTAGTCGAGCAGCACAGGCTGAAATATCCTGGTCTAGCAGAGAAGACCCCGCAGGTGGACTATACTGAACTGTTGAAACAACTCACCACTCATCAACATGCTATACTCATTGATCTCGGTGAGTAACAGAGGATACATTTATTTTTGGGCTTGAAACCGTGGCACAGCCAGTCAGTGCTGTTGATTGCATGTTCTTCAGTTTCTTGAGTTTGCAGGTTTGATTTATGGGTCTGACACATTCTGTTCACCAGTTGTACAGTCGTGAAAAGATTAACTCTCCTGATAAATTGTTTAGGTTAAAAGCCTGCATAGATGAAATGAAATCTTCCTTTGTACTGCTCATTCAAGTAAGCCATTTGTCAGTTACTGGATGTGAACTTGCTGTTGCCAAAAGATTAGTTAAAGCCTGCCAAGGAAAGGTACTTTGGCTAATGAGATCTCAATTGTTTGCCTTGATCAAAATGCAATAAATGAAACAACCCCCAACTTATAACAAAAAAGTATTCAGCCACTTAAATCATAAACCCACCAGACATATTTTTATTCCAGGTCAGACATTTCCTGGACACCTGTATTTCTCTATGCAGCTGGGCAACGGTCAACTGGCTCTATTTAACCTGATCAAGGCCTATAGTTTGATGGACCAAAATGCCATATACAGTTTCAAAAGGAATTAAATCAATAACTGAGCTGCCACATCGGATAACAGACAATCTGCATCTGCGAAAACAAAGACACAGATCAGCTCTGCAGTAACTGCACAGCTGATCGGTGCCTTTGTTTTCTCTCAGTAGATAGTACGTATGATACATTTACTTTCTAAACCTGAAATTTCAATCTTCTAGCTATGGTTTGTGTTGGGCCTGGTCGGAAGTCAAGATTGTTGGTTTTCTCTATGGAAGGCTCAATTCATAAGCCATATTATTCTATTCCAGGTCGTACATTTCCTGGGCATCCCTACTTCTCTATGCAGCTGGGAAACGGTCAGCTGGCCCTGTTTAACCTCCTGAAGGCCTACAGTTTAATGGACCAAGACGTGGGATACTGCCAGGGACTCAGTTTTGTAGCCGGGATACTTCTCATGCATGTAAGCTCTGTATCTGATTCAATGTACTTCACTTCACCTTATTAGAACATGTGCAGAGTTATTTCTGAAAAATAGACAAACTGGTCAACAGGAAACCATGTTTTATCTGGTTTGAGTGATAATTGTGAAAATAAGCAATGAACGGGACTTGGTACAATTACATGTATACTGTACATACACACAGGCACACATACACACCCACATGAAACAAAAGGAAAATAGCTAAAGCAACAAATGAGCCGCCTCGTGAGAAAACCAACAATTTGCATATGCAAAAACAAAGGCGCAGATCAGCTTCGCGGTAACCGCGAAGCTGATCAGCGCCTTTGTTTTCGCTACATGGATATTTTGTATTATAAATCCGAAATTTCAAGCTTCTAGCTGTCTTCTGTGCTTCTACAGCCTGGTTTGTGTCCGGCCTGTTCGGAAACCACATTGTTGGTTTTCCCACCAGGCGGCTCAAATGTTTCTGATATGATAGGGACAACATAATAATAGAACACCCAAGGGAGCAGCTGTTTCCCAAACGGTGATCACTCAACTACCTCAAGTAAACAAAATAAACATTTCTCGTACAATGGTCTTGGCAAATAACTCATGGCATTTGTGTTCTGTATGTTTTGAATTTATCAATTGGGTTAGTCATTCAATAAGAATTTTTATATGTCTTGCAGATGGAAGAAAGAAAGGCTTTTGAAGCCTGGAAACATGTAATGTACAACCTGGGTCTGAGGAAACAGTACAAACCTAATATGATAGCTCTACAAGTAAGTTGGACAAGTTTAAATCGGATGAAATATTATCGAAGGTTATTTTAAAAAAAAGATACATACTCGTTACTGCCTGTCACCTTTCCATAAAGCATAAACAATAATGTTCTGATTGGAAGAACCATTCCAAGGTATTTTCAGAAGACCTGCTAGGGATAAAAGAGCCGCATTCTGGAAAAACAAACAATTTGGTTTCCAAACAGGTTCCACACAAACCGAGCTGTACAAGCACAGAAGATGGCTAGAGGCTGGAAATTTTGGATTTAGAAAGTAGAGGAATTGCACTATCTGTGTAGCGAAAACAAAGGTGCTGATCAGCTTCACGGTAAACCGTCTTTGTTTTCCCATATGCAGATTGTTGGTTTCTCATAATGTGGCTCAATTATGGACATCTTAATTTTAATCTAAAGCTTATACTGAACATGAAAACTGTAATCTGGCCACAAATCAGACTGTATTTGTAGGAATGTGGTGAGTTAAATGTTTCTCTTACTCCTTTTTAGCTCACCTGAGCCATTAGGCTCACAAGGTGAGCTTATAGGATGGCCATGATCCGTCGTCCGTCCGTCGTCCGTCGTCCGTCGTCGTCGTCGTCGTCGTCGTCCACCATTTTCAAAGATCTTCTTCTCTGAAACGGCTTGGCCAATCAAAGCCAAATTTTATATGAAGCATCTATAGGAAGGGGGAACCAATGTATATATAAATGATCCAGGTCACATGACCAAGATGGCCGCCATGCCCATATATGGTAAAATCCTTTAAAAATCTTCTTCTCCAGACTCCAAAGGCTTAGGATCTTGAAACTTGGCATGTAGCATAAGTGACTTAAGGTCCTCAATGTGTATATAAATAATGACCTGAGGATGACCTTGACCTATTTTACAGCAAGGTCAACATAGGTCGCTAATGCATTTAAATGGGGAAACTTTTAAAATGTCATTTAAACTGATTGTCTTGCAGGAAATGGGACAGTAGGACTGATTATTTATGATTCTGAAAAAAAATGGGCACCAGGGGCGCATATGCCCCCACCCCGGGGCAATATACATGTATATCTCCATAATATTTAAACATCTTCTCCTCTGAAACCGCTAGGCCAATCAAAGCCAAATTTAATATGAAGCATCTATAGGAAGGGGGAACCAATGTGTATATAAATAATCCAGGTCACATGACCAAGATGGCCGCCATGCCCATTTATGGTAAAAACCTTATAAAAATCTTCTTCTCCAGAACCCAAAGGCCTAGGATCTTGAAACTTGATACTATTTTATAGTAAGGTCAACATAGGTTGCCAATGCATTTGAATGGGGAAAACTTTTAAGATGTCATTTAAAGTGAAAGTCTTGCAGGAATTGGGCAGTAGGACTGAATATTAATGATTCTGAAAAAAATTTGACCCCAGGGGCTCATATGCCCCCACCCCCAGGGCATTATACACTCATATCTCCATAATATTCAAACATCTTCTCCTCTGAAACCGCCTGGCCAACCAAAGCCAAATGTTGTATGAAGCATCTATGGGAAGAGGGAATGAAAGTATATATAAATTATCCAGGTCACATGACCAAGATGGCCGCCATGCCAATATAGGGTAAAAACCTTCAAAAATCTTCTTCTCCAGAACCCAAAGGCCTAGGATCTTGAAACTTGGCATGTAGCATTGGGTACTCAAGTTCCACATTGTGTATATAAATTATGACCTCAAGATGACCTTGATCTGTTTTACATCAAGGTCACCATAGGTCGCCTATGCATTTGAATATGGAAAACTGTTAAAATGTCATTTAAAGGGAAAGTCTTGAAGGAAATGAGCATTAGGACTGAATATAAATGTTTCTGTAAAAAAATTGGACCACAGGGGCTCATCTGCCCCCACCCCTGGGCAGTGTATGTGTATATTACCATAATATTCAAACATCTCTGAAACTGCTTGGCCAATCAAAGCCAAATTTTATATGAAGCATCAATATGAAGGGGGAATGAAAGTGTATATAAATTATCCAGGTAACATGACCAAGATGGCCGCCAAACCCATATATGATAAAAACCTTTAAAAATCTTCTTCTCCAGAACCCAAAGGCCTAGGATCTTGAAACTTGGCATTTAACACTAGGGACTCAAGGCCCACATTGTATATATAAATAATGACCTCAAGATGACCTTGACCTATTTTAACAGCAAGGTCAACATAGGTTGCCTATGCATTTGAATGGGAAAAACTGTTAAAATGTCATTTTAAACGGATAATTTTGCAGGAAATGAATAGGACTGAATATTAATGGTTCTGAAAAAATTGGGCTCATCTGCCCCCACCCCGGGGCAATAAACATGTATATAATCATAATATTCAAACATCTACTTCTCTGAAACCGCTTGGCCAATCACAGCCAAATTTTATAGGAAGCATCTATAGGAAGTGGGATTCAATGCATGCATAATTAATGGAGGCCACATGACCAAGATGGCCGCCATGCCCATATATGGTAAAAACCCTTCAAAAATCTTCTTCTCAGGAACTTGTTCACAGATTTCAACGAATCTTGGCATGAAGCATTGATGATTCAAGTGTTACAATGTATATATAAATCTTCAACTACCTATTTTTCAGCAAGGTCAACATGGGTTGCCTATGCATTTGATTTGGGAAAACTGTTAAAGTTATTCAAAGGAAAAATCTGTAGGATGTGGGGTTGAAAGTGTATATAAATAATCCAGGTCACATGGCCAAGATGTCCACCATTCCCATATATGTTAAAAACCTTTGTAAAAATCATCTTCTCCATATGGTAAAAGCCTTAAAAATCTTCTCCAGTACCCTAAGTCCTATTATCTTGAAACTTGGCATGTAACATTCATAAATAAGAGGAAACTGTTACAAAGTCATGTTAAGTAGCTTGCAGCAAATGTTCAAACAGATACAGGTCAACCTCATTATAACGCTATCTTTGGGGTCCATGGAAAAAGACCGTGTTATAAGTGAACCGTGTTATAATGAGGTTATTTACAATAGATATATAACAAGATAATTAATTTGGGAGCCATGACATGGCCGTGTTATATTGAAAACCGCACTATAATGAGGCGCGTTATAATGAGGTTGAATTGTACAAGATTTACATTTATCAGGGAAATGTTGACCCAGTGTGCTGCCTGTCCCATTATTGTATGTAAATATTAAATCCTTTCTATTTTCAGGTGTACTCATGCCTAGGAGCAAGACCTGGCTAAAATAGAAAACAAAAGAACAAGGTGGAGAGAGAGAGAGGTCAAGAACAGATGAAGTGACAGATAAGTTTTATTTTATTTTTTTTTGTAAAAGGTGTAATCTGAAATGTAGAAACTAGAAAGATCATACTATTTCAGCTGTAAAAATGAAAGGGCTTATCAGTCTGTAGAGTAGAGCAGCTGATCTGTTTCTTTGTTTGTTTTAAGCATTGTGTCAAATTAAGTGTAAATGTGCTTCAGCACAAGAAAACCTACCATGCTACGAAAACAGCAAAGTTACAGATGAGCCTGAGCATCTCCACTAACTGGTTAGAACTTTTGTTGGACTTTGCTATTATGGTATAATATTTCTAGGTTCTATTTTGAAGATTTATATAGGCTAAATGTTTAACAATTCTGCACATTACCTTTTCTTTCTATTTTTAGGTGATTAATCATGCCTAGGCGAAAGGGCTGGAAGTGGTCAGAGCAGAAAAGGAAGGAGTGGAGAGAGCGATTGGGAGCAGATGGCAGTGATGGTGATAGGGGGAGATCCAGTGTAGATAGTGGTGGGGGAGAAAGTGAAGCGACAGTCAGGTATGAAAGTCCCTCCGAAAGGGGGGCAGGAAGTCCACCGAGGGAGGTGGCAGGAAGTCCACCGAGGGAGGTGGCAGGAAGTCCACCGAAGGAGGTGGCAGGAAGTCCACCAAAGGAGGTGGCAGGAAGTCCACCAAAGGAGGTGGCAGGAAGTCCACCGAGGGTGGTGGCAAGCAGCCCATCTGTGGCAAGAAGTCCCTCCAGTGTTGGGGCAGGCAGCCCATCTGTGGCACGAAGTCCCTCCAGCGTTGGGGCAGGCAGCCCATCAGTGGCACAAAGTCCCTCTAGCATGGGGGCACCGGCAGGCAAAAGGAAAGAACTACAAGCTAAAATAGATAAAGAGAGTCAGTTCAAACAGACAATTACAGATATCTATTCGATTATAGAGAAGGTTAGCTCAAATTTACAGACAGATTTTGATACTGTGTTTCTGGAGGGTTTTCCTGATGTTGCTACAGACTTTCAATCAAGAGTCAATGAGGAATTTTATGAAAGTGTAAACAAAGCTTTTTGCACTCAAAATACTATACAAATTGAGGAGCTTCATAAAAATGTTACAGCACAACATCATCTTAACAGTGATACATTTGAAACATGCTTAGTCGATGATGTGGTATGTTATCAAGCAATAAGATCATTTGAAGGGTTGTGGAATGCAACTGATTTGGTATTTGGCAGTTTTCATCAAAATGATGTTAGATTTTCTCAGCAGTCAAGAGGATATCAGTGCACATGTAATGCATTATGTATGTTGTCATACACACTTAGCCATAATGTAGATAATAGTTCATTGATAGATAAAGTACTTTGTGAAGGGGATGCTCTGTATCAAACTGTTATTAGCAAGTTGAAAACAGATGGAAAGTTCATTAACCAGCTTTTGAGCTTAGAAGAAATCCCATGTGATTTTGAAGTAGAGATAGGAAAATTTACTGTAGAAAAATTTCAAATTGAAAGTGGTGTTCTTGTTGATACTCAAGATCATGGCTTACCAACACTTCACTCTACCTTGCAGTTGGCATTTTCCTCTGTATCATGTGGCCTATTAACTGTTGGTGCAATATGTTCTGCAGTTTTTAGAAAGAATGGGTTTTATGTCTTTTTTGATTCTCATTCCCATGGACAAAATGGACTTTCATCAAGTGACGGTGCTTCCTGTTTAATAAGTTTCTCAAACCTGGATGACCTAGTTACATATATATATGCCTTCTATGATAGCATGAAACTAGAAACTGATACTAATTTGCAGTTTGACTTCCTGCCAGTCCATGTTAAGAAATATCAAGAAAAACAGACTTATGAAGATGACTTGAACAGTCATATGGAAGGCTATTTCAAAGATCAAAGATTTCGACAGGCTCTGAAAACACAAAGAAATGTGAGTAGTAGACACACCTTTGAATCAAAGAAAGAATCATTACTGAAAAAAAGAAAGCAGCGTAATCGCACTGAATATTATAAAACTTTCAAACAATTGGCCAGAAAAAATCCAACTTATAAAAAGAAAGAAATGAAATCAAAGCAGCAAGCAAGGAAAGACCCTGCCTTTAAAAGGAAAGAAATGGAATCAAAGCAGCAAGTAAGGAGAGACCCTGCATTCAAAAGGAAAGAAATAGAATCAAAGCAGCAAGCAAGGAGAGACCCTGCATTTAAAAGGAAAGAAATGGAATCAAAGCAGCAAGCAAGGAAAGACCCTGCCTTTAAAAGGAAAGAAATGGAATCAAAGCAGCAAGCAAGGAAAGACCCTGCCTTTAAAAGGAAAGAAATGGAATCAAAGCAGCAAGCAAGGAGAGACCCTGTCTTTAAAAGGAAAGAAATGGAATCAAAGCGGCAAGCAAGAAAAGACCCTGCATTTAAGGATACAGAAATTATGTATCAAAAGGAATCAAAGCAGCATGCAAGGAAAGACCCTGCCTTTAAAAGGAAAGAAATGGAATCAAAGCAGCAAACAAGAAAAAACCCTGTTTTTAAGGATACAGAAATCAGGTATCAAAAAGAATCAAAGCAGCAAGCAAGGAGAGACCCTGTCTTTAAAAGGAAAGAAATGGAATCAAAGCAGCAAACAAGAAAAGACCCTGTTTTTAAGGATACAGAAATCAGGTATCAAAAAGAATCAAAGCAGCAAGCAAGGAGAGACCCCGTCTTCAAAAGGAAAGAAATGGAATCAAAGCAGCATGTTAGAAAAGATCCTGCTTTTAGAATGAAAGAACATGCATATCAGAAGAAATCAAAACAGTTAGCAAGAGAAAATCCTGCTTTTCTGGAACGAGAAAAAGTGTACCAGAATGTGTCTAAACAAAATGCAAGGAAAAATCCCATTGTTCTGGAAGGTGAAAGAATCAAGAAGCAACAGATAAGACAACAGAAGAGAAAATGTAACGACATTTCTAGAATTACTGTTTCTTGCAAAAGATTCAAGCCTGATACAGAAACTTTGCCTCATAAAACTCACCAGAAGGCCTTTAAAACTATTGAAGAAACTATTAAACAGTTTCATTTAGATATATCTATTGGCCCCTTATATATTTGTACATGTTGTCACCAAACATGGTTTAGAAAAAGTGTTTCAATGTTAAAGAACACTCATATTGCCAAAGAAAGTAAACAACAGTATTGCACAAATTTTGTTTCTGTAAATAATGAAGAATGGGTTTGTCATACTTGCTTGAGTGCTTTACGAGAACGGAAATGTCCAAAATTATCAGTAGCTAATGGCTTCAAATGGCCAAACAAACCTGTAGAACTAAATTTGCATCAGCTGGAAGAAAGATTAATAGCACTTCGTATTCCATTTATGCAGATCAGGGAACTTCCTCGTGGTGGCCAGTATTCCTTAAAAGGAAATGTTATCAATGTACCTGTTGATATTCAGCCTACTATCAACTGTCTTCCGAGGCCAATGGATGAAAATTTTACAGTTGCCATCCAACTAAAAAAAAAACTTTCTTATAAAAAGGTTGACTTTAAAGAAAATGTAAGACCATTAAGAGTTTTGGCTGCACTACATTGGCTAATGAACAACAGTGAGTTATACAAAAAGTCTGGCATAGTAGCTGATGAAAGCTGGTTTCAGGAGGTAAGTGAAAGTGCAGATGATACAGTTAGAGAATTTTTAGAAGTGTCAAGAGAAGAGCCCAATGACAATGAGAAAACACAAAATGAAAAACAGGAACAAGAAGAGACAGGTGAAAATGACATGAAAGCATCAAATGACTATGATTCTGATCATTACAGTGAGATAGATGCAAATGACCATGTTGGCAATATAGATACATTAGTAGATGATGCTGATATTGACAATAAGTGTGACAAGGTTTTCACTTTTGCCCCAGGTGAAGGTCAGCACCCTTTAAGTTTATATCAAGATAATGATGCAGAGTACTTATGCTTCCCGTCCATATTTTGTGGCCAGACACCACCTCGAAAGGATGAAAGATTAGTTCCAGTTCATTATAGTGACATTGTAAAATGGGAATTGCGAAGTGTTGACAGGAGAGCTGCACAGTCAGTTCCAAATATATTCTTTAAACACAAAAAGCTACAAATGAAACAAATCAGTGACAAAGTTAACTTAGCTGTTAGAAGGTGTAAAAAGAAAGGCAAAAAAATTACAGCAGCTGAAGCTAGAAATTCAAATTATTTAGATAAACTTGTAAATCTTGATGAAGGCTATTATATATTTCGCCAACTGCGAAACTCACCAGCCTATTTGGAAATGCGCAAGAAAGACATTTTTGCAATGATTAGGCAACTTTCCTTGCCTACTTGGTTTATGTCATTGTCAGCCGCAGATACTAAATGGACAGATCTGTTGAGGATGTTAGCAAAATTGAATGATGGCATTGAATATTCTGAAAAAGAATTAGAAAATTTGACTTGGCAAGAGAAAACAAAGCTAGTCCAGAAAGACCCAGTTACATGTTCAAGGTACTTTGATCATAGAGTTCAAGAATTCCTCAGTACAATTCTAAAGAGCAGATGTGAGCCAATAGGAAAGGTGCGTGATTATTTTTATAGAGTTGAGTTTCAGCAGCGTGGCTCTCCTCATATTCATATGCTTGTTTGGGTAGAAAATGCTCCTACTTTAGAAACAAACTCTGAAGACGAAATAATTCAGTTTGTTAATCAGTATCTCACTTGCAGTACTGATAATGAGAAGACAGCAAATCTTGTTAACCTTCAAAGTCACAAACATTCTAGAACCTGCAGAAAAAAAGGTAAACCGATTTGTTCCATTGCCACCATTGCCGAGAACTATGTTGTTGTATCCTCTTGAAGAGAATGTTGACAAGTACAAAAAGAAGAACATAGAGCTCCAAAAAGCAATGAATGAGTGTAAAGAAACTGAAGATATGACATTTGAGGAATTTCTAGAAAACATTGCTAAAATGGACTTTGAAGACTACATTTGTTGCATCAAAAGCTCTTTGAAAGCACCAAAGGTTTTCTTAAAACGTGATGTGAAGGAAATGAGAATTAATCCATTTAATGAAAACATACTTCTTGCCTGGAAAGCCAATCTTGACATTCAGATTGTTCTTGAACCATACGGGTGTGCATCATATATAGTTGGTTATATAAGTAAATCACAAAGAGGTATGAGTGCACAACTTGATGCAGCTGCAAAAGAGGCTCGAAGAGGAAACCTTGACCTGAAAAAACAAGTCCGGCATATTGGGAATGTATTTTCAAACTGTGTGGAGGTTAGTGCTCAAGAGGCTGTTTATCTTGATCTTCAAATTCCTTTGACAAAGTGCACAAGGGATATTGTTTTCATCAATACATCTATACCAGAAGAAAGAATCTTTCTGCTTAAGCCAAAAGCTGCTCTTGATGAACTTCCAGCTGAATCTACAGATATAGAATCAGAAAATGTAATACAGAGGTATTCTAAAAGACCCAGGCAGCTTGGGAAATTTTGCCTAGCTGACTATGTTTCAAAGATTGACATTACTTATCCAAAAGGAAATAAACTACCAAATAAAGTTAATGATACTAATGATGATGACAGTTTTCCAAGTAGCTCTGAGGATGAAGGTCATGAAAGCTTGGATGAGGATAGCAGTCAAAGTTCAGACTTGCTGTTTAAAGCAAAAAATGGAACAAAATACAAGAAAAGAAAAGTCCCAAAAATAATTAGGTATGTTAAATACAACAAGAAAAAGGACCCAGAAAATTACTTCAGAGAGCAGCTTATGCTTTTTGTACCTTGGCGAAATGAACAAAAAGATTTGATAGGTTCTTTTGATACATATGAAGCTCACTATGAGTCTGTCAAGACATTATTGATATCCAAAAGAAATGAGTATGAGCACCATGCTGAAGAACTTGAGCTTGCACGACAGATGATGGAAGCTGAGGAAAGGGACTATGATCAAATTGCACCAAATGCAGAGCAAGAAAATAGGGAGGCAGAAGAAGAAGGGACAGGAGAGTCAGAAAAGTTTGTTTGTTTTAACCCAAGTAGAGTTGTGGAGCAGAGACATTATGATATTGGCATAGAACTACAGTCTACTTGCTCAGTGCCCCCAGTAGAAACTAGTAGCATTTTATTACCAGAAGATGAATACTTACAACTACTCAGAAGTCTTAATTTGAGACAAAGAGAATTCTTTAACCATATTGTGCACTGGATTAAATGTTAAGATGAACCTGTCTATGCTTTTCTAACAGGAGGGGCAGGTGTTGGTAAATCGGTAGTGATTCGAGCACTTTATCAAAGTCTCTTCAGGATTTTGAATTTGAAAGATGGAGAAAATCCAGATGATAAGAGAATTCTGCTGTGTGCATATATGGGCTTTGCTGCTTTTAATATTAGTGGCCAAACCATTTGCTCTGCATTCCACAGGAAAATGTATCAAAAGGGAAGCAATCATCTTTCAGCTGATGAGTTAAATACATTCAGAATTAAGTACAGACATCTGAAAATTATCATTATTGATGAAATATCAATGGTAGGCAACATGACACTAAGCTTTATAGACACTCGTTTACAGCAGCTGATGGGAACAAAAGAAGTTTTTGGTGGTTTAAGTGTTATTGCTGTTGGGGATCTTTACCAGCTTAAGCCAGTAGGTGATTACTTGATAAGTCTTGATTTGAAAAAGGGAGCATCTTCACTGGGAAGGAACTTATGGAAAGAGCTCTTTACAATGTACGAATTGGTTGATATCATGAGACAGAAAGACGACCTAGCATTCGCACAGTTATTAAACCGTCTTCGATTGAATGAAATGACAGAGGAAGACAAACAAAAGCTACAGACACGTGTTGTTGATCGTGAAACTGGTGACTATCCAAAGGATGCCCTTCATTTGTTTGCGCAGAATTATTATGTAGACCAACACAATGACACTATTTTGAGTCAGTTGCCAGGAGAAAAGTATGTGATATCATGCCATGACAGTGTTGTCTCAGCACACATTCCTGCCAACAGGCACCAGTCCTTGATTGATAAGCTCCCAAAGGACTATGGACAAACAGGCCAGCTAAAGAAGTCATTGACAGTAGTTGTTGGAATGATTGTTGTTCATACAGCTAATGTAGATGTAGAAGACGGTTTAACCAATGGTGCTACTGGTGTGGTTAAACACATCGACTTCAGGTGGATGGAAGGAACAAACCGTCCTAGCATTATTTGGGTATTGTTTGATGACCCTCGGGTTGGTAGAGCAACACGTGAGAAAAACAGGAAACTTTACAACTCAAGCATTCATGCAGACTGGACACCTGTATTTGAAACACAGCGAACATTTATACATAACTACAAAACATTTCAGAGAAGCCAGTTCCCAGTGACACCAGCTTCAGGAAAAACAGTCTGGAAAGCTGAAGGTGCAACAGTTGACAAGGTAGTTGTTGATTTGTCCCAGCAGCCTATAAGGAAAATACCACACGTTCACTATGTTGCATTTAGTAGAGTGAAAAAGCTGGAAGATTTATATATACTGAATATGAATGAAGCTGCTATGGCGCTAGATGATGATGTGAATGTAGAGATGCAAAGGCTACGCACAGATGCTGCCCTAGAACTGTGTTATGTTCCTCTGTATAAAATCGGATCAGACAAAACCAAAATCGCATTCAATAATGCTAGATCCTTGCATAAACATTATAGGGAAGTTCAATTTGAACCAAATGTGTTGGCAGCAGATATCATTGGATTTGCTGAAACAAGATTATGTAGTAGGGATGAAAATGTACATTTTTCCCTGAAACGGTACAGACTTATAAGACTTGATGACACAGTAAAAGAGACAAACAACAGACCATATCATGGACTTGCATTGTATGTAAAGGAGTACTTGCAGATCCAGAAAGTTGTGAAAATGCAATGTAAGTCATTTGAATTCATATTCACGGGCACATTCAGCAGTCAACGAGGTTATGCTCAAGTTGTTGTGTTGTACAAATACCCAAAAAGTTCACAAACTGATTTTAGAAATGATATTCACTGTCATCTTAGGCCAGTCATAGATCTGGATGCTAAATTAGTCATATTAGGGGACTTCAACATACAGATAGATTGTGCCAGTACAGGATTTGTGGAATTTGTGGAGACATTATTTGGATGTATGCAACATATTAAACAATGTACAACTGACTCTGGATCAATACTAGATTTGATATTTTCAAATTCTGAAGGATTTTGTGATGTCATTGAGGCTTATTGGTCTGATCATAAACTCATATATTGTGCCTTAGACAAGTAGATATTCAAATGATAAATGGCAAATTCATAATCCCACAAAGATGGAAAGCTGAATTTTTAATGAACTAAATAGTCTTATTTACTAAGGTTAGCTATTAAATTGTTACTTGGTTCAGATAATCACTATGCCTCTAAACATTTTTCAACTTGTATAGCATTACAAAGTATAGAATTGAAGAGAAAAATTGCAGGGCGTAACCCCACTAGGTTAAATTTGGTGGCTTAGCAAGTTTTGGGGTTGCCACCTTTTTTTTTTTTTTTTTTTTTTTTTTTAATATTCTCAAATAACAATGCTGGAGAGAATAGATGATAAACACTAGGATAATTTCTCACTTTTTTCACATTTGAGTGAGAAATTATCCTAATGTGTTCTTTTTTATTCTTTTTTATGTACAAGTCAAATTCTAACTTTTTTTTTGTAATGCATTGTCAAATTAGAGGTAGAATTAATGAAACTGTGACTATAACATCATGTTTAAATAGAATCTCAAATATACAGTAAACTACTGATTTCAGTAAAAGGAAGCAGTTTGATGCATTGTAAAAATTTTATTGTAATGATACGGTGAAAACTGTTATAGCAAGTGCTTTATAGTTTTATATAAAAATGTATAAATGTTTGGCAAGCAGATATGCTTTGTTACAGGGTTCTGCAAAAGGATATTATTACATTGTGATGAACAGCGAGTGGCAGTGCTTTTTTATTTTAAAGAATCTGGATAATAATGGATGGCTGTGAGTGTTGGACAGATTCTCATGTTGCTCCACAAAAGTATAGTTACATAGAGCTTGATTCCGAGTTGATTATGATGTACATCATAATTAAAAGAATATATAATTTGCAAATATGTATATGGTATACAGATTTAAATGAAAATGAAGATCTTGAAAATGATAGATTGAAAAAATAATAGAAATATCCTATCAGTGCATGTATTTGTATTTTGTTGTGTAAAAACTTGCATACAATCTTATGTTCATTGACAAGTTCATGATCATATTATCCAGTAATAATGTGACATTACTTTACCTATTTTCTATGTTGTGGTCTGCTTTGTATAATTTTTAGATTAAATTAAACTGTACCATTACATTGGTTTTTACAAGTATCTATTTTAGTCAGAGAAATGTAATAGCATAATTTCAGTCTTTGAATGTTTTCCAAGTCTTAATGTTATAGACACAGTCTCATGACTTCTACATCTATCAATCAAGATTCAGGATTAAGTTTCTTCATATTTTTTCTCTTCATTTTATTTTAAAGATTGTCATTAGATTACAATAGCTCTCATTTGTGTAGTATTTTTGTGTTTTAGTTATAAGTGTCTAATCTTAATGGATTTTAATAGAAAACTATAAGAATCAGTGTAGTATGAGTATAGATATTAAAAGTATTGGATAAAGAAACTAGTTGTTTTCACTGAAACTCCAATTGCAGCAACTAATTTGGCTTGCCTGGGAAGCACTGTTGAAATGGTGACACTTGGTTGATTCTGACCTATTGATTACAAAGTTGAATATGAAAGGACAGACAAGTACCGGGCTAGTAGAAGGTATTAAAGCAATGATCATAACTGGCACAATGAGAACAAAGTCTGAAAAACACATAGCAAACAACCAAATTTACAAATAGGTACTGATACAAGGACAACATAATGTGGTAAGCAGGGTGAACAGCTGTTTCCCAAAAGGCTATCAAACTCCACACCGAAACATAATTAGAGAGAATCACAGTAAAAGTACAATCTTTGAATGCTCATCAATATAAGTTTACTGTAATTTAGGTTTAACTAGGTGCTTAATATTATGTTAAATTAGAACTGGCACAATTTGAAGGAAATACAAATCATTCATCAGATTTGATCATTTGATTTCCTGTTTTATGTTCCACTCAATAGCTAAAGGCATTTACGCAAGACTGGAGAAACTTGGAATTGAACCTGGAATCTTGAGGAGTAGCTTAACAAACATGCTTTGGTTGCACGTGAACTTCCTCCCAGAACAGTTGATGGCTTTCTATTAGTGTTTTATATGAAAAACCTCAGGTGAGCGTTTGCAGGACCATTGGTCCTCTGGTTAATAATTATCAACTACCCGACTTAAAATAAATTTTGACTTTGACTTTTTGACATTACGAAAACTTGCCCAAATAATATACAGAAATTTTTAAATGTGTGAAAAATGAAAATTTTCAGTAAAAAAATTTGGTTATTTTTCTTATTTTAGCTCAAAACAAAGATTGTGGGTGCTCGTTAGAACTGCCTTGCCGAGGCCGTTCTAATGAGTACCCACAATGTATCCCAGTTTTTCTGTATAAAAGTGGGGTATAAGGGGGTATTTATTTCATGGACATGTTTTCCTGATGACTCATTGCCATTGCCATTTCAGATTCAACTGTACCAGCTAACTCGTCTCATTCACGATAACTACAAAGATCTCTACGACCACTTTGAGGTTCATGAAATAGCGCCGACACTGTACGCTGCTCCCTGGTTCCTAACTCTGTTTGCCTCGCAGTTCCCTCTAGGGTTTGTGGGTAGAGTATTTGGTATGTATCACAAGAGAGAATTCCTTTAGATAGATCTTACATATGAGCCGCTAGTGGGAAAACCAACAATCTGCATAGGCGAAAACAAAGACGCAGATCAGCTTCGCGGTAACCGCGAAGCTGATCAGCGCCTTTGTTTTCGCTACTTGGATAGTACAATTCCTCCTCTACCTAACTCCAAAATTTCAAGCTTCTAGTCTGCTTTTGTAGCTGTACAGGTCGGTTTATGTCTGGCCTGGTCGGAAACCACATTGTTAGTTTTCCCACGAGGCGGCTCATATGGCCTAAGCTGTTGAGTGGGTTGTAAAACAGGAATACTATCACCATCCACATTTGAGCCGCCTCGTGGGAAAACCAACAATGTGGTTTCCGAACAGGTCCGACGCAAACTGGCCTGTACAAGCACAGAAGATGGCTAAAGACTGGAAATTTTGGATTTTGAAAGTAGAGGAATTGTACTATCCTGTAGTGAAAACAAAGACGCTGATCAGCTTCGCGGTTACCGCGAAGCTGATCTGCGTCTTTGGTTTCGCATATGCAGATTGTTGGTTTTCTCGTGAGGTGGCTCATTTGTTACAATAAGTTATTCTGTAACCCAGTTTCAGAATTCAGACTCAAAACAGACACATAGTCTTTTTCTTGAAACTTTTTAACAGTATGTGCTTTAATTTGAATGATTGCCTGATAAAAAAAAACTGAATCTGAATGGTTTGCTGGTGACATGCCAAATTGACAATACTTAACCAGGGGGTGCGCCAGGAGGCAAATCAGTCCCTTCCTCTTGCAAGAGATGCAAACTTGGACACACAGTCATCAGTCATTTCAACAGAGGAGATAAGAGAATCAGGGAGGTCATTCCAGTCCCTGATAGTCTGTGGAAAGAAACTACATTTGTACGCTTTTTACAATGGGCTTATTGGAGCATATGCAGAAATTTAAATGATTATGGTGTCATAACTGATTTCTCTTCATTTCAGATCTCTTTTTCATCCAAGGTGTTGAGGTTATATTCAAGGTGTCACTGGTGTTGCTAGGCAACCATAAAGAACTGATCATGCAGTGTGACTCGTTTGAAAGTATCGTAGATTTCATCAAAACCACACTGCCAGAGATGACCTATATACAGATGGAGAGGGTCATTAATCAGGTATTACTTGAACCGTGTCTTAGAAAGAAAAATATCTTCGGGGTTACTGACGGGTAGGACACAAACCAATTTGTGCAATCACAGAAGAATGCCAGATGCTGGAAATTTTGGATTTAACAAGAAGAGGGATTGTACTATCCTAATTGCGAAAACAAAGACGCTGATTAGCTGTGCAGCTATGGAGAAATTATTGAAAACATTTGTACTTTTTTAGCAGTTTTAATATTCTCAGATTCAATTTTGATAAGGATGATTCGGCTTTTAAAGGAATTCAAAACATTGATATTGTTTTCAATTTTAATCTTTCATATTCTAGGTATTTGATATGGATATATCCAAACAGCTACAAGCCTACGAGGTGGAATACCACGTTCTCAAGGAAGAAATGATGTACTCTCCACAGAAGGGAGAAAATGATCTGATACATAAACTAGAACAAGCCAACCAGTCTCTCAAACATCAGAATATGGAACTGATAGAAAAACTCCAGCAGGCTCACAGCCACGAGAGAAGTTTGGAAGGAACCATACATAATTTTCAGACACAGGAAACAAAGTTGAAATCTCACATTAGGGCTTTAGAACTTGAAAGGGCTGCATTATTAAATGCTGTGCAAAAATTGAAACACTTGATTCCCGAGTCGGAGCAGCTGACTTTAGATTTGTCTCTGCCAGAAATGGCGCCACATTTAGCGCAGTCGCCAGTACGTCAGCCAGGTGAAAGAGACGTCAGTGTGCTGGGTAATGGTTGTGATGAAGTATTGAGTGATAGAACCTCTAAAAATAGAACCAGTAGTGATGTCACTGATGCTAAAATTAGTGACAGAATGACGGAGAGAAGAAATAGTGCTAAAACAGATAAAACAGAACTAAAGTTTGATATAAGGAAGTCGGCCAGATACCACCCTGAGAGGGATAGTTGATAGTTATCATGTGTTTCTGAATTTAAACTCAAGTGACTATTGTCCTGACACCACCTTTTGGAAACTGCATTTTCAAAATCACCCTTTTATGAAACACCTGTAGAAAATGATGACCTTGCACCTTGTCATCCTTTTGCTATTCAAGAGTCTTAAAAAGTGCTGCAAAAATGAAAATTGGTTCAATGATTTTAATTTTATGCCCAAAAGTTACTTTGCATAGGCCTTTTGCATGTGCAAGGGAGGTAATCTATATGGCATAAACTTTTTCATGATAAAAGTGAAAATCAAGCATATCTGTGGAATAATTTTAAAAGTTTTGCACACAGTTATGTATATTATAAAATTTTGATTTGGTTTGGTGCATTTTAAATGAAAAAATGATCAGATTTTTTTCTAGGAAAATAGATATAATGTACTTCCCTTGTTGACTCAATGAAAAAAAGCCTATTCAAAATCATTTTCTGGCATAAAATTTTTACTTGTTATCAGATTTTCTAAATTTTGGCTGCAGTTTTTATGATGTTTGGAATGCAAAATGTTGACATGGTCATATTTGTTTTGAGGTGTTTTAGAAAAGTGAGATTTTGGAAAAAGGCAGTTTCTGGAAGATGGTGTATAGACAGTAAGTCATAAGGTGATAGTTTATATGTGTTTTTTAAAACTAAATTGACTAAGTAATGTAAGAAATGCTGGCATTTAGAGTAAGGTTTGAATCCATATATAGGGCATTATGATTAACTTGAATCTGACCATGAATGATAAAGATTATAAGAAGGCTTAACCCACAAAAATCGTTTTGATACTGGGTCTATAATCAGGGGACAGTTGTTCAAAACTTTGTTAGCTTAACATCATCGTTAAGACCTCAACTGGTTAATAAAATTCCGACTACATAAGCAAATACATTGTTATTTTTTGTTGATAAAATGTGAGAATCCTTTGCATAAAATCAGAGAATCTTTACATTTTATCAACAAAAAATAACTGTATTTTTAATATTCATGTTTGAAATTTTAACGAGTCGTTAACTGACAATGTCATTTATTTCGAACAACTGCACCCTGGTTGTGTACAAACCAAACTATGTAACTTTTTTCATTAACCGGCAAGTCATTTTTCATGACAAAAAAATTAGAGAAAAATAAAACTTATTATATCTACAAAAAGTACATAAAACAGAAAAAATCCATACTTGGATGATATGAACATTCATCTTCCTGCTACTAGTACTAAGTTGGTGCATTATCATTTGTCTTTCCTGTTTTTTTATACTGAACCAGTGAAAATGCTTCACATTATTTAATCTTTTTCTTACACAAATTTTTACCCCAAATTTCATTTTATTGCAAAAATTTAATCATGCATAAGATTTTCATTCTTTGGCTATAACTTTCACTTAGATTCGTTTCTGTCATACTAAAAGGAGACATCTTACATGCATTTTAAGAAGCTTGAGGTCATAAAGGCTGTGTCAGTTTATTAGCATGTGTAACTGAACTTGCCAAAATGAGCGAAGGAAATAGGCTGTGGTTGGCTCCATGCTAATGTGCACTCAGTTTGCCAGGTTTTGTTTCACGCTCAACAGAAATGATATGATTACCTTTCTTATCCCTTACCGTTTGATATAGATCAGCTGGCTTACCTGCACTCCGATACACTTTGTGACCTCGCAACACTTCAGTGACAGCTTAGCATAGGTTGTCTTTTAACCAATGTCGAACTGAATATTGAGTTTGTAATTTACTTGTATCTGCGTTATTTTTGTGAAAATCATATTACTTTTTGTTAGGTATTTGTACCAATAGCAGCAAAACAAAAATCTTGCAGCAAAAACATGAAATTGTCTACAAAGTTTAAATTAAGGTACAAAAACAAAAATAATTTTCTACATTGAGTCGCTAATTCTACAGTAGTCTCCCTTGATCTATTTATAGACATTCTTGAAATTTTTCACAGATAAAAATGAAGTATTTTGTAATTCTGCATACTTAAACAACTAGAATTTATTTCATATATGCCAGAAAAGATCTAACATATGAGCCACCCCATGGGAAAACCAACAATCTGCATAGGCGAAAACAAAGGCGCAGATCAGCTTCGCGGTAACCGCGAAGCTGATCAGCGCCTTTGTTTTCGCTTCTCGGATAGTACAGTTCCTCTTCTACTTAAATCCGAAATTTCAAGATTCTAGCTCTTTTCTGTGACTGTACAGGTCGGTTTGTGTCGGACCTGTTGAAAAACCACATTGTTGGTTTTCCCACGAGGCGGCTCATGTTAAAGTTAAAATAGCACAGTTTTACCTTTCATTGCTGTTGTGCTGAATTTTCATTTTCGACCAAGGGCTCAATATATTCCATTGCCGTCGGTGTGAAGAGGTCTAACAGAACACTGATGGAAATGTTCGTCTACTGTTGATATGCATATAGCACGCCTTTATTTGCTTCCACAGAATCAAATCAAAGCATTACGAAAACTTGCCCATGTAAAATACAGAGATTTTTAAGTTCTAAAAAATGAAAATATTCTGTGGAAAAATTTTGATATTTTTCTTATTTTTGCTCAAAACATAGATTGTGGGTACACGTTAGAACCGCCTCGACGATGCGGTTCTAACGAGTACCCACAATGTTTTGGAGCAAAAATAAGAAAAATAGGTATACCCTGCATACCCCAGTTTTGGGGTTTAAGGGGGTATACATTTCACAGACATGTTTTCCTGATGTGCAAGTTATAGCCAAAGAATGAAATTCTTATGTGATATGAAAAGTTTTGCAATAAAATGAAATGCGAGACAGAACTTCAAATTAAAATGTAGCGTTTTCACTTTTGTTCAGTATAGATACTTAGTCATTGAACAATTTGGTGGATGTATTTATGATGTTTTCTGAACTATATGAGCCGCCCCATGGGAAAACCAACAATCTGCATATGGGAAAACAAAGGCACAGATCAGCTTCGCAGTAACTGCGAAGCTGATCAACGCCTTTGTTTTCGCAACACGGATAGTACAATTCCTGTACTTTCTAAATCTAAAATTTCCAGCCTCTAGCCATCTTCTGTGACTGTACAGGCGGGTTTCTGTTCGCAAACCACATTGCTGGTTTTCCCATGAGGCGGCTCATATATCAGCTTGAGGTGTTGTCTTTGAATTTGTTGTACATGTCCACCCGTTTTGAAATACATGATAATTAGCCAAGCAATGGATCCATTTGAGCCGCCTCGTGGGAAAACCAACAATGTGGTTTCCGAACAGGTCCGACAAAAATCAGGCTGTACAGTCACAGAAGCAGGCTGGAAGCTTGAAATTTCGGATTTAAAAAGAAGAGGAATTGTACTATCCGTGTAGCGAAAACAAAGACGCTGATCAGCTTCGCGGTTACCGCAAAGCTGATCTGCGTCTTTGTTTTCGCATATGTAGATTGTTGGTTTTCCCATGAGGCGGCTCATTTCATACATTCTTATGTACACCACAACTTCTTTAAAACACTATTGTTGGGGTCCAAGCCAATTTCCGTGTTAGATATCCAATCTGTGTTATAATGAGAGTAAAATGTGTAGACATATAGCAAGAATAGTCTAAAATGACCAACTGGGTTCCAACATAGATCAGTCTTATATCCAAAACCGTGTTGTAATGAAGCGTGTTATAAAGAGGTCCAGGTGTATAAGGACTTGGGCCCAAACTTGTGATACAGAATTCCACTAGCACTTGAAGTGCTGTGCCTCATGAAATGCCTAGCCAGTGCAATATGTTGACAAAACTGCCTAAAGGGACCATTTTTGTCTTTAAAAAGGAGTGAAAGTTATTGTCTGGGTGAGCAAGACAATGTATGCCCCCTAATAGTAATGGTTAAGAACCAAGGAAGCTGTGGCTCCATTCTTGGATTACCATGAAAATGTGTTGAACATGATATTAAGCATAAACTCGAACAAACAAGTAGAAAGAATTATTAGCCCACCTGAGCGGTTAGGCTCACAAGGTGAGCTTATAGGATGTCCATGATCTGGTGTCCGTCCGTCGTCGTCCACCATTTTCAAAGTTCTTTTTCTCTGAAACCCCTTGGCCAATCAAAGCCAAATTTTACATGAAGCATCTATAGGAAAGGGGAACCAATGTGCTTATAAATAATCCAGGTCACATGACCAAAATGGCTGTTATGCTCATATATGGTAAAAACCCTTCAAAATCTTCTGGGGAACCACTGGATCGATTTCAACAAAACTTGGCATGATGCATTTGGGACTAAAGTACTACAATATGTTCATAAATCATGACCCTGTGATGACCTTGACCTATTTTACGGCAAGGTCAACATAGGTTGCCCATGCATTTGAATGGGGAAAACTGTTAAAATGTCATTTGAAGGGAATAACTTGCAGGAAATGGGCAAGTGGACTGAAGATTTATGATTATGAAACAATTTGGAACCCAGGGGTCAGTCTTCCCCCAACCTGGGGCAATTTACATGTATATTACAAAAATATTCAAAGATCTTCTCTGAAACCTCTTGGCCAATCAAAGCCAAATTTTACATGAAGCATCTACAGGAAGGGGGAACCAATGTGTTTATAAATAATCTAGGTCACATGACCAAGATGGCTGCCATGCCCATTTTTGGTAAAAAACCTTCAAAAATCTTCTCCAGAACTGGTGGACTGATTTCAAAAAAACTTGGCATGCAGCATCAGTGACCAGAGTACTTCAATGTGTTTTTAAGTTATGACCCTGGTATGACCTTGACATATTTTAAGGCAAGGTCAACATAGGTTGCATATGCATTTGAATGGGGAAAAGTGTTAAAATGTCATTTGAAGGTGAAAACTTGCAGGAAATGGGTAAATGGACTGAATATTTATGATTCTGTAAACATTCAGACTCCAGGGGTTAGTCTGCCCCCACCCAATGACAATATACCTGTATGTTACAAAAATATTCAAAGATCTCCTTCTCTGAAACCACTTGGCCGATCAAAGCCAAATTTTACATGAAGCATTTTTAGCTCACCTGAGCCAAAGACTCATGGGGAGCTTATAGTATGGGGCTCGAGCAGGTGTCCATGCGTGCGTCCATTCACATTTTCAAAGATCTTCTTCTCTGGAACCACTTGGCCAATCAAAGCCAAATTTTATATGAAGCATCTATAGGAAGTGGGAACCAATGGGTATATAAATAATCCAGGTCACATGACCAAGATAACCGCCATGCCCATATATGTTAAAAACCCCAACTACATGTACTTTGTCCAGTGACTATATTTGTTGACTCTCAGGTGAGGGATCGTGGCCCTTGGGCTACTTGTTAGGAAGTGGGAACCAATGTGTATATAAATAATCCAGGTCACATGGCCAAGATGGAGCATCTACAGGAAGGGGGAACCAATGTGTTTATAAATAATCTAGGTCACATGACCAAGATGGCTGCCATGCCCATTTTGGGTAAAAAACCTTCAAAAATCTTCTCCAGAACTGGTGGACCGATTTCAAAGAAACTTGGCATGCAGCATCAGTGACCAGAGTACTTCAATGTGTTTTTAAGTTATGACCCTGGTATGACCTTGACATATTTTAAGGCAAGGTGAACATAGGTTGCATATGCATTTGAATGGGGAAAAGTGTTTAAATGTCATTTGAAGGTGAAAACTTGCAGGAAATGGGTAAATGGACTGAATATTTATGATTCTGTAAACATTCGGACTCCAGGGGTTAGTCTGCCCCCACCCAATGACAATATACCTGTATGTTACAAAAATATTCAAAGATCTCCTTCTCTGAAACCACTTGGCCGATCAAAGCCAAATTTTACATGAAGCATTTTTAGCTCACCTGAGCCAAAGACTCATGGGGAGCTTATAGTATGGGGCTCGAGCAGGCGTCCATGCGTGCGTCCATTCACATTTTCAAAGATCTTCTTCTCTGGAACCACTTGGCCAATCAAAGCCAAATTTTATATGAAGCATCTATAGGAAGTGGGAACCAATGGGTATATAAATAATCCAGGTCACATGACCAAGATAACCGCCATGCCCATATATGTTAAAAACCCCAACTACATGTACTTTGTCCAGTGACTATATTTGTTGACTCTCAGGTGAGGGATCGTGGCCCTTGGGCTACTTGTTAGGAAGTGGGAACCAATGTGTATATAAATAATCCAGGTCACATGGCCAAGATGGCCGCCATGCCCATACAAGGTAAAAACCCTTCAAAAATCTTCTCAGGAACTGCTGAACCTATTGCAGTGAAACTAGACATGAAGCAATTGGGACCTGAGTACTACAATGTATTTATAAATCATGACTCTTTGATGACCTTGCCAAATTTTAAGGCAAGGTCAACTTAGGTCATATATTGCAGAAAGCTGTTAAAATGTCATTGAAGGGAAACACTTCAGGAAATGGGCAAGTGGACAGAATATTTATGATTTTGTAAAAGCAATTGACCCCAGGGGTTATTCTGACCCTCCTCTGGGCTATATACATACATGTATATGAAAATTATAGTCAAACAAATTCATTGGTATATATCTCAGATCTCAGGTGAGCGTTTACAGGACCATAACTGGTTTCAGAACAGTCCATTCCTTCATAGGAGGTAAAGAGTTTGATTTTGAGCTGTGACATACTAGTAATCAATAGCAAAATTTATCATCTGTAGTTATCATATACATCGTAGGACCAATCCATCCTAAGCATACATATGATACATGTATATTGTAGATAACCAAATCCCTTTGTCCATATTAATGTGTGTGTCCATGTTTATATATGGATTAAAAATCCATTTTTTGTTAATAAAGACAGAAGACTAAGACAAGAAATCAAGGTTAAACAAATTTCTCTCTAAACTGGTTCCAAATATGCACCATAATTATTCTATTTTCAGTATTATAAAAGTCAGACCAATGCAAATACACCTTTTCCATTTTTTTTGGTACTCATTAAATTCAAAATAAATTGATCAAACCAGGATGAGCCATGATCAATGCAAACAACTTTTGTGGTTTCTGCAATTGTGATGATTTATTTTTTTTGTAGGAAAATTTTTTGCCAAATATACAGGTACATCTCACTGCTGCACAGAGATTCACGGTCATGTCAATTACATGTACATGTACGAAGATTATTGAGCAACTGAACACATTTGATCTTTCACATTTTCATTTCACAATACAAATCATAGGCAGACTGCATGCTGTGTTCTTACCTTGAGGGATAGTTATGGTCTAAACAGATACTGAACACACACAAAATTTATAAAATTCAGTATATAAAATATGTATTAAAGTTGTAGTACTTATGTATGAGCCATGATCAATGCAAACAAATTTTGTGGTTTGTGCAATTGTGATGTTTTATTTTTTTTTTTGTAGGAAATTTTTTGCCAAAGAACATTGCTCATTTTTCTCTTAATAATACTCTAGCCCTTTTTATGAGGAAAACATGTCCGTGAAATGTCTACCCCCCTCAAACCCCACTTTTATGTAGTAAAACTGGTGTATGCAGGGGTATACATGTCTTATTTTTGCTCCAAAACATAGATTGTGGGTACTCATTAAAACCGCCTCGCGGAGGCAGTACCCACAATCTATGTTTTGAGCAAAAATAAGAAAAATATCAAAAATTTTCTACTGTCAGAAAATTTTCATTTTTTACAACTTTAAAAATCTATGTATATTGCATGGGCATGTTTTCATAATGTCCATCACTTTGTATACAGTGGATGTTAAGTCAGAATTGTGTAATGTTTGATATGCAAGATTTTACATAAGAAATATTTCTTTGGTATATTATTGTGAATTACCGCATTTAATGGCGGATGCTGGAGACAGCATGTATAAATTCAAGATAGATAAGTCAGAAAAATTGTCATACCGCCTTACCCATTGTAAGTATATGGGGAGTTTTTTTGCAATTTTTTTTGTAAATGCTCATGGGCAGCTAAATCCGCATTCCCTGATAAGATCTGGCTAAAATTGGAAGTCATAGTATCGTTGTTATCTTTACATGAAAGGAAAGAAATGTAAGGACTGAAGTATTAACAAGACAGCCATTTTGAGCTATCTGTTGCCATGTAAACTAAAGTTCTGATCCTACCTGCATTCAAACCTAATGCAGACATTCCCCAACACATTGATGCTTCAGATAAAGTCTGATTGTGATCAGTCCATTGATCACTGAGATGTACGTTTGAAAGTGTGGATGCATGGATGAGGGCTCAAGTTCCATCCTATAAGCTCACCTTGCGAGCATTTGGCACAGGTGTCAGAGCTAAACATCAGGAAAACATGTCCGTGCAATGAATACTCCCTTAAACCCCACTTTTATATAGTAAAACTGAAGTATGCAGGGGTATACCTATTTTTCTTATTTTTGGTCCAAAACATAGATTGGTGAAAATTTCAATTTTTACAGCTGAAAAAAATCTGTATATTGCATGGGCATGTTTTTGTAATGAACCTGTAAAATTTGTACCCACTTAGAAACATACCAGTCAGAGAAGGTGCTGGTATGACCCAGTTTTGCTTAAATTTTTAGTAGACAATCTAGCTTAGTTAAGCATTTGTTGAGTTTTCATAGAAGAGTATAGTCGACAATATTTTGTTTCATTCATAAATAATGGTTAAAATCTCATTTTAATAGCATTTATGTGGTGAGAAGGTGCATTCATATATTTTTATGTTAAACCTACAAAACCAATAGAATTGTCATAGTGATCACTGTTGATGAATAAAAACATGAAATATGAGGGTTTTATTTTTTACTAGCCTTGAAACAGACACTGCAGCAGCAAGTCTTGCCATGGGCGTTGGTATTCATGATTTATGCCCTACTGAACATCTAAGGAGACATCACTGGTTTACAGTTTCATCCAAAAGTCTAGAGAAGTGAGGCTACATTTCAGCTACAGAATTTTGTTGTGCCTGCCTCTGTTGTATGGTCCAGATGGCTAGAGCTAGTCATCTTGCTCTTTACACGTCTCGTTTTAATTTATGTACTTGTAGTGTCTCGCTTTGTCGTTTCTTTCCCACCTGGTGTCTGTGATGCAGTTCAAAATTTGATTGGGTCAATTTCAGGGCATATAGTGCTTATTTTCATATAAAATTTGGCTTTCATTGGCCAAATGGACATATGCAGGGAGCCTTAATACTCAGTAGAGCTAAAAAGCAACTTTGTAAAATTTTTCACATTACTGGGATATACATTTACAAAATGTCATTACTGGCTTTTGACAGACAACAACTTTGGATCATTTTTGTTCTTTATCTGTAAAAGATTCATAAATAGTATTCTTGCCATGATCAGATTAATTTACATGCTGTTTTTCTTCGCAATGAAGAATGACTTAATCTAACGACTAAAGCTTTGCTTTGGCTTTCAGCTTGGGCTGCACAACAACTGCCCAGTGTCCAATTACCACTGCCGCCACAACAGACTGAAGCCCATGCCTGGCCCCAAGGTTGTAAAACGTTTTTCATGTTCAACTCAGCTGAGACAGGAAGTTTAACTGCTCATAAACACTGAAGCAAAGGGTAGAAATTTCAAGTTTAGAATTTACCAAAGGCAGTAATTTATCCTGCTTATATACATGTATGTTAAAATGCCAACAATTGTTGGCAATTTAACATAAATCAGTAGGATAAATTTTAGTCTCAGTTAAGCATGAAAAAAGTTTTATAACCTCAGGGGGGGGGGGGGCAGTTGCAAAGCTATAATCACTGTATCTGTTACAATCAAGTACAGGGTTATATCAAAATCATTACTTCTAAAAATTTTAGTACTACTAGATACTGAATTGTTTTGAACAGTCAATCAGTGTTGATCAACTAAGCTGCAAAAATACTACATTTAAGAAGACTGAAAGCTTCAACATATCTGTGTACAATAGAGCACTTTTCAATTTCCAGTACTGATCATTATGATGTGAGCCACCTCGTGGGAAAACCAACAATGTGGTTTTCGAACAGGCCCGACACAAACCGGCCTGTACAAGCACAGAAAAGAGCTAGAATCTTGAAATTTTGGAATTAAGTAGAGGAGGAATTGTACTATCCGAGTAAAAACAAAGGCGCTGATCAGCTTCGCGGTTACCGCGAAGCTGATCTGCGTCTTTGTTTTCGCCTATGCAGATTGTTGGTTTTCCCATGAGGTGGCTCAATTATGGAAGTGAACTGAGGTTTCCCACCTGGCCTGACTGAAATCAACCACAGAAGATGGTTCTAGTGTTACAAATTAATGTGCAACATGCTGTATTGAGAATTGGCGACAAACTATCAAATACACATTGAAAAAAAAAATAAAAATTCCTCTTCAATTAGACAACAGCAGATTTCATTTAAAACTAGAATTCTTGGTAGAACAATCTATGCACAAGATTAATACGAAGGGTGGCCCAGTAAATCGTGGACTGTGCTTGCTGTATAAAAACTATTCAATGCACAGGCTTCCAATTTACAAGTATATTACATTCACAAGTTCTGGGTATGCATACAAAAATTCAGAAAAATACACCAAAGAATAAACTCAGTACACAATACAACACTACAAGTCATGCGCACGCTGACGTCTTCTTCTGTTTTGCGTCAACTTCAAGTACTGTACTTACTGTTTACTCTTTATAGAGGTACGCTCCGTTGTGTGCGATACACAAGCGATGTTTGTACCAACTTTTGAAACATGTCACTGAACCATAGACTAAGTAACGACCTGTTGAATCGCTTACATGAACTTCTCTCTGCCCTGAAAACGTTGACACTGAAGATGCGATTTCATCTGCGGAAAGTATGTTACGGACATTCATGAATGGTTTCCGTCCATGCTGTGTACTTTCTGTCCACCCATCTCTAAATCGACCATGCCATTTAAAACAAGGCTCCTAAAATACCACTGTATATGTTTGTGCTTTTCAGATGATTGAATGAATCATTTGAGGTCATAACGGTCTGCACACAGAATTGGGTTGCTGTTCGTTGCGCTTTTTCTTTTTCTAACATCGCCATTTTCATTAGGTTGTAAGTTTAACAGACAGCATTTAAGTGTGTGCCATTTTCAAAGAGATGATATGTAACATTCAAAATTTTCTCTGGTGATGTTAAAAGAATGTTGCTATGAACAGACAGCTCGTTTTGGCGCTAAACACTGAAATGGCTGAAAAATATTACTTTATTGAACACACAGATTATTTAAATGTGTTTGTTTGGGTTGCGCCAAGTTCGCATACACTGACCTAATCAATCATACACATTTTACAAGTTGTACATAAACTTATACTTTTATGCACCTCTTTTTACTGAATTTGAATTGCAGATGGTATCTGAAAAGTTTAATGGCAATGGGGCGTCAAATAATGAAAATATCAACTAAGTACACGATTTACCGGGCCACCCCTCGTATATGCTCAGTACAAATTCTGCCAAAAAGTAAGACATAACATTCGGGTCACTCAGGTGAATAATGCCAACAATGATTCGAGTTATGTATTCAGCATCTTAGATTAATAGAAAAGATAGAAAATACTTCAGACAGCAAATGATTCAGCACAGACTAGTATTAATTCAACATGAATAAATTATGAGAGCTAAAATATGATTGGGAGACATTTCCAGCCATCTGACTGAGACTTTAAGATACTCTTCATGCTCACCTGAACTAAACACCAAACACACACTGCACTTGAAATAAAAAATGATAAGATAGAAATTCATTTTCAAAACCTTTATAGGCCTAAACATCTATCATCAAAGTCAGTCATAATATTCATTAAAAAAAAAAAAAAAAAAAAAAAAAAAAAAAAAAAAAAAAAAAACAGATCTGTACAGGATAAATTCAAGTCAAAGTTAAGTGTTAAGTTGAGCATGAAAAATGTCCATAAATTCCTGGGCTGGATCATCATTTTTAAAGTCTGTATTAAATACAGGTACTCCTAGACTGGTCTGGGAATCACAGATTGCTGATTTCTTTCTTCAGCTCCTCTATCAGCTTGTCTCTGGGAATGTCTCTCTGAAAGTGGAAAATAAACGTTTTAGTATAAAATGCATATTTTTAGATTTTTTTTCTATCTTTGTCACTAGTGTGTTGTTGTTTAATATTCCATGCAAAACATTTTCTGTCATGTTGGGGCGTTCTTCAGTTATAGCCAGCAGTATTAATATCTCTTGAAAGTAAATGAGCCTCGATGTGAAAAAACTGGTCTTTGCGGTTTCCTATCAGGTCAGACATGTACAGTCATAGAAAAGGGTTAGATGCTTGACATTTTGGATTGAAAAAGAAGAGGGATTGAACTATTTGTATAGCAAAAACAAAGGCACTGATCAGCTGTGCAGTTACTTCCCAGCTGATCTGCGCCTCTGTTTTCGCATAGGCAAAAATCCGCCTTTTCTCACTACGCGGCTCAAATGTGTTTTGCCCAAGATCACAACACTGAGGAAGTACAGTCCCAACTCTGGACTTCCCGCCATGGAATTGAAGTCCCTAACCCTGAGCCACTATCTAACTGGTAAAAACAACTATCACTGTGTATATAGAACCAAAATAATAGTTTTGAAAATTCAGACATAGAAAGAAAAGGCAATAAATCATCAGTGAAAACCAAAATATCTGATTGCTAGTATACCATGAAAATCATAAGATTTTAGACAGTAATGTCCTTCCCTCATAGCAATACTCCTCAGCTTTGCAAAATTATTCTCAATCTCTGAGTATGCTAATTCAATGCCATGCCAACCTATAAAGACCTTTAAAAGGGACACTTACACCAACCTCTTCTCTGTAGCAATATTCAATTATCCTCAATCTCTGACTGCCCTATAATAAGGGCCAGGGATATGCCATTTGTTTCAAAGTACTAAAACCCTAACTACCATCCACCATAAGGCCCTAACAGATTACGTTTTCTGTAATACTGACCTCGGCCCTAGTAGCAATATTCCTCAGTTTGACAAAGTTATTCTCAATCTCTGATTGCCCTATGATCAGGGCCAGGGGTATGCCATTTGTTTCACAGTACTGGAACTGGTCCAGGGCCTTGGGGTTCTTCTTGTATGACTGCTCTGTCTGTAAGGATAAAGCAATTAAATAAATAATGACAAATGTTATCAAAATTTTGTCAAACACAGAACAGAAAATCTAATGCATACCCACAATCTATGTTTGTGAAAAAAAAAAGAAATAATGTTTACCACTGTAAACCCCATTTCACAATAAACCAGAGGACCAATGGTCCTGTAAACGCTCACCTGAGTCTGCTGCATATACCAATAAACATGTTTGAATATCATGGTATTTAACCCCAGTGCCGGGGCAGATGAAGCCCTTGGGCCGTTTTCTTTTTTCAGAATAATCAATATTCTGTCCATTTGCCAATTTCTTGCTGGTTTTTCCCTTCAAATGATATTTTAACAGTTTTACCCATTCAAATGCATGGGCAACCCATGTTGACCTTGCCATAAACTTGGTCAAGGTCATCACACGGTCATGATTTATATATACATTGTAGTACTTTAGCCATGGATGCTTCACGCCAAGTTTCATTGAAGTCAATCTATCGGTTTCAGAGAAGAAGATATTTGAAGGGTTTTTACCATATATGGGCATGGCGGCCATCTTGGTCATGTGACCTAGATTATTAATATACACATTGGTTTCCCCATCCTATAGATACTTCACATAAAATTTGGCTTCAATTGGCCAAATGGTTTTAGAGGAGAAGATGTTTGAATATTATGGTAATATACATGTATATTGCCCTGGGGTGTGGACATATGAGCCCTTAGGTCCATTTTTTTTCAGAATCATTAATATTTAGTCCTACTACCCATTTCCTGCAAGATTTTCACTTCTAATGACTTTTTAAAAGTTTTCCCCATTCCAATGCATTGGCGACCTATGTTGACCTTGTCCTAAAATAGGTCAAGGTCATCACAGGGTCGTGATTTATATACACATTGTAGTGCTTGAGCCATCAATGCTTCATGCCAAGTTTTGTTGAAATCACTCCACCGGTTCTGGAGAAGAAGATTTTTGAAGGGTTTTTACCATATATGGGCATGGCGGCCATCTTGGTCATGTGACCTGGATTTCTTATATATACATTGGTTCCCCCTTCCTATAGATGCTTCATATAAAATTTGGCTTTGGTTGGCCAAGCGGTTTCAGAGAAGAAGATCTTTGAAACTGTGGACGGACGGACGCCGGACGCCAGATCATGGCCATCCTATAAGCTCACCTTGTGAGCCTAACGGCTCAGGTGAGCTAAAAAGTGGTGTATAGAAGGATATTCATTGCACAGACATGTTTTCCTGTTGTTCTATCAAATAATACCAAGACTGTACCTTGATATCAGCCTCCCAGAGTTCTTTACAAAGCTTCATTCTGTGTTCTACGAGATTCTTCTGAGCTGATACGATGTATACCTGGGTCTCTGTTGTACGGATCATAGTTTTGCTGGCCTGTAATATGGAAAGATAAAGTTGATAGGGTGCTAACAAGGTTGTGTCTGTCCAATCTTCCTATTGGTTCAGCTTCTGACTAAAAATAGTGTTGTTCGTGTTGTTTTTTTTTTCAGTCTAGACAAAAACAGAGGTTTGGATACCTTTTTAATGGCTTTCAAGAGGTTGATTCATTATGTTTGAGAGAGAGTTCCGGAAAATAAAATCAATTTGAAACAGGATGCAGATAGCATCCGATGCCAAATAATGAATTGTCTTTATCAGTTTCCCTCATCACATACATTGTGAGTTAAGATTCACCAGAGTAATTGGGGCCCAGTTGTTCTAAACTTTGTTAGCTTCACCCTGTCGTTAAGCCCTCAATTTGTTAACTATATATTGACTTCAAAAGCAAATACACTGTTACTTTTAGATGAAAAAATGTGGGAATCCTTTGCATTGCAAAAGATTCTCACATTTTTTCAACAAAAAATAACTGTATTTGTAATATTGCCATTTGAAATTTTAACGAATCATTAACTATGGACATCGTTAATTTTGAACAGCTGGCCCAAGATCTTTTAGATGTGACCTACAATAGTTGTTTGATGAACGAGGGAATTGTTCATCATAAAATGAGCCTTTGCATGAGAAAACCAACAATTTGGGTTTCCAACCAGGTCCGACACAAACCGGGCTGTACAGTCACAGATGATGGTTAGAGGCTGGAAATTTTGGAAGTAGAAAGTAGAGAAATTGTACTATCCATGTGGCGAAAACAAAGGCACTGATCAGCTGTGCAGTTACTGCACAGCTGTTGTTTTCGCATATGCAAATCCTTGGTATTCTCACTCGAAGGCTCAAATATCTTTCTTATCTCTTTGTAATTCTTACCAATGCCTTTTGTTCCATGATAGCAAACAGTCTCTCTATACCAATACTGACCCCAACACAGGGGACCTTCTTGTTTTTAGGGTCAAACATCCCGACAAGGTTATCATACCTCCCACCCCCAGCCACGCTCCCTACCGCTACTACCTCCTCTTCCTCACCCGAGGCTGTGGGCTTCTGGGTGTAACCTGGATAACACATTAAGAAAATTTGTCCATGCAATATACAGAGAAATTTTTCAGCAGGAAGGCGGTTCTAAAGTTCCCACAATCAATGTTTTGGAGCAAAAATAAGAAAAAGGTTTACCCCTTCAACCGCAATGATTTCATAATTTTGGAAGAATAACAAATTAAGCATGACTGCCCATCTTCAGTAAGTAACTGCCCATCTTCAGTAAGTACAGACATTTGCTGATTATTTTTATGGACCAAACCAATATGACATCATCCTATATTGCTATACTAGAAATGTCCACACAGGTTCGGATCCCAAGGCCACCATTCTTTTAATATTTTACATTTTCTTGTAAAACCTCACTCTAAGCTGCTTTCAAAACCTAAATATTTAACAAATTTAGGTTTTTTAACAATCTGTTAAGATAGATTACTGTCTACACCATCTTCCAGAAACTGCATTTTTCAAAATCTCACTTTCCTGAAAGACCTCAAGAAAAGTATGACCATGTCATCATTCTGCATTCCAAAAGTCATAAAAAGTGCCACAAAGATTTTGAAAATCAGTAGAAAAATAAAAAATTTATGCCAGAAAATACTTTTGAATAGGGCTTTTCCACTGTAAAAATGTCAGCAAGGGAAGTAACTTTTTCCCAGAAAAAATTTAAACTGATTATTTTTCATTTACAATGCACCAAACAAAAACAAATTGTATTGTAAGCATAGCTGAGTGTCAAACTCTTAAAATGATTCCACAGATTTGCTTGATTTTCAATTTTAAGGTGTTTGGATTACCTCCCTTGCAATGCAAAAGGCCTATTCAAAATAATTTTTAGGCATAATTATCTTATTAGTAAACCGATTTTCATTTTTTTTTTGCAGCAGCACTTTTTATGACTTTTGGGTTGCAAAAAGATGAGAAGCCTCCGTGGTGCAGTGGTTAAGTCACTCGCCTTGTAAACCAGGGATCGCAGGTTCGATCCCGGGCTTCTCCAAAATCAACAATAAACCAACCTCCCGGCTGAGCCTTCGGGTGCTCCCGGGACAACAAACCCTCAAAAACAACCTACTATAGTACTGGTCTCGCCCAGGAAAAAAAAAAAAAAAAAAAAAAAAAGATGACATGGTCATGTTTTTCCTTTGGTGTTTCAGAAAAGTGAGATTTTGAAAAATGCAGTTTCTGAAATATGTTGCAAAGCTAGTAGTCTTTGAAGTGTCCTCAATACAATACAACACCATAACGTTCCCCTCTGTACCTTTCTTCCTATGCAACAACATTTAAGATCAGACTGGGTAGCTGCCCACTAGAATGAGTCTTCTTTGAGAGTAAAGCCTAGTTAGTCTAGTCTATCGTGCTACAGCTGATTGAGCCACGGCGTGAAAACCGGAATTTTGCCTGTTCGAAAACAAAGGCACAGATTAGCTGTGCAGAAACTGTGCAGAGCTATATCAGTGCCCTGGTTTTCGCTACACAGATAGTATGATTCCTCTTTTTCTTAAATCCGAAATTTCAAGCTTCTAGCCATCTTCTGTGGTTGCACACGTCGATTTCTGTCGGAAATGGTCGGTAACACTGAAGACCGATTTTCTTGTCACGGCACACATAATCCTTACCTTGTAAACTCCCCTCATATATAACACCAGTGTAGTAGTCCAGACCCCGGGCTAAACTCAAATCAAACACCACCTGTAAAAATAGAGAGCAAGGGTCATTTACAATGAAAAGCTTGATGGGCCCATGATGTTTTGGTCATTTAAGCCTTTGCGTGAGAAAACCAACAATTTGGGTTCCGACCAGGTCCAACACAAACCGAGCTGTACAGTCACAGAAGATGGTTAGAGGCTTGAAATTTTGTATTTAAGTAGAAGAGGGATTGTACTATCCTTGTAGAGAAAACAAAGGCGCTGATCAGCTTCGCAGTTACTGGGAAGCTGATCTCTGCCTTTGTTTTTGCCTATGCAGATTGTTGGTTTTCCCATGCGGCGGCTCAATTTTCTTTTTTAAGAAGATTTATTCGCAAGAATTATGCATGTAAATTTTGTTTCTTCAGCTTAACTTGTTTGGGCCCAAATTTTAGCAGATAACTAGTTTGTCCTGTATAATAGTCCTGAGTTTCCGCACTAGAGCATACCTTATCAGATATCCCATACAGTTCACAATAGTTCAGCAACAGTTGCAGTTCCTCTAGGCCTTCTACTGTGGATCATAGTTAGGACTAAAGCCTACCTTATCAGATATCCCATACAGTTCACAATAGTTCAGCAACAGTTGCAGTTCCTCTACACCTTCTACTGTGGATCATAGTTAGGACTATAGCCTACCTTATAGTTCAGTAACAGTTTCAGTTCCTCTAGGCCTTCTACTGTGGATCATAGTTAGGACTATAGCCTACCTTATCAGATATCCCATACAGTTCACAATAGTTCAGCAACAGTTGCAGTTCCTCTAGGCCTTCTACTGTGGATCATAGTTAGGACTAAAGCCTACCTTATCAGATATCCCATACAGTTCACAATAGTTCAGCAACAGTTGCAGTTCCTCTACACCTTCTACTGTGGATCATAGTTAGGACTATAGCCCTTATAGTTCAGTAACAGTTTCAGTTCCTCTAGGCCTTCTACTGTGGATCATAGTTAGGACTATAGCCTACCTTATCAGATATCCCATACAGTTCACAATAGTTCAGCAACAGTTGCAGTTCCTCTAGGCCTTCTACTGTGGATCATAGTTAGGACTAAAGCCTACCTTATCAGATATCCCATACAGTTCACAATAGTTCAGCAACAGTTGCAGTTCCTCTACACCTTCTACTGTGGATCATAGTTAGGACTATAGCCTACCTTATAGTTCAGTAACAGTTTCAGGTCCTCAAGGCCTTCTACTGTGGATCATAGGACTAAAGCCTACCTTATCAGATATCCCATACAGTTCACAATAGTTCAGTAACGGTTTCAGTTCCTCAAGGCCTTCTACTGTGGATCACAGTTAGGACTATAGCCTACCTTATAGTTCAGTAACAGTTTCAGTTCCTCTAGGCCTTCTACTGTGGATCATAGTTAGGACTAAAGCCTACCTTATCAGATATCCCATACAGTTCACAATAGTTCAGCAACAGTTTCAGTTCCTCAAGGCCTTCTACTGTGGATCATAGTTAGGACTATAGCCTACCTTATCAGATATCCCATACAGTTCACAATAGTTCAGCAACAGTTTCAGTTCCTCTAGTCCTTCTACTGCAGCTTTCTGTTTGGTCAGCTCAGGGTCCTTCAATAGGTTTTCTATTGTATCAGTGCCTCCTGAAAATTAGAAGTAATGAGGTATTAGGAAATTTGTGTCATATAACTCCGATTTTTATGCATGTGCACAAAAATACAATCAACATATTTTATAGGGAGTTCACACTTACCACAGTTCGACCATGATTGTAATCGTGGTCTTCATTGTGAGGGAATCGGGATTATCGTAATGAATCTTACACAATCCTATCACATCTTGATGTCAATCATGGCAATTGGGTTGATTGTGGAAAAAATTTTGACAGCCAATAAATGAATCGTGTTCATCTCATCAGATTGTAATACATCGTAACAAATCGCAACAGACCAAATCTACTTGTGCACCCCAATCCTGACTAATAGTCAGGATTGGGGTGCACAAGTAGATTTGGTCTGTTGATTAGTCAGGATTGGGGTGCACAAGTAGATTTGGTCTGTTGCGATTTCAGACTATCGCAACCAATCTTGGAAAAGGAATGCGCCACAATGTTTAGCAAAAAAAAACAACCCACTAGACTACCATGCTCCCCATATCTTGCATTTTTGTCACAATATTTCTGAAGAATCATCCTATTCAAGAAAGAATAATTGGGTGTATGTGAGTTGTGTCATGAGAAAAACAGATTTTAGCCTATGCGAAAACAAAGGCACTGCACAGCTGATCAGCGCCTTTGTTTTTGCTACACAGATCGTACAGTACCTCTTCTTCTTAAAGCTCAAATTTCCAGCCTCTAGCCATCTTCTGTGCTTGTACAGGTCGGTTTGTCCCTGACTTGGTACCCTAGTAAATCCCAAAGACCAGTTTTCTTGCGTCGCAGCTCATATGTTACCTCTGTATTTAACAAAGTTTCCAATCTTGTCAGCAGCAGCAGGATCTAGACCTTTCTCATCCACCATCTCCATACGGACATCCTCCCAGAATGTCTGGTAATATCAATCAATATGACTGTCAGAAGATTTTCACACACCAAATTCATGATATATACAGGTGCATATGCGGTCATGAACCATGCATAGCAAATCCATTCATGCATAGTGGTATAACAAAAATTTTTAGCTATCCTACTTTGTTTGTTTGTTGTTTAACGAAGCATAAACCCTGATGGGTCATTAGCGTCTAACAAGGTAAAACGATAAAATATATTGAAATTGTATTAAAATGTAACACTTCGTAAGATATAAATGTCGTTGTAAAGAAACGATATATGAAATAATAAGATTGATGGTTAAAAATTTATATTTTATAAAACAGATTTACATGTCTAAGAAATGATAAAATGAACGGGTACATCTTTAAACAATTCTTTCAAGTTATTAGCTTGAAATCAAGAAGTACGCTTTGCTGCAAAGTCAGTGCATTCTAAAAGAAAGTGTTTAACTGTAAATAGCTATCCTACAAAACACCACATTAAAAGAAGACTAAAAGTCTTTTAGCATTTATTAATTTGGCATGTTTGCTATCTATTGCTCAGTCTTATATCTGTTAGAAATATTTGGCAAAACAATACTGCATAGTAAATGCCATTTACAAGTATTAAGAAAATTACATTTAGGCATCTAATTTCTATACTTTGTGTAATTTTCATGTGCTGAATGAAATAAGCGTTTTATTTGAAGCAAGTGTCATACCAAAACCACCCACTCACCTTGTCTAACTTGTCAACTGATGAACAAATGGTCCTAAACTTATCATCAGGGACCCCACAGGCAGCAAACATACCATCTAACAACTTTCTGTGGTTAACCTAGAAATCCAAATGAACATTTGAGCCTGTGCCCGAGAAAACCAACAATTTGGGTTCTCACCAGGTCCGACACAAACCGGGCTGTACAGTCACAGAACATGGTTAGAGGCTGGAAATTTTGGATTTAGAATGTAGAGGAATTGTACTAACCGGGTAGCGAAAACAAAGGCGCTGATCAGCTTCGCAGTTACTGCGAAGCTGATCTGCGCCTTTGTTTTCGCCTATGCAGATTGTTGGTTTTCCAATGCAGTGGCTCATTTTATATTGTGGGATAAAATGCCTTGTCAAGAAACTATCTGCCAAAACCAGACCTTGCAATGCCAGGTGCACGCAGTATGAAAAGCACCCTTTTAGATCACCTTATTTAGGATAAAAAATAATCGTTAAATTTGGGAAAAAAAAAAAACACAGAAAGACTATCTACAAAGACTTGTAGTTATATACATGTAATTCCAAATAAAGCGCATGTAAATTGCATATTGTGATACAGTGTCTGTTGTAAAGGAATTGAAGTCAACACTATGTTTAAAAATATTTTGCGACGGTTTTACAACCCTGCAACAGTGAAGGTCATACCAAGACACTGCAGACTGCCAAAGCCCAAATGCACAAAATCTGCACACATAAACAGAAGAAGAGGATGATATAAAATACCTTTATAGTGAAGTTGCCGAGCTCCAACTTGCTGAGAATTTCATAGACAATTTTGATACACTCAGCATCAGGTATCATAGGGTCATACTGTCCTGCTATGTCAAAATCCTGGAAAACACCAAAGTTTAAAAGTATTAGATTATTCCTTGGAAGTATATGAGCCTCGTCATGAGAAAACCAACATTTTGCATATGCGAAAACAAAGGCGCAATTACACTGCGCAGCAGCTATGAAGCTATAAGCGACTTTGTTTTCGCTCCATAGATAGATAGTATGAAACATCTGCTTTCTAAATATAAAATTTCAAGCTTCTAGCTATTTTCTGTGCTTGTACAGCTCGGTTTGTGTCAGACCTGTTCAAAAACCATGTTGTTGGTGGTTTGCTCATGCTATGGCTCATATTAAAAAAATTCATACGTATACAGTCCAGTCTGATGATCTACCAAAGGGTTGTGATAACTTTCTTTTCATTCCTTTCCCTTTCTTTGTTTTTTATTACATTGTATTTGAAGTCAAATTTAGCGGCCCCTGTGGCCGAGCGGTTAAGAGCGTTGTTTCTTAATCACTCGATCATCTCAATGCTTTGTCTGGTGTGGGTTCTAGCCCCGCACTGGCCACATGTGAGACAGGCCAAGTTCTGCTTGCGGGTGTGCAAGGTGGTTTTTCTCGGGGTTCTCCCGTTTTCGCTCACCTACTCATTGGCCCATCTCATATGAGCTGAAATAATCTTGAAAGGGACATAAAACTGAATTAAAAAAAAAAAATCTGTCAATTCTGGACAGAGTCACTTCTTTCTCTGTACTACATGTATCAGTACACCATACTGAAGTGTTTTAATCAAAGCAAGAGGTATCTCTCTAGTGTTTTATGCCCGCTTAAATTTTCTACTATATTTAAAACTTATTATACGAAAGTCAAAATTTATGACTGGGTCTTCATAAGCTGACTCTTCATATCAAGTTAAGTAGTATTTTTTAGAATTACACAATGAGCTCTAACAAGACGATTCTTAAAACTTCATACTCAGGGCATTTATCTAGTCTGAACAGTCTTTGCTCAGCACACAGTAGTTAGCTATAGGGAATTACATGAGCCGCGATGCCAGAAAACGGGTCTTCAGGGTTTCCGACCAGCTCCGACACAAATCGGCATGTACAGTCCCAGAAAAAGGCTGGAAGCTTGAAATTTGGATTAATGAAGAAGAGGAATTGTACTATCCGTGTAGCGAAAACAAAGGTGTTGATCAGCTGTACAGTTACTGCATCTGCGCCTTTGTTTTCGCATAGGCAAAAATCTGGTTTTCTCATGACAGGGCTCATATTTTTCATGGGTATATATTGAAGGATCTATGTGGGACCTTTCTAAAAATCAGCTGAACCTATAAAGCCAAAATCACTTGGTACAATATTTGAGCCGCCTCGTGGGAAAACAAACAATGTGGTTTTTGAACAGGTCCGATACAAACCGAGCTGCACAAGCACAGAAAAATGCTAGATGCTTGAAATTTTGGATATAAGTAGAAGAGGGATTGTACTATCCGTTTAGCGAAAACAAAGGCGCTGATCAGCTTTGCGGTTACCGCGAAGCTGATCTGCGCCTTTGTTTTCGCTTATGCAGATTGTTGGTTTTCCCATGAGGCGGCTCATATTTCAGTACTCACACATTGAAAGAACTCTCTAAATCTTCCCTTTGTCATTGCCGGGTTGTCTCGTCTGTACACCTTCGCTATGTGGTATCTTTTGATATTGCTGATTTTGTTCATGGCCAGATACCTAGCAAATGGTACCTGATTGCTTGTTAAGGAAATGAAAATGCAAGGTCAGTATCAGATAATTGCTTAAACTCGAAGAAGTTGTTTGAACCAGAGGCCACTAGGCAAAAGGTTCTAACTGCTTCTGAGAGACATCTAATGTTAATGTACTGAAATAAGCTTGTCTGCATTTTCATAAGTTCAATTGAAATTATCATTGTAAATAAAAACTAACAATGTAAAAACTCACAAAAGACCATGAAAATTAATTTCTTGTCAGCAATTTGATATGTACAGAAACTGGTGGAGTCATGTTACACTGACCAATGATGTCAACAGATTTCGGCAAAAAATCAAGTTCAAATGGTATGTGAATTTTATGAGATTTGAACATTGTTTTCATATTGTTATTTGAAGATGGCTTCCAGCATAATTTACAATGGCTTCAAACAGCTACATGCATAGATATTTATTCAAGAATTTGTCTGAAAGGATACAGTGAGATCATATCTGAGCGACAAGAGTTCTCCCCCTTGGTCCTTCAGGTCATAGATCAGTTTAGAATCCTCCCCATACTTCCCAGTCAAAGTTTCCTGAAATAGAGGTCATCCAAATACATGTATGAGTACCAACATACGAGGGGAAAGCAAAAAGTTTGTGGACTTTGTCAATAAAATCAAAAGTACATATGCGATTTCTCTGAAATTACGGTATGTTTGCGATCAATTTAATACAAACAAGCATAGAACGTTTCAGACAAATCGCTTGATAAACGTCGTTTCTATGGCAATTTGTTTGATGCGTGTTAGCGCTACCCGGAGCATGCCAAGACGTTAACGTCATTTGCCAACGGGTTTTCTGTATACCCTGGCCGAGTCAAAAGTTCCTATAAAAACATTATTTCTCATTCGACTTCAAGCAAATTTTCATATATTTATTCCCCAACCGTGAAGGATTGCAGTAGAATGTTTAAGGCAAATCGCTAGAAAAATTTAGTTTTTATATTTATAAACACGTAAACAGAGATTTTACGGCGTGCTCCGGGCTAGCAAACCCCACGTGTTTGTCGATGTAATTTGACCAATCAAAAATAAGTTTCGACAAACAACATTTTACATGAATGTCGGCAATAGACCATTATTACACTTGTGAAAATACGAAAACAATCGGTCATCAATTATAAAAGTTATTAAGAAAGTCCACAAACTTTTTGCTTTCCCCTCGTATCTATTTAATTAGGATATGCATTAATCATTGGAAACCCTGTCTCCCTCAGGGGCAGGGATAGCAGGGACATAGCTGGGCAATGTACCGGTCATGGCATGGAGTTGTGGTGTTTTTGATTCCTGTCCCAAAATGGCGATGAAAATTTGCATTTACCTGCCTGGATGTGAGTGAGACTTTTGGCAGAGCTTTGATGATATTAGTGTCTCTACAGTATAGGGCAGATACCTGGGCTTTGGAAAAACTAAAGTCAATACCCTCGGTAATCATGACATGGGTCCCAGGGGGTGGGGGGGGGGACCTACATGGTTGCAAATGACTGGTGCATTATGGCATACATTAGTTTGTGGTGTTGTCATTTTTGTTGAATGTCCCACCAACAGCTTGATTTGTAATGTTTTGTACCCTTCATATTTCTTAACCTTGGAATCAGGTTTTCTTTCATGTTAAGTGGTATGAGCAACTGCATAAGAAAACCAACAAAATGCTTGGGCGAAAACAAAGGCGCAGATCAGCTTCGCGGTAACCGCGAAGCTGATCAGCGCCTTTGTTTTCGCTACACTGATAGTACAATCCCTCTTCTACTTAAATACAAAATTTCAAGCCTACAACCATCTTCTGTGACTGTACAGCCCGGTTTGTGTCAGACCTGGTCGGAAACCCAAATTGTTGGTTTTCTCATGCAGAGGCTCATATTAGCTGACAATGGGTAGTAGATATATAAATATACTTTTCTGGTTTTCTGTCATTTTCTTAGAAACAGTAAAAGATGATCACCTTTTTTGGTTTTTGTCTAAAAATACTTTTCTTTGAAAATGCAGATCAATTTCACAGAAAAGGCAATTTATCAGGAAATGGCAATAGGTATTTCATGATTAATACATTTAGCAAGGTAAAACCCAGTAAGAGTACATATCATGATCTTAAAACAAATTTGCTATATCAAAAGAAAAGCTGTTAAAAAAAAAAAAAAAAAAAAAAACACAGGCTAAAGCAATTTCCTTAAAATGCAACTGCATTCTGCTTTACTTCCCAAGGTATTCCAATCTATTAAATTTTTAAATCCATAAATTAGAATCCATAGCCTTCTTCTCTGACTGTTTGTGCTTGTTTGTTTCTTACCTGGTCTAAAGACATGTTTTCTAACAAACGATTCATTTGAGCCGCGACGCGAGAAAACCGGTCTTCGAGGTTTCCGACAAGGTCTGACAAAAACTGACCTGTACAGTCACAGAAGCGGGCTAGAAGCTTGAAATTTTGGATATAAGAAGAAGAGGAAATGTACTATCCATGTAGCGAAAACAAAGGCGCTGATCAGCTTCGCGGTTACCGCAAAGCTGATCTGCGGCTTTGTTTTCGCATAGGCAAAAATCCGGTTTTCTCACGATGCGGCTCATTTTATTGCTCACTTGACAAACAGTACTTGAATGAAAGTAACATGCAAACAAAGTCATGGATAAAGTGTCTTAAATGAAGTTGTTTGCACAAGCTGTCAACCCAGATCAGAACAGGTGTCTGCAGACTGATCAGCTCCTGCTTTTACCATGTCTGAATCTACCTATACATCACAAATTACACTAAACTAGCTGGCCTCTTGGGTTGTCCGGTTGAAAACAGCCGTGTCTTCAAAAAACATGTCTTAGGAGGGTCTGACTAGGTCCGATACAAACTTGTCTATAAACCCACAGAAAACGGCTGGTGAAATTTAATGTACACCTCTCACATTTGAACCCTTGATCTGTGTTTGGATAATGACAGCACATATAGAAAGCTATAGCGTGATTTCCCCCCTATTCCCAATGGCAAGACAGCTCAGTGCTTAAAGCAAAACTGTCAAGCAGTGTCAGGCAGTTTACAGTTCAGCTGGTCATCACCTTTTTTTAGCTGCATATTGCTAGCAGCATAGTTTCTCATGATGCTTCATTAATATATGTATAAAGGGCATTTTTGTTTGGGCTGATGCAATTTCCTTTGAAGTAATGAATAATGGGCTTTTTCAAAATGTTAATATTATACTTCCTGTTCTTAAACCATGCTGTGCAAGCACTAAAGAAATGCATGATTGTGTAAAATGTGATCAATATAGGTCAAGTTCATGTCAAGATTTCATCATATATGAGCCTCGACGCGAGAAAACCGGTCTTCGGGGTTTCCGACCAGGTCCGACACAAACCGGCCTGTACAAGCTCAGAAAAGAGCTAGAAGCTTGAAATTTCGGATTTAAGTAGAAGAGGAATTGTACTATCCGAATAGCGAAAACAAAGGCGCTGATCAGCTTCGCGGTTACCGCGAAGCTGATCTGCGCCTTTGTTTTCGCCTAGGCAAAAATCCGGTTTTCTCACGATGCGGCTCATATTCAAGAGTACACATAATGCAATATTAGAACATTTTATTTGGAAGAAAGCCAGAGGACCAACAGTCCTGTAAAGGCTCACCTGAGATCTGGTATATGGTTTCCCCATTTAAAGTGCAGACACACATATGAGTATAAGACAAAAGCACACACATTAGCATATAAGACAAAAGTGCGCCTAGTGTGTTGAAAAAAAAAAATGCAAAATTCAAAATCATGTCAGGGCACATTAGAAACATGTTTTGTAATCTTGGTGTAAGTTGATCTACACTGCTATACATAGGTGCTTGCTCCCGACATGTTTGGCCTCAAATGAGTTTTAAGCATGCTTAACATTTTTTATAGAAGCTTGGCATGTCTCGGACATGTGTCTTATATGTTACGAGTAAGTTCAACATGCATGGCAAGTGCATTGAAAATGCCTTGTACACATTTGGCCCAAATTTTAGGCATATACACTACATGCACATTCCGATTTTAAGAGATACTGGACTTGCTTTGGGCACTTGCCAAAATGCTTCATTAACAAGCGCCAAGCTTTTGATACATGCCTACAGTGTGTGATTAACGTGTCTGGGAAATGCACCACCTTAAAGATTTTTGTAAAAATAATGATATGCAAAATACCTCCATATTTTACTACAGAAAGCCTTACCTTGAGTTCAAACACAGGTGTGTCTATAGTTTCAGCGCCGTGACGTTTGAAACAGCTGACAATGGTGTCAAACACCCCCTCCCTGACTGCCATCTGCTTGGGGTTGTAATCTCTTGTGCCCTGGAAGAAATAAAAATTATGATTGGGTAATGGGAATTTGGTGTAACATTAAGGACAAACAATGCATTGAAAAAGCAATTTTTAATCTTTTTTTTTTTTTCAAAGTACATGTGCATATTGTAATAAAATGTTGAAGAAAAGCAGCTACACATCAAGTAGTTCAGTTTTTAATAAATCAAGGAATTTAGTGCAATTCATTCCTTTGTTAAGCAATTTTGGCAAGACCTAGAAATTCTTAAAAAAGCACAAAAGTGTCCATATGGTCATATTAGCATTTTATCACATGCCATTAGGGTTACCCAGCGGGCACATGGCGTCAAAATGACGTCATATCAACGTCGATGCGACATGACGTCGCATCGACGTTGATATGACGTCATGTGCCTGCTGGGTACTGTTCAATATGGTATAAGAATTTTATCATGTTCATAAGTGTACCTTGGGGCACTTGAGAACGAACTTCTGTTGTGGTTCATCACTGAGCTGAGCCTTCAATGCCAGTAACTTGCTCACTTCTTCCTCGATCTGTGAAATAGAAAATTAGTTGCTGCATAAGAAAACCAACAACATGCATATGCAAAAACAAAGGCGCAGATCCTACTCAGCTGATCAGCGCCTTTAATTTTGCTATATGGATAGTACTATCCCTCTTCTTCTTAAACCCACAATTTAAAGGTTCTAGCCTGCTACTATGACTGTACAGGCCTGTTTGTGTCAGACATGGTTGCAAACACAAATTGTTGGTTTTCTCATGCGAAGGCTCGAATGTCATCATGTTAAACAGCCTATGCTCAATTGGTTGGTTTGTAAACCCACTAACAGCTAAGTCATATGGAGATGGGACCTCTGTTTAAAATCTCATCCGTAAAACTGGAAAAGTTGGCATCAAACCCTGACTGACCCCTGGTTTACAAGGCGAGTGACAACCATTAAGCCCTGGAGGCTTCGTAGCATATGTTTGTATGTTTGACTTGTTGCCATGAAAATATCCACTGGATGTGATAACTGATCTTGCTTCTGCTGCTAACAAAGTGGGGGTTCTGTCAACAAAGATATTGGACAGTTGCAAAGCACTCATGATAGTGGTTAAGTGAAGCTTGCACGAAATGTTTCTTGCAAAATAATCACAAGTTCAGTTCTCATTGCAAATAGATCACTACACAAAAATTTGGTTGCAACAGAATTGTGTGGAATTGGCAACACTTGCGATGACTTTGCTACAGGCTTGTGAATAGTTAAAATTGTTACATAAAAATTTTGAACATGTTCAGTACTTAAAATTATGTTTGAACTGTTGGTGACTACTAAATGGCGCTACATGTTACAATACTGCAAAAGCTTGCGACACTCGCACAAACATCATCTGACTGTTTTATAGCGACTTGTTTCCCAATACAACAAGGTGGTTGCATGCCAGAAAATAGGAGCTAAAAACTGTTTGTATGCTACAAAAACAACTTTACCCATTCATGTCCCCCAGCTTTCAACTCCTGACTGGGAGTTAAACAAATCCTTTTGTGTATAGGTATGTTTTGAGCACTTTCATCCATATTGTCGAACACTTTCAGGAAAGCAACTAGATAAGAATCATGTTTTATTCTTAGCAGTTTTTCACCTAACTTATGTGTACATCTGATTTTTAATGACATTAAATGCTTAATCCAGGGAATGTATCAGGATTCACAATATGAGCCGCCTCGTGGGAAAACCAACAATGTGGTTTCCGAACACAAACCGGGCTGTACAAGCACAGAAAAGAGCAAGAAGTTTGAAATTTCGGATTTAAGTAGAAGAGGAAATGTACTATCCGAGTAGCGAAAACAAAGGCGCTTTCGCTACTGCGTCTTTGTTTTCGCCTATGCAGATTGTTGGTTTTCCCATGAGGTGGCTCATATGATTTCACTATGGCATTTCAATTTCTTTAAATCAATTATACTCCAGTTTATACTACCAAGCATCTGTTAAGCACTGTCTTAATTCCAAATTGCAACAACTAACTGCAATTTAAACTTTAATATAGCTATTTAAAGCCAAAATCATGACTTTAAAAATGACATATTGACATTAACAATCATCTGTTTCTCCTGATGCCACTACTATATGAAATGCCAAGTTTTAAATTTTTCATAGTCAGGCCATGGGAATTTTGATAAAAGTGCCACATGGTCAAAGCATGAAGATACAACCTTAAAGTCTGAAAGAGCCACTATGATATAGTACTACCATGATGAAATTCTGCTTTTAGACAAACAGATCTTGGCCAATAGTAGTCTAAATGTAAATCATTCTCACTTTAATCTGTATGTAGAATAATTCTGGATCATTTGGAGAAATAACCATAACTTCAACAGAAATGGTATTTATAACTATGTTACATCTGAAATGAATAACTGTATTCGTTTTTCACACACATGGTTCAGTAAGAGCATAGGGTACCTCTTTAAATAATCATAAATGATTCTAGTAAGTGCACATAGTGTTGCAAAAAAAAGAACTTAATACAGCTATCTAATTATGCACGTAGAAGAAAGATATTTTTTCCTAAGCTTTTCATAATTTTGAAAAAAAAAAAAAAAAAAAAAAAAAAAAAACAGCCCAGAGTGTGCTAATTAGAAAAAATATGGTATATATAATATTACTTGAACTAAGTGATACACTGGAAAAGGACAGCAGTTCTAGAGCATGGATCTGTCACACATTGAAACTTCAGTGTACCAAAACAAAAGGCTTAAAAATGTTGTACCAGTATCTGCATTGTCTTGCATTCATTATTCAAAGAGCGCACTAGTGTAGCTTCTCCCTGAGAATGCTGATATCAGATAAAGAGGGTGTCACAGTATCTATAAATTGAGCCTGTGCGTGAGAAAACCAACAATTTGGGATTCCGACCAGGTCTGATACAAACCGAGCTGTACAAGCACAGAATATAGTTAGAAGCTTGAAATTTCGGATTTAAGAAGAAGAGGGATTGTACTATCCGTGTAGCGAAAACAAAGGCGCTGATCAGCTGTGCAGTTACTGCACAGCTGATCTGCGTCTTTATTTTCGCATATGCAAATTGTTGGTTTTCTCATGCACAGGCTCAATTAAGGGACTCTTCAAATCTTAGGACTAAGGTGAACCTGATGTTCTGTGTGTCCTAACATTTTGAACTGATACTATATGCATAAAAAATTAAGATCAAGAGATTGAAGGAAAACTTCTATCCATCTTTTTCATACTCAGCCAAACATTTTCAGACATCACTTCAGGTCAAAGTAACTACTGCAAAGCAAGGCAGAGTTGAAGGCCACTTGCAACAGCCACCTACGGGGAGTGAAGGGCATAGCTAAAAAGCATGGCAATTACTTTTTGATTGTCCCTGTAGTGCAGGGAAAGTAAATAATAATAATCTATATTTATAGTCGCTTTATATTTCAACAATCAACATAGCTCTGTAGAGGTTTTATTGCGACTAACTAAGAACATAATTATGTACACAACATACACATTGTGCTGTGGAAATGTGACTTGCTCAAGGCCACAACAGATGACACCCGGGACTGGGATCAAACCAGGGGTTTCTCCGCCCAAAACCCGATGTTACCGACTGAGCCAATGCCCTCCATCAGGATCTTTACTTTAAGGATAATTTTTATTGCAAAGGGCATACAATGTAGTTCTGATCTCTAGATTGTCCCACTGGGGGAGGGGCTTATAAAAGGGCACTAAAAACTGAAATGTCATAAATCATAATTCCAAGCGTTCCCTATAGTGGGGAAGGGGGCGGGGGCTGTGATTACAAAATTTGTAACAAAATGACTGTCAGATGCAACATTATTAGTGTGGCAAGTTATTAATTTTACTTCTCTACATGTCGACGGGTAGTACTCGGCGACTGCCAAGACCTCAAAGATAAAGTGGGGAGGAATATTGTGAAATAAGGCCACTTCCAACAGCCTCGCTGTTGGGCTAGCTCTTTAGCGACATGGTTAGAGTGGTCACTTGTCACGCAAGAGATCGCGGTTCGATCCCGGGTAGGGACATGGTCTCTTTCTCCTAAAATACTTCAGTTTGTTACCTTTTCTTTATCAGCTTTTTCAGCCTTGAGTTGTCTAACAACTACGCCTTGTGCTTTAATCTGCTCTTGGATAACTGCTTTGTCTGCCATGTGGTCAGATTCGTCGCTCTCAGGACACTGACTTGTCAAATTTGCAAGATGGCGGCGCCCTCGCAAGTCAACGTGCTTTAAAAACTGTCTGTTTTCGCATAAAATTCTACTTTTACGGAGTAAATTACAAGTCCAATTGAACAACTGTTGCTCGTTGACTCGCAATTTCATCACATTTATAAGATGAAGACCATAATTGATTAAGAACGCCTCGATTTAAAGTGTTAATCATTGAAAATGTGCAACAATTTCATCAGCTTTCGGTTTCAGTCGGTGTTGACGGTGAAGATGTAAAATTTTGAATACCAAAAGCCGGTACAGACCGGTAAAAAATCCGGTTATGTTACAGCGTCTTTTCTGTTTGTTTGTTTGTTTGTTTGTTTGTTTGTTCGGGTTTAATGTCACTTTCAACATTATCTGTCATATCACGACGGTGTGTGGTTGTGACAGGGAGCTCAATGCTGGTGGGGTATGAAAGCCCCTGCCGAGCCGAGCTGGAGAAAGACCCTGCCGAGCCAGAATTTTTACTTATTATTGATTAAAGCTGGATATCTTCATGGCAAATAATATACAGAATGATAATTTATAGCATTTGAAATGATTTTATATGATTGGAAACCTTTTACATAAACTCAGTTATGATAATTTGCCAAATTTATTGGAATTGATAGAAAAGCTCAGCTTTTGTACCAGTCGAATAGAAAAATGCCATCAAATTTTGTTTTAAAATTAACCATGACGAACAATATCTTTTACACCTGTGCTATGTTATCTATTTCAACATATGAAATCATTCATTTTTGGTATTTTGAGTTAAATTGGCGATAAATTTCCTTGTTAAAAGGAACGCTTGGCTAGTCTGTACACTGAAAAAAAGTTATAAGAGGCCACTTTTCAAACTCATTTTTTGTTTATAAGCAATGTTCAAAATTGCTCGATTTTTTGCATAAAAACGTGTCTTTTAAGTAAGTAACGTTCCAAATTGTTCGAAAATAATTTTCCTTCACTAAACGCGTTTTTGGAGTAAAAAATGCAAAAACAATATTTTTGAATAAAAAAATTGATCAAGCACAGCATTTATTGAAATTAGGAGCGGGTGTCACCAAAGAGGCCGTTGGGGCTTGGAAAAACATCAAACATTCGAATTTTCTCTACTGGTATACTTTTTGCGTATTTTTGAAAATCGCTATTTTTGAGAATTTTGAAAAATTCATCAATGTGCCTCTTAAACATGTTAATCCCTATCAAATTCACTTGACGAGGCCTGGAAATGAGAGATATAACCCGAATGAGCTATTTTAGACTATTTTCGATGACAAACAGTTCACGGTTGCCGCATACTTCCGGTTTCAATGCCAATATTTAACGAACAAAATAACCAAATTTATGGACGATTTTTTAAATTTTCAAAGTTTATCAGAGTCTAGTATTAGATCTTAATAATCGCTGAAAATTTCAATTTCATACTGCTGTTAATAATGCAACTGGAGATGAACAAAGTTTGTATGCAAATTGCATGCAAAAAGCTGAATTCATGTTATTCATGTCGCTGTTTTCTTGCATGTACAAAACAGAAAAGAAGATTCTTATTGCAGCAACGCATCTGACTTAATTTTATTTTGCATCATGGCAGTCAATAGCACTTTCAAACAAATTAAAATATAAAACACAACGTCATAATACGACATTTAAATCGACGTTAATAAAATGTGACTTTTTGAAATTAGGGTACCTTTACTCATGCTTCGTCTGTATGAGAGATATCACGCATTTTGGAATGCAGAAACTCACAGAGACACTGTTGGATATTGGCTTATTCATTTGATCATGAATTTTAATTGATCGTATTTTACTTTCTTAACTAGAAGAAAAAATATGAGGTGGCCTCTTATAACTTTTTTTCAGTGTATATACCAGTTTGTGGTTAGTAGGTTTGTGGAGTTTTTCGGTAACTCGATGGATCGTACGGTAATGAAAACTTCAAACCTTTATATTTTATTCATCGCTGCACTTGGTCGGACCTAGGAAAAAAGTTCCGGGTTTTAACAGTATCTGTCCCACATATACCGTGTAAAATTAGACTGGTTCAAATGAAATTATTAATTAGTCTTGATCATCAAGACGCTCTATGGGATATGAGCAGAGATCTGAATCGGCCAGAGGCTTGTTGATCAAGTCTAATTATTAATACGTTCCTCATAACAGATAATGCTAAAACCCGGAACTAGTCCAAGGTCCGACCAAGTACGATTGTATCCACCGAGGAAGTCTTTTGGCTGCTCCACTGCATTTTCCCCGGAGTAGCGTCTGCTAGAGGATCTAAAATTAACATATTGTTGTTACCTAAAGTAGCTTCTGAACTTAATAACACAATGCTAATAGCAGCACTTAGTAATAAATCTATTGAGCCAACGCATTGTAGTACCAACAGAAATAAATGTTTACATTGTTTATAATGTAACAGCCACATTTAAACAGTGCCTAAGTTGTCTGCATGAAGCATAGCAAAAGCAAATTTTCTCATTAGTCATATTTTGGTCCACGCTTGCACATGGGATTAATGGTATTTTGTGGGCTTCTCTGTGCATTTAATACTTGGGACTTGAAGTATTTGAATTTTCGTTATCAGAGTGAGTTTACAGCAGCTCTATAAACAGAACAGGAAACTTGCAGACGCTCAGGTACCACAAGAATGACCCAGTAAAAACCCAGAGCTGGCGGGTTAAGCAAAGTTCAACATTGGTTTGTGATATGGAATGGTCTAGGAAGTCTTCTGCTAGTAGGAGCAAAACCCGGGACCCAAAATCCAGGACCATTTTTTGCGGTCATCAAAAAGGCACTATCATATGCGTGTGTAGTTTATAAGGTCATTTCAATGAAGTAAATCATCGTTTATCCAAAGAATTCGAATATTTGAAATGAAATTTTGATCAAGATATTGGACCCTATATGGGAACCCATCCAAGAATTTAGATCCGGGACCAGTTTTGCAGTATAGACGAAATAATGTTTATGCAGACTAGCCAAGCATTCCTTTTAACAAGGAAAATTTATATAATTAGCCTTCATTTATTTTTAGACCGTGACCGATATTCTATTTTAACCTTCATTTATTTTAAGACAGTGCTCTTCAATTACGGAGGTTTGATCTCCCTCTTTGTATCCAAGTACGTCATTCTTCCCACAAGTCCTAATAAAAACGGCGGAGAGCAAGTCTGGTTTCCGTCTTCATTTGCTTTATTATGCAAGAAGTGTAGCAAAACATTGCGACTGGAACAAGGCCCCTGGATGTCAAAGGGAAACCCCACAGATTTAAGGAAAAACCCCACAGATTGAGGAGAAATCCTCATTCCGTTTCAATTGCTTGACGCTGTCGCGCCAAGCAATTACAAGTCAAAAACCTGGCTCGGCAGGGTCTTTCTGCCAGCTCGGCTCGGCAGGGGCTTTCATACCCCACCCTCAATGCTCACTTTTATAGTGCTGCCTCACTGTGGTATCAGATCCCCGACACTTTTACCTGATACCACCTCCAGTCACATTATACTGACACCGGAGCGACCAGTCCTAGCCCTACCCCGAAAATCCGAGTGCCAAACGGGGAGTAACTAGTAGCATTGTTAACGACTTTGGTATGTCGCGGCCCGGGATCGAACCCGGTACCTCCCGATCTCGGAGCGGACACTCTACCTACTGAGCTACCGATGCCGGTACAGCGTCTTTTCTGGCCCTGCACCAACATATATTGCCCTCAAGACTTTTCAGCGATTGCCACCGCTTTCGACATTAGGAGATAAGGTATGCTTTGGAGAAGATGGTTCGTTGATCGAGACAGCAATTTTAAGGTTGTTTAAATACATGATACATGTGCTAAAGTTACTCATTCACAAAGTACCAAGTTCGCTTGCAATAATTTTGCACTTTACCGGTTGCATCCCATACTTGTGACAACACAGATGTATTGTTACATGTATGTATAGGCTACTGAGATCAGAATGAGGTGCATCTACAGTCAGGTGTCTGAACAAAAATATTCATTTTTTATGAATAAGTTGTTTTCTTTCACAGGGAACTTGCCCACACCACCACCCCCGGTCTTTGCTATCGAGTGCTTGCTATTCAGAGAGCATAAAATAAATAGCGAAAACGGTTTTATATTTACCAGTTTAAGCATGTGCTTTAATTTCCGACCATTTATTTTCAAAAATTTCAAACTGATCATTTTTTTTTTATTAAAGCAGGGAACTGCTATACCCTGATTAAAGTAAACTTTGAGCGGCTTCCCCGAATCCAGGAATCCAGATAAAAATAAATATAGCATCACTAATATCACCTGTCTAACAAAAATATGAAAAAGTCTGCACAATAGCAAGAAAAGTCTTACAATAATCAATGTCTGTATTCACTGGATGACCGTATGGAAGATTGGCAGTTGTGTTAAACACGCTATCCTCCTAAATATAGATATTATTATCAATCAATAAACAATAGCTAAAAGTCACACTGTACCTTAGTTTTATCTGCCTGTTCCGCCTGTAGCTTGTCCACATTTTCCTCTTGTTTTTCAATTTGCTTAAGAATCTCCGCATCTGATTTTGCCGCCATGTCTACTGTTCAGAGACCCTTCGGTATCACTAGTTTTTGTCAAAGTAACGCTGCGTTTGCAAGAAATCGCGATTTCATCATATTTCCAAGAACAATAAATTAATTTAACACTATATTTAGGTTTCTTATCATTGTTTCGTCAGCTTTCGGTTTCGGTCGGTATTTTTGTCTTCGGGTATATGGCCCGGTATTAACAATTGTGTCAAGGAGCTTTTTGATCACGCATTTGTACAGGCAAAGTACTCTGTTGAAGGCCACGTTGTCTGTCTTTCTTGATTTCTTTGTATTGAGGCTTAACGTCCCAGTCAACAAATTTTCAGTCATGTCGGGGCGGAGCCAACTCTTTAAACCAGTACTAAGGGAGTTAATTTGTCTTGCTCAAGGACACAACAGTCCGATGTTCTACCACTACGCCACCGAGCTCGAGCTCCCTGTCTTTCTTGAGGAAAAACAAATGACTAATTTAAGAAAAAGTAATTTTAAAACGCTTTAAAAACGCAGTGTAACTATAAGATTTTTATACTATATACATGTTTGGCTATTGTTAGCTCAGCCAATCGACCTATTGCATAACAAAGCAACAAACATACACCAGTCTCACATATGGGCCCTATAAACACAGGAGGGTTAGGACCTAGTTTGATAAATGTCATCTCATGAATGTATATAATCGATAAGCTCGATATATAATTACTTAATCAGTCATGCTCGCATTTTTCACGGTAACCAACAAGGAAGTGAATTACGTTTCAAGTACATTTCATGATTAAAGACCTTGAACCATTAAAGAGCCGCGACGCGAAGAAAAACAGTCTTTGGTGTTTCCGACTAGGTCCGACACAAACCGGCATGTACAGTCACAGAAGAAGGCTAGAAGCTTGAAATTTCAGAATTAATAAAACATTGGGGATAGTGTAGCGGAAACAAAGGCGCTGGTCAGCTGTGTAGTTACTGCACAGCTGATCTGCGCCTTTGTTTTAAAGCATAGGCAAAAATCCGTTTTTCTCATGACGCGGCTTTACTTTCTTTAACTGCGCTAGGATTCCAAACTACCCTAATGTATGGGGTGCCGTTTTACTATTTATTCCCTATTTATGGATATCCATAATTCATTTTTGAATATCCATAAGTCATTTTGGGATATCAATAATTCATTTTTGGATATCCTAAAATCGAATTATGGATATCCTTAATTCGGCTGAATATTGGATATCCATAAATTGATTTTAGGATATCCTAAAATCGAATTATGGATATCCTTAAATACAATCCTATTTTTGGATATCCATAATTCGATTTAAGGATATCCTAAAATCGGACTAATATTGGATATCCATAATTCGATTTATGGATATCCATAAATGAATTATGGATATCCTAAAATAGGTCTGTATTTTAGGATATCCATAATTCATTTAAGGATATCCTTAAATCGCAAAAATGATGTACATGCCTAAGGGATACAATGTAAAAATGAATTATGGATATCCTAAAATCGATTTATGGATATCCTTAAATCAGATCATTTAAGGATATCCTAAAATAGAATTATTGATATCCAAAAATCGAATTATGGATATCCTAAATTCAGATTATTTTTGGATATCCTAAAATACATATAAGGATATCCTTAAATAAGCTGATTGTAGGATATCCATTATTCGAATTTTGGATATCCAAAAATCAAATCATGGATATCCATAATTCATCGTGATTTTTGGATATCCAAAATGTATTTTAGGATATCCATAAATCAATTAAGGATATCCATTATTCATTTAATTCATAATTCATTTATTATGGATATCAAAAAAAAAAGGGAATAAATAGTAAAACGGCACCCCATAGATTGAAGGATATCCATTATTCGGATTTTGGATATCCAAAAATCGAATAATGGATATCCATAATTCATCGTGATTTTTGGATATCCAAAATGTATTTTAGGACATCCATAATTCAATTAAGGATATCCATAATTCATTTAAGGATATCCATAATTCATTTATGGATATCCATAATTCATTTAAGGATATCCATAATTCATTTTAGGATATCCAAAAATATTAATGGATATCCTTAATTATTTTAGGATATCCATAAATGAATTAAGGATATCCATAAATGAATTATGGATATCCTTAAATAAATTATGGATATAAAAAAATACTGAATAAATAGTAAAACGGCACCCCATACTAATGAAACTGAAATGAGCCGCCTCATGAGAAAACCAACAATTTGCATATATGCGAAAACAAAGACGCTGATCAGCTCCTTTGTTTTCGCTACACGGATAGTACACTTCCTCTTCTTCTTAAATCCAAAATTTCAAGCTTCTATCCTGCTGCTGTACATGTACAGCCTGGTCTTTGTCGGACCTCAAACCATATTGTTTTCTGATGAGGCGGCTCAAATGTGGCCAAACTTGAAAGCTACATGTTTAATTTCCTAATAACACACCGTTCATCCAAATACAACAAACGCGAAAAGGTCTTCCAAACGCGGATATAAACAACTGTATCGCGGGAATACACAAGGTAAGAAAACATAAACAAATAGCATTTAAATTGTTCATATATAAAATGTGTTTATGCAGAGCTGATGCGAAATGGTTTATCTTGAGAATGGTACAGTATCGTAACAAAAGATTTGTGTAAACTATAGATACAAGCGATTTTAATTCGTAAATCATAATTTTCTCGCCTACTTCCCGATTCTTTTCATATTTGTAGAATTTATTTGTTTGATTTCGTGCAAATATCTTTTCAAAACTAATTTTCGACATCTATGGAATATATTTATAACATGCATCAAACTGGAAAAGTTTTTTTGGCTGTCGATATCCATGTTTATAAATCAGCCTTATTTACTTCAAGGTACAACTTACCACGGACATTGATACTACACAACGCGGATGATCCACATAATTTGGGTAAAACAAACACGGATTCGAAAATCGTGTTTTAACGTGCAAAAGACTGACAGAACGTTTTCTTATTCAAAATACAATGAAGAATCTAGATTTCTTTTATAAAGTAAACGTGATATAAATGCATCCTGTTGGCTTTTTAGTCGGTTATTCACTTGCTATATGCTTGAATTTAGAGGTGGCATATAACATATACATGTAACACCATATTATAACATATCTGCTATCTGTTTTTTTCTATGGATTATTGGATTATTATTTCGTAAAATCAAATAAATGATATATACATCTATAAAGGTATTTGTTTAGAATGCCTTGCTCAAAGACAAAACCCTGGTGCCAGCATGCCCCCCACCCCTCCCCCGATCTCGCCGGATCAGGAGTCAAACTATGCCACGTGGCTATAGGTTTTTGTTCTTTTATTACGTACAGGATCACCGTTAGCACGGAGAAGAACTCTATGAGCTCTGATTTCGTTCTAATCCCTTTCGTCATGTAGTTAAGTTATGTGTGAATCTGAATAAAATATGTTGAAACTAAAACTACAGGATCAACAACCAAGGTCATAAAGAGACGGTCAGTCATTATTTTCACACCAAAAGCCTTCCAGAGGCATGGTAACGAGGAGTTCTTTGTGCACATTTCTTTCACCACTAATAACTACTCGTCTTGAATCTATGTAGTCTATACACGTTTTCTTGGCCATATCTACATGAAAGAAATTTTGTTTGTTTGAATTGATGCTTTACGTCCCAGTCTACAGCATTGGCCATGTCGGCACGTTGTCTCCATTTTATGGGACTTTTACCCAACATTAGGATGTCATGACACTCAAAATGTGCTTCATAAATATAACCACCCAAGCAAACCAATAAGGCTTATAAATGCATCCATACATTACACCATATGTTTTACATGTAATAATCTAGAGACATGCGTACTTTAGTTGGTGTTTGAATGTGAAAGGCAAACTGACTATTTCTGACACTATCACACTTCAAAAAGCTAGCTAAGGTTTTTAATTGTCGAATTTAAAGAACGGAAACAAAGACACGGACAGTTTCTCGGTTAACATGCAGCTGATATGGACCTACGGCTCTATAAATCGTGTTAGCATGGTTTCCTAATGTCGTGGCCAAAATGTATTGAAAGTGCTCATAAATCCACGTTCCTTATGGTTTTATCACGTCATATTAAGCCATAATTGGTCTTAAACCAATCATCTACAGACTCTAAACCATACAAAATTGGCTTTAACAATGACTGCAGCCAGTTTTCCTTAAAATAAGACGAGGCTTTGTTTTTATTATCCGTGTTTGTTGCACCGAATGGTCCGAGTTTGTTTCACCTGCTTGATAATTTGAACCGTGGTAAGTTGCACCATATTAAACGAGAGTACCCAACTTCAAATAGTTCTTATTCCCATTCTATAATTTTGTGTGGATTCTTGTAACGGCAACACTTGAAGCGATCCCCGATCCTCCGAAAAACATCATTTTGGTCATATTTTGGTGCTTTCATAATGATTTACAGACATGCTTACTAAGATTTTTCTCTTTTCGCGCATTCAAGTCAGATTTAGAAGCCTATATTTCTCCAACTAATAAATTTTATGAGACAGGATTTTAGGTAAACATTTGTAAAGTCATGTACTTTTTCATTGTATGTCAAACAAAAATCAACTCAACCGATATTCGTTATTATTAAAGATAATAGATACTCATTCTTTTTTCCCCGCCGTTCAAAATACTATTGTTGATATCCGCGTTTGGAAGACCTTTCCGCGTTTGTTATATCTGGATGAACGGCGTGAATAACTAACCCTAATTTAAGGGGTGCTCACCACAGCGTATATAGCGCCAACGTATGCCGACGTATGAGATATTTTGTTCATACGTTGGTGTACTTTGCATACGTTCGGCATACGCTGGCATACGTTGTCGTACGTCATGTACGCCCAGAATTTTGTGCATGCACAAAATTTCAAACGTATGCCGACGTAGGTCTACTGATAATACGTGAACACGTAATGCATACGTTCATGAACGTTACCTGTAAGTAATTCGCATTTCGTTTATTATATCTTCTTTAGCATGTGTCTGTACTCGTCGAAAACCCAAAGACAGGGTTTTCTAATGATGCGGATCATTTTGTTTTCGCACGAATTAAATGAGACGGGAAATAGATAATCTGTTATATCAAATAAATAAATATCAATAAATGCTTTCATTCACAGAAAACCGTATGTTTCTAGGTGGTCTGATAAAAATATTTCTGGCTATTTAGCCTGCTGCTGTTTGACCTCGAAAATTCCGACAACCACAGCTTGGCTGTGACGTCAGTCTTTCCATTTATTTTATCAGCAGACTGCTTTTCAGTGTGCTATATTATGAGACCTATTGTATTAGATGTGTATTCAATGAAATAAAATGGAGCAAACCCAGCAAGAACTGGTCACCCCTGGTAGCAGCTTGGATTTAGGTGTGTAGCTGTGCAGTCATATATGTTTGAGTTTGAGAGGGGGTTTAGGCATCTGGCAACAGAAGAGGGGTCACTTTGCCTCAAGTTACCCACATGCCCATTTGATAGAACAACCCTGAAAGCAAGAACATGTTGAATGTAAATGTTTAATTGATGCACATGTGTGTTGTTTTGGATTAAAACCATAACAAAAAGATATGCAATGCATGCGCGGAGTCAGAAAATTTTCTCAGGGGGGGGGGGGGGAGGGGTCCAAATTCCCAGAAGGGGTCTGACGGAAAATTTCAACACGGCAAAAATTAATAATCTGGCAATTCCAGAGGGGGGAGGGGGTCCGGACCCCCTGTCCCCCCCTCTGGATCCGCCCATGCAATGTATGTATTTAGTTTATAATCGGGATAAGGGATGATAGATTCCAAAATATACTAAATAAAGACTCAGGGTATCAACCTCTCTTTAACTTAACACATCACATCGCCAGTACCAACTGATTGCCTATAATACTTGAATTTATCTTGTTTACAAAATATGGGGACCCATGATGTTGGTCCCTTTCGGGTGCCGCTTTACTATTTATTCCCTATTTATGGATATCATAAATTTCCTGTACGATATATAAATCATTTTTGGATATCCATAAATGAATTAAGAATAATCCATAATTTATTTAAGGATATCCTTAAATCAATTTATAGATATCCTTAATTTGGCTGAATTATGGATATCCATAAACTTATTTAAGGGTATTCATAAATGATTTATGGATATCCTAAAATATATATAACCCTATTAAAGGATATCCATAATTCAATTTAAGAATATCATTAATTAGGGTGAATATGGGATATCTATGAATCAAATTATGATTAAGGATATCCATTTATTTAAGGATATCCTATAATGGATTTATGGATATCCTTAATTCGACTGAATTATGGATATCATTAAATTGAGTTATGGATATCCAAAAATGATTTTTGGATGTCCCAAAATGAATTATGCATATCCATAAATAGGGAATAAATAGTAAAACGGCACCCCATACATCCTAACATAAACTCAAATTTAGGATTATCCTTAATTTGATTATAATTTGAATTTAGGATATCCTTACATAGGCTTATTTAAGGATATCCTAAAATGAATTATGGATATCCTAAATTACAACCCATATTTTAGGATATCAATCAATCTATAAATGAATTTATATGGATATCCTAAAGTACAACCCTATATATCTTAATTAGAGTAAATATGGGATATCCATAATTCGATTTGTGGATATCCTTAAATTGACTTATGGATATTCTTATTTCCAAATATGGATATCCTAAATTCAAGACTTTTTATGGATATCCGTAAAAAACATTTAAGGATATTATTGAATAAGCTGATTTAGGAACAATTTGAATTTAGGATATCCTAAAATCAAATTATGGATATCCTTAATTCAGCATGATTTTTGGATATCCAAAATATATTTTAGGATATCCTTAAATGTATTTATGGATATCGTAAATTCACGTATGGATACCCTATATTCATTTTTGGATATCATTCATTATGGATATCCTTAATTCAGCATGATTTTTGGATATCCAAAATGTATTTTAGGATATCCTTAAATGTATTTATGGATATCGTAAATTCACTTATTGATACCCCTTTATTCATTTTTGGAAATCATTCATTATGGATATCCTTAATTTAGAATAACCATAATTATTTTAGGTATCCTTAATTCAATTAGGATACCCATAAAATGAATTATGGATGTTCATAAATGAATTATGGATATCCATAAATAAGGAATTAATAGTTAAAAGGCAACCCATTAAGAATTATGGATATTCTTAAACAAGCCCATTTAAGGATAACTTAAATTCAAATTATGGATATCCTAAATTCAGATTAAGGATATCCCAAATTCAAGCTTATTTTCGGATATCCTTGAAAAGAAATATGGATATCCTTAAATAAGTTTATTTAATGATATCCGTAATTTGAATTTAGGATATCCTAAAATCGAATTATGGATATCATGAATTCAACATGATTTTTAGATATCTATAAATCTATAAATGCATTATGAATATCAATAGATAAGGAATAAAAGGTAATGTCTGTTTCATAGTGTGTGATAATGGTTTTCTGAAGATATTTTACAACTGTTCAAATGTAGAAGAAATATTTTCTTGGCACAATTAAGCATCTAGTTTGTCGCAATATGTGCAGCAAAAATTTTGAAAATTGGCTGACAAATAAAAAAAGTTATGGTCAAAAACATTTTTGAATAGGGATTTTCTGTACAAAAATCTCATGGAAGGGAGGTAAATATTTTCCCGCAAAAATTTTAAATTCTAGCTACAGAAGGTGGACAAAAGTATTCGTCGCGTTTGTACAACTCCATTGACTTCAATGTATTTCATGTTTGCGAGAAAAATTATCCAGCTTCTCCTAGTTAACGTATTTTAATGTTTCTGGTGTCAATTGAAAGGTAAATGAATAAAGCAATAAACAAGATATTTTCATTTAATTCCATGCATGCGTTTTCAAGCTACAAATTTTTAAAAAGTTGTGAAATATTTTTTGACAATTTTTGGGCGACGTCACCATTGACGTCAATGGGAAAATGACTTTTTCGAAATTCCCTGAAACTTTAAACTGTTGTTTTGGAAAAATGCAATGTTGGAACTTCGTCAGATGGCCTTTATTTATTGCTTTATTTATTTAACTTTCAAATGACACCAAAATCATGAAAATATGTTGACCAGAAGAGGCAGGATAATGTTTCTTGTAAACATGAAAATACATTGAAGTCTATGGAGTTTTTAAAAGTGACGAATACTTTTGTCCACCTTCTGAATCATGATTGCTCAATATTATTATAAATTGACACAAATGTCATACCTGAGACAAAATCTTCATGACAGGGTAAATATTCTTGAAAACTATGCATTTCCGCGATCATCGATTATCTCCCTTGCAAATGCAAAATCCCCATGCAAAATTAATTTTGGCCATAAAAACTTTATTTGTTCACCGATTTTCAAAATTTTTGTAGGTCCTATTAGGACAAAACTAAGATCAAGATTTTGACATGAAAATATTTTTTCTGTCGTCCCCCATACAAAAATTTTCTGCGAAAAACCATTATCACAGGCAAGTTTTTAGACAGTAAAACTGCACCCCATTGGTCCCATTACGCCATACAGTCAGTGTGCATGTACAGGAGCATATAATCTTCTGAAGATTATATGCTCCTGGCATGTATCATCATTATAGGGATCAACCATGGTTTTCAGTGTTCACTCGGAAGGGGTTTGAACACGCGGCCTGTGGCCTTGTGTTCAAACGCCTTCCTCGTGATCCAGCGAATGTTTGAACACTGAAACAAAACATGGTTGATCGCTATTCTTGCATTTTCTCTCTAATCCACTTAAAATATCTTGAAAATAACATTAACAACGTAGAAACTCATCGAAAACCGCGGAGCTTCTTCAACGTCGGCCATTTTGTTTAGAACGAAACACATGACGTCACGTCGCATTGACCAATGAATGACGTCGGCCAAAACCCATGTTCAAACGGCACGTGAATTTTATGATTTGAACATGGGTTTTGCTGTTTGAACACGGCTTTCGACCAATCGAAAACTATGGAAATTCCCACAAGAATAAAATATTTTAAAACATAAATAACAAAATACACTGAACTCAATATAAACCAAGAAACATAGTAATTAGGCCTGTAAAGCAAACAGCTGATAAGCTTGCAGTTGGCATCAGTGGTCAGTGTGACGTAAGGGCAATTTATCTCTCCGAGTTTCAGCGGAAAACACCGATTTTATTGCCCTGTGAGCAATTATTGGATTTACGCAGAAGTGCTGATTTTATCTTTCTTTTGGAACAGGTATTAAATTCTAATCAGATTCTGGACCATAAAAAGGGCATTTGTTGCCTGAAGCCTTTAAGTGAGTATCTTAAAGGTGAACGTCGGAGGCACAATAAGGTCACGTTAAGACTCTGTTGTGTGTATGTCGCATTACGAAAGCATGCCCATAAAAGAGATTTAGAAAATGAAAATTTTCTGTAGAAAAGTTTTGATATTTTTTCTTATTTTTGCTCAGAACATGGATTGTTGGTACATGTTAGAACCGCCTCGCCGAGGCGGTTCTAACAAGTACCCACAATCTATGTTTTGGAATAAAAATAAGAAAAAAAATAGGGTTACCCATGCATACCCAAGTTTTGCTGTATGAAAGTGGTATACAAGGGGGTATGTATTACATGGACATGTTATCACGATGAATGAAAATTTCATGGACTCGCTATTTTGTAACATTAAATACGATATTTTACTATATAAGCCGCGACGCAAGAAAACCGGTCTTCGGAGTTTTCGACCAAGTCTGACACAAACTCACCTGTACAGTCTGTACAGTCTTAGAAGCAGGCTAGAAACTTGAAATTGAAGGATTGCTTTGTATGTGCAGCGAAAACAAAGGTACTGATCAGTTGTGCAGTTACTGCACATAACTGCACAACTGATTTGCGCCGTTTGTTTTTTCGCATAGGCAAAACTTCGGTTTTCTCATGACGCGGGTCATATATTACACTATATAGGATGATATAAGAGAGTGCTGTGGCTGACAGTGTTGGGACTTCGAATCGAGAGGTCTTGGGGTCGAACTTAACATGGGGCAAATAGGAGACAAGCAAAGCTGTGGTGTAAAACTAAATTCAAATAAAAACAGTGTTTTCTACGGAAAACTATGTCCCCCCCAACCGTAAAGTAATTGAAGGGTAGTTACCTTGTGGCATAAAGTTTCTTTCTATGGGAGACACCATGACCGTCTAGAGAGGGAAAGTGTTGATTAGATTTTGGTGACCTTGACCTGTTTTTCAAGGTCATCAGCCAATAAAAACTGTCAAAATTAGCTTTTCCGACTGCATATTAAATGAATGAATTTTAACCAAACTTGCACAGAAAGATTGTTGGAAGAAGACTAAGAGTTGTAGATGTTCACTTGATTTGAGTTGGTCTGACAGCCCTATGGGTGTGAATGGTTTGCTGTCAAAATTGTTTAAACTGTACACATTTATATGTATTAATTTGCCCGTTGTTTGGCAGTGGTTACATGTAAGAATGACTTGAGTAAATAAGCTTTTGTTGTTTCTGTGCAAGTTTGGTAAAAATCTATTAATTTGATCAAAAGATATGGTATCGGAAATGTTTATCTAAACAGTTTTCATGGGCTGGCTACTTTGAAAATTAGGTCAAGGTCCCCAAAATCTAATAAACCCTGAGTCTCCTCCCAGCAATGTTTCAGTGCAAGTTTGGTAAAAAAAAATCCATCCATTTGCTCAGATGATATATACTTAACAAAAATCCCAACGCACCTAGTAATATTTTGTTTAATATTTCTAAAACGAAAAGACTGTAAGTCTTCAATTTCTCTACATGATGAAAATAACCATTTTGGAGCAGAATGCTAACATTTTATTGCAATCGATGATTTCGGTCGAAAATTATCGAACTTTTAGAAACTGTACCCTTAATTCGAAAAATCGAAAGCTGCTTAAATAAAATCAATAGAATCGATACGCCGGTGAAAATCGCAAATTAAGTCCAAAACCATGATCTGTTCAATAATGTTTTTGAATTTGAGAAAAAAGTACAACACCCATGGACATGAAAGTCAGTTTTGTATCGAAAAAAGCGTCTCTAAAAGACTTGTTATTAACAATTTGATTTCTTAAGGGTCCAGATCGTTTTATCTTGCACAGCCAGTAACCGGTGGATAATCGAACCCCCTTTGCTCTTACTAACACTGAAAGCGATTTCGTGTTGACCGAATCTGGTCAGGTCGCAATTTTAATACTGTTAGCCCACTGAACAAAGCAGATTTGAAGCCAAACGTTTACCACTTGCATGTGAATTATTGTGAAGGGCGACAATGTCTTGGAACGATAGACAGAGGTAAACGTGACTGAAATGTCAACATAAAAAGTAACGGTCGACGCCCAAACTAGAGGTACTATGATATCATGCGACTTGTTACAGTAAAAAGGCGAAGATGAAAGGACATTGTTCCATTGATTGTAAACGTATTTTAAACGTAACGACGCTAAACGAGCTACCCTCTCTACTTTGCCGACCGCTCTAGCGAAGTTTTCGACAGAGAGGCGAAATCTTTTTTGTGACTTCCATTCGACGAACATCAAGCTGTCTAATTCCATTCAAAGATTGCCAAAAGACAGTCACCACGATCAGCAGGTGCAAAAAAACTGTTTTTGCATAATCCTCTTATGACATAGTCACGTGATTAAATTTATTTAAATTTGTGTAGTCATTATGCGCAAATGCTTGTCAAGGAATAGTGTGCTGAATTTGAAAGCAAAATCATAAATGAAACGAAAGTTATTCAATTTTTAAAACTGGTGCGTTGGCATTTTTGCCAAGTGTATAGTCCGAAATGCTTAATTTTCAAGGTCACCAAAATTTAATCAACTCAACCTTGAAAAATTAGGACAAGGTCACCAAATTTATAAACTAAGTCTCCTCCAAACAATGTTTCTGTGCAAGTTTGGTAAAAATCCATCCATTTGATCAGAAGATATGATGTTGAACAGTTTTCATGGACTGGTGACCTTGAAAATTAGGTCAAGGTCACCAAAATCTAATCCACTCTGAGTCCTCTCCCAGCAATGCTTCTGTGCAAGTTTGGTCAAAATCCATTCATTTGTTCAGAGGATATGTAGCTGGAAATGCTAAGTTTAACAATCTAAATGGGCTTGTGACAGTCTTAATGGGCTTGTAACTCTATATATCTCCTCCCCAACAAAGTTTCTTTGCAAGTTTAGTTAAAACGAATTGGTTCAAAAGATATCGTGGCGGAAAGGCTAATTTCAACAGAATTCGTGGACTGGTGACCTTGAAAATTAGGTGAAGTTGGCTAAAATTTAATCATAAGTCTTTTTCCAACAATCTATCTATGCAAGTTTGGTTAAAATCCATTAATTTATGCAGATAATATCGCGTTGGAAAAGCTAATTTTAACAGTTTTCATGGGCTGGTGACCTTGAAAAAAAAAGGCCAAGGTCACCAAAATCTAATAAACTCTATTTCTCCTCCCAACAATGTTTCTATGCAAGTTTAGTTAAAATCCATCCCTTGGTTCAGCAGGTATCATGCCGGAACGGCAAATTTCAACAGTGTTCATGGGCTGGTGACTTTGAAAATTAGGTCAAGTCAACTCTAAGTCTTCTTCCAACAATTTTTCTGTCCAAGTTAAGTAAAAATCCACCCATTTGATCAGAAGATATGATGTTGAACAGTTTTCATGGACTGGTGACCTTGAAAATTAGGTCAAGGTCAACAAAATCTAATCCACTCTGAGTCCCCTCCCAGCAATGCTTCTGTGCAAGTTTGGTCAAAATCCATCCTTTTGTTCAGAGGATATGTAGCTGGAAATGCTAAGTTTAACAGTCTAAATGGGCTTGTGACAGTCTTAATGGGCTTTACTCTATATCTCCTCCCCCAACAAAGTTTCTTTGCAAGTTTAGTTAAAACGAATTGGTTCAGAAGATATCGTGCCGGAAAAGGCTAATTTCAAAAGTATTCGTGGGCTGGTGACCTTTAATCATAAGTCTTCTTGAACTTCCAACAATCTTTCTGTGCAAGTTTGGTTAAAATCCATTCATTTATGCAGAAGATATCGCGTCGGAAAAAAAAACTAACTTTGACTATTTTCATGGGCTGGTGACCTTGAAAAATAGTTCAAGGTCACCAAAATATAATCAACTCTTTTCCCCTCCTAACCATGTATCTATGCAAGTTTGGTGAAATTCCACCCAATGGTTCAAAAGATATCGTGTCGGAAAGAAGCTACGCGGACGCCGACACTGACGCAGACGCCGACGGGATCCGCACCAAAAACAATATTTCCCCCACCTTTGGTTGGGGGGGGGGGGGGGGCATAAAATATTCGATGTCTGATGATTTTGGTGGCATTTAGATGTATTTTTAGGCAGCTAAAACGGCTTATCTGAGTTGAGCATGAAAGAAGTTTTATAACCTCGTGGCCTGATGGCCCGATACTGTGGCTTTATTACGTCTAGTCTCAAAAGACTTAGGATACGTCTGTTTAGCCTACCAAGGAGGCCTCTGCGATCCGTCCTCAAACAGATTATTTTAAACGTTTGATGGGGACAGAATTTCCTAAAATTGCTTATTTCATTTTTTCTCCCTATTTTACTGTGTACATACATGTACAAACTGCATGTCTCGAAACAAATACACGGATGGTAAAGTTTGGAACGACCTCCAAAAAGAGGTAGTGAATTTCTGTTCCAATCGCACATCCGCGAACTCGCGAGGTTGGTCCAAAGGCTAGAAACGGATAAACAAAGGTAGGTGTCGGTGGTTCTTTTGATTTTTTCTCAGTTTCTAGCGAAAAATGGATAATTATGGCAATGCTATGTCGTGTAAAGATGACTTCTCGATGCATACGACACAAAACTGCGATTGAAACCGAAATAATTTCCGCTGGGTCGTTTTTAAAAGGTCGAACACGATGTTGCTTTTTCACAACAGTTTGTCAACAACTGACACCTTTTTGCAAAATTTGTGGTTTTCCACGAAGAATACAGCCCCGGTACGCTCGCCCTGGGGAAACGAGCACTCTGTATTACATATCCTGTTAAAAATGGCAACGGAGTGCATTATTTAAACAAATGATTGGGAAAATTCCAGTAGAGGTCGTCCCAATAAGTTGGAGCTTGTTCCAATTTGAATGAGATCGTTCCCAGTGCTCTCCTGTTTTTACAATGAAATTAATATCTGTGATATCAGGCCAACCAAACTCAGACAAAAATGGGCGATTGACATTTTATTGAATCCGGATAAACATTGTGTCACCAACATGGCAGGCATATCCCGGATCGGGTAAAGCTGGCAAGCCGCATAGGCTGAAATTGGCGATCCAGAATTTTATTATTGTATTGTATGATTTGCCAATGATGATTGATAAGTAGCAAATGTTACATAGAAAAGTATTTGTATTAAACAAGATTGTCAAATTTTGCTTATATTGACTTTTTCTGTGTTTTAATTGTACATTTTTGCCTTTTTTACATTCGTGTTGTGCAAAACACAGCAAAACAGTCAATAAAAGCAAATTTTTGATAACTTTGTTTAATGCAATACTTTTCTGTGTTACAATTGCTCCTTCTCAGTCCTCATTGACAAAGTATATAATATAATAAAAAAATCATCTGACCTGGGTCCTCAATTTCAGCTAATTTCAGCTCGCTGGCTCGCCAGCTATACCAGTCATACCCGACCATATCCCAGCCGGGGATCGAACTCGTAGCCTCTCATAGTCCACTTGGAATAATGGATATTTGGTGCAATATCGTTCCAAATTATATGAAATTGTTTGCAGTGTTATCTTATATAGAAATGAAATTGTAGACTACACCCCTCTTTGGTACTTCTCATTTTTATTTGTTTTATTTTATTTTACTAGACATCTCACATCGAGACGATGCGTTATGAAAATGATTAACTGTTTCTTAAACTTTACGCTTGGATCCCTTGAATTGCACTTTTGTATATTTCAGATGGGTTTTTGGTGGAGTGTATGTGTAGCCTTTTCACTTTTGTTTAGTGCATTTAACAACAGAAAAAGCGAAACAATTTACGGCACGAAAACCCGACAAAGCAAGAATCGCATGTACAGTCTTTGCAATAGTTTTTCTTTTTCAAAATCACCCTTTCCTGAAATACATCAAGAAAAATATGATCGTCTCACAATCCTTTTGCGTTCCAAAAGTCTTAAAAAGAGCAACAAAACATGGAAATCGATTCACACATAAAACTAGGAATAAGAAACTAGCTGAAGCTCTGCAAAGAACAATTCAAGTTTAAATCACAAGCTAGAAACCGCTTACAAACGGTCATTAGCAAGCTGTCAGTCGTAGGAGAATCGCTTTCAAACCCTAAAATATTATAGTATTTCAAACGCCATCATTTTTGCCTGAGTTTGGCTGGTCTGATATCACAGATATTAATTTCATTGTATAAAACAGGAGAGCACTGGGAACGATCTCATTCAAATTGGAACAAGCTCCAACTTATTGGAACGACCTCTACTGGAATTTTCTCAATCATTTGTTTAAATTATGCGCCCCGTTGCCATTTTTAACAGGATATGAATACAGAGTGCTCGTTTTTCCAGGGCGAGCGTACCGGGGCTGTATTCTTCGTGGAAAACCACAAATTTTGCAAAAAGGTGTCGGTTGTTGACAAACTGTTGTGAAAAAGCTACATCGTGCTCGATCTTTTAAAAACGACCCAGCGGAAATAATTTCTGTTTCAACCGCAGTTTTGGGCCGTATGCATCGAGAAGTCATCTTTACATGACATAGCATTGCCATAATTATCCATTTTTCGCTAGAAACTGAGAAAAAAATCAAAAGAATCACCGACACCTACCTTTGTTTATCCGTTTCTAGCCTTTGGACCAACCTCGCGAGTTCCCGGATGTGCGATTTGAACAGAAATTCACTACCTCTTTTTGGAGGTCGTTCCAAACTTTACCACCCGTGAAATACTAATATTTGCATTTACTTTTCGAGTTAGTACAGTGGAAGTGCTAGTTTAGCAAAAGTGTTGGTTTCGCAAATGCCTACTTTCAGTTGCAATTCATCATGTCTTACCTTACAAACAAAAAATGATAGTCCTTGGGATGGCCATACACCCCCTTCCCCCAGGGGGAATTTTGGCCATTATGATTTCCTTATAGCGCAATATCTAAGCCACAAAATGAGACATGTTATCCTTCTGAGAAGTGTCACGTTACCGGGTTACATTAAAATTACATACGTTTCCCAAATTTTGTTAAATTACCTTTTGGTGTCAACGGTCAAGTACCCTCAGAGAACCAATTCCATGTTTGCTTTTGACCTTAAATGTTCTCATAACATTAATCAGCCTTTGGAATCATTTGCTTTAATCCAAGATATGTTACATATGTAAAAGCATGTTACATACGTTAGATACCTAGTATATATGTGTTTCATTCCTTTTTCATGCAAGAACATATGCTTTAGTTATTTTCAATTGCAAAAGTCAGCATTTTAAGCATTTTAAAAGCACAATGACTTCTGCTATAATACATATTTATTCTGATTATCGGGCTCGCAAACATGTGTTACAATGCTGTATTAAAATGTGATAGGCTTGATTTATTTTGCAACTGACCACAACACGTTCTCCTTACCAAGTCATATTATTATTGAGGCATTGTCGCACAAATATATACTGAAAATCAAATAAAAAATCTTGCACCACCCTAGTTTTGTTATTTTTTATGACCAAGTAGAACTATTTTTATTTCTAACATTATAACATTAGTTATAACATTAGTTAAGACAGAAAATGAGAAAAGACGCTTCGTTATGAAGGTACAGGCATTTTGTGAGGAAAAGGGTTTGAGATCATTTTTAGGGGTATTCGGGTATGCTAAATTCAAAAACCAATGTTGGCAAGCTGAGAAACGGCTCCTTCACCATCTAATTTGCATATTTCCAAGATGGCCGCCAAAATTAAGAAAAACATCGATTGCTGCAAATTGGTATCTGTTTAGGATTCCAAACTGCTACAAAATAATAAAAATACCATTTTATAATGATTAGAATGTCTTCTAATGAATAAAAAAATCTCAAAAGTTAAAAGGCTGAGCTGGGGGTGGGGAGGGGGCAGGAGTGTGGGCTTTTCTACTTGTGCCTACAAAAGTGATCATATTTCCACTGTAACAAGTCCTAGACCACTGCACCTGGTCTCACTTTAAAGCATAGATATAGCCTTTAGATCCTTTGGTAAATAATGCAAATTATCTAATTTGCATATTCATGAATTTTAATGAAAACATTAAAAATGGGGCTGAAAAATGGTTTTAAAATCCATAAATAAACAAATTTCAGGCTGAAGCTATCATTATGACAACTTGTTATTGCACCAGTAATATCATATATGACAAATATATATTGATATCATCGGTCAATATGAAACTCATCTCATTAGCATATTCATGAATATTAATTGAAATGTCAAAAATAGGGGCGAAAACTAGGGAAAAACTATTGCCATTGAAAGGTTTTTGGTGCATTATATGATCGTTCTTGCATTTTAGGACAAATTATCATGGCTGCCAGTTTGGTCAGATAGGCCAATTAAATGCCATAAAATGTTGTCTTCAACAATGAACACATTCGCATGATGTAAACATCACATTGTTTCCACAACCACAGCTAGTGTGATTCTATAGAATGGGATGAACTTACAAAAATACCCATGTCCAACCAAAAGCATACTTGAGTAGAATTCTATGATTGGTCTGGTAGTATTTCACTGACATAGCAATTTACCCTTCATAACTAATATTGAAATTGTTGAATTTACATATATTCATGAATACACTGTATTAATAAAAATCATAATGGGATAATAATCGTGGAAAAAATAGGGGGTATACGTACAAAAACACCTGTACCCAGGCTGTTAATAAACCTAGGATGCATGCCGAAGAGATATCAAATGAATGAATGCTGTGGCAATTTACAGCCACTCTGGAATATGATATAAGGGTAATCGGATTTGTAATTTCATGTATATTAATGAAATCTTTAAAAACAGGACAGAAAAAATGGAAAAAAAATTAAAGTGTTAAACGTAAGGAATGGCTTGTATCTTGGCAGCCCAAAGCCCTAACGTGCTGAATAATGTATCAAATGGTTGTTAAGGCAATATTATGCCATCCTATATTACAATTTATAAGTCATTCGATTTTTATGTTCATGAATATTAATAACATCTTTAGGAATTGGGGTAAAAATGCTGAAAACATAAGGCGGTATACACGTAATAAGGCACATATCATGGTTACTGATAGATATAGAGAGAGTTGAAATTGGTATCAAATGATTGCTTAGACATTGTTCTATAACCATATAATCTGCTATTTGCTTTATCTGACATATTTGTTGTATGAATGTTAATAATTATATTTTCATAAGCATAAATCTTCTGTCCATTTGCTCATTCCTAGCAAGTTTACTACCATTACATGACATTTTCCTATTTTTTTCCCATTCAAATGCTATAAGATCTTTGTAAATAAGAGAAAAATGACCGGAAAATGAAGGGGGTTTACCAATCAAATTGCTTATATCTGGACTGCAAATAGGGTTGGAGAGAGTTCAAAGTGGCTTCAATTATTGCTAGTACACGTACAATCTATTATTGCCATATGTTCAGACTTATAAAGCATATTTCTTAGTAACCAAGATACAAGCGATTTTGTTTGAGCACAACCTTCAATTTTATGTAATTCTTACAATTTTTCGTAACATTCATGGCTTTTTTAAAATAAGATCTTTTGGTTTAAACAATATTTATTTCGTATAAAGTACATGGGTAAATATATACAATGTCATGTGAGACAGGATCTGACACTAAGCGTGAAGCTTTTGTCAAAGTCATTTCCTGTGAATCAATATGAAGCACATTGTTTATATAATGGTAGGTACACAATAAGATGTTTTATCTATCAGACTACATGGTTTTTAAGCAGATACTGTTTACCTATGAGACTTTAATGTCCTCATTCTACGGGTACCATTTTAATCCCTCTAAGGATATTAGCAGTGGAGATATAAGCAACTTTTTTGGTATACCGCCTTTACTTTTCGGTGATATTTCTATGATTTAAAAGATCTCATTTATATACATACAACAAAAATATCTTTTACAGTACGGATGGTATTATATTGCCCTAGCGACCATTTGATTCCATTTTCAGCACTTTGGGGCTTTTGGTTGCCAAGATACAAGTGCATTTGAAGGTGTATCTGTTTGATCTTTTCCATTTTTTTCTCCCAATTTCATAAGTTTTCATTAATATACATGAAACTGAAAACATTTTTTCTTATATCACACTCCAAAGGGATAGTACCATACATTAGCATTTATTTGATACCATTTTCACCGTTCTAGGTTTATTTACAGCCCAGGTACAAGTGATTTTGTATATACATCCCATATTTTCCCTGGATTTTCCTCCCATTTCTTATGATTTTCATTAATATTCATGATTATGTAAATTCAATGACTTGAATATTAAGATTACCATTAAATCGTTATGTCCAAGCACTACTATCAGATCAATCATAGTATTCTAGAGCATGCTATTGGTAGGATATGGGTATTTTTGTCCATCCAATTCTTTAGAATCACAAAATGGATGGTCGCGGAAACAATATGATTTAACATCATGCAAATATGTTCATTGTTGAGGACAATATTTCACGGTATTTAAGTGGTCCCTCTGATCAAACTGACAGCCATGAAAATTTGTCCTTAAATGCAAGAAAGATCTTATAATCCACCAAAAGCCTTTCAACGGCAATAGTTTTCCCCTGGTTTTCGTCCCAGTTTTCAACATTATAATTAATATTCATGAATATGCAAATGAGATAAAATTTTCAAAGTGGTAATATATTTGTCACATGATATAACTAGTGCAATAACAATGTCATAATGATGGTTTGGGCATGAACATTGTTTATTTACGGATTTTAAACCATTTTTAATGTTTTCATTAAAATTCATGAATATGCAAATTAGATAATTTGTATTACTTACCACAGGATAAAAGAAATATGTCTAAGCTTAACAAGGAGACCAAGCTCAGTGGTCTAGGACGAGAAACAGTGGCGACATGATCAATATTGTAGGTACACCCCTCGTCAAGAATCACGTTAACAGTTGCCATGGAAAACATGCATTTTTTCATAGCGCGATTAAGTTTATCTTTGCGGGCAAAATATTTTGCATTTAAATTTATGTAATTTAGTTAAGCAATCATCCAACAATATATTTTAAGTGATTTTAGGCTCAGACCATGACAAACAAACGAAACGTTTCATCAATATAACAGATTCTAGATATTTTGGCGGCCATTTTGAAAATATGCAAATTAGGACATGAAGACGTCATTTCTCAACTTGCCAACATTGGTTTTTGGATTCAGCACCCCAAATTACCCCTAGTTCAAGTGTCAAACCCTTTTCCTCACAAAAATGCCTGTACTTGTTAACTTTTCTCAATTCCTGTCTTAACTATTACTTTAAGTAAATGCCAATATAAAATCTTTGACTTTGCAGCATATTCAATAATGTGAATGACAATGCAAACGAAACGTTTTTGGGCAAAAAGTGTAAAATTGCAATTTTTGAGAAAAAATGATTACCAATGAAAATTTTCAATGAGATTTTGATGTACATGTGATCTGCATCATGGCAGTAACGGAAAAGCAATAAAACATTTTGAATTTTAGGGAATTTGGAGATTTTACACAATTTTTAAACTTCGCATTTTCGGAAAATTAACCTGTGGCTTTGAAAATTTCCTTTAAAGAGCAAAGAAAACAAACAAAATGCATTCTTAGGCTATGAAAGGTAAGCACATACCCAACTCGACTCTTTTGACAAATTTCATAAACAGAAGTCATATCCGTTTGCTGTACTTCCAATCTGAATGCAAGAATTTTTACTTTTGATTTTACAGTTACCATTTTCATATTCTTTTAATTTTTATGTACCATTCTAATGAGCGAGGATGAAACAACTTGACCAAAACAATAAATTGGTAGGAACATAGCAAATTGTCCCAGTAAAGCAGCTTAAATTTAGTGTTTTATTTGGCGCGCTTTGCCTTCGTTTTAAAACTGTACCAAAATAAAGCACCATCTTTACGCTGCTTTGCTGGGACTGTTTGTTTGGTCTCCCAAAAATGATTGTGTGGGGCAAGTTGTTTAATCTCAAAACAGTGCAACGGCACATAAAAATTCCAAAAATTACCAAACGATAGTTGTAAAATCAAAATTAAAAAATCCTGCATACAAACCGGAAGTACAGCAAACAGATATGACTTCTGTTTATGAAAATTGTCAAAAGAGTAAAGTGGCATATGTGCTTACCTGCCATAGCCTAAGAATGCATTTTTGTTTGTTTTCTTTGCTATTTAAAGGAAATTTTCAAAGCCACCGGTTAATTTTCAGAAAATGCGAATTTTAAAAATTGTGCAAAATCTCCAAAGTCCCTAAAATTCAAAATGTTTTATTGCTTTTCCGTTTCTGCCATGATGCAGATCACATGCACATCAAAATCTCATTGAAAATTTCCATTGGTAATCATTTTTTCTCAAAAATTGCAATTTTACACTTTTTGTCCAAAAACGTTTGCATTGTCATTCACATTATTGAATTTGCTGCAAAGTCAAAGATTTTATATTGGCATTTACTAAAAGTAATGTTAGAAATAAAAATAGTTCTACTTGGTCATAAAAAATAACAAAAATAGGGTGGTGCAAGATTTTTGATTTTCAGTATATGTTGAAATGAACGAAATGCAAACAATAAGGACATATTTAAAGGCAATGTGGTCGTTACATACGTTACTGTAAAATATAAATTATATAAGTACTTTAGAAGCGTTTTATTTGATTCATAGACTTGCTTGGAGCAGTTTTTGACACAATTGGAAATCTTTGATGACAAAATGTGGAATTGTGCCCATAAAAGGAGTACCCGCAATCTTTGTTTCAAGCCAATGATAAGAAAGTTGTATGGATGAACTGTAAATAAAAATAGATTGAAACTGAGATCATTTAAGAGTAGCAAACATATTGGTGAGAAAGGGGACGGGTCATACCGCGGTTTTGGCTGCTCAAGCCTCCTCATTGACCCTCTAGATTTGGCAAACTTCTGACCAAAATTCAAAATATTTGGCTCCCTTGGTCAATACTAGTCTTTGCATCCACTATCCTGTTTAAAATTTTCACAAATATTAGTATTTCACTTTGGCACCATGACCATATACAGAAAATGAATCTTAACCGATATTGTTTTTTTTTTGCTTTCTCACAATATCCTCGCTGATTTCAAAGGACCAAAATGAAAATATTATCTGCACTATGATTGATGTATCGGTCGCTATATAGCATAAAAATGTTGAATCAACTTTATGACAATGGAAATGTAGTGACATATGTAAAAAAAAACTTTATGGCAATGGAAATCTAGGGACATATGTTCCATTGGTATATCAGCGTGATACCCATTTTATTGCCGAAAATCATTCCCTTTTTGTGATGGCCAGCACAGTTTCATATAGCCTGGCAATCGGAACGCTACCTGCACTACATACTGAACATACTGAAATGGGTAATGATAAGGTGACAATTTAGAAAGACATTATAAGGAACAGCACAACTATAAAGTAGTGAGCAATATGTCAAGGATGTCATATGTGCATTATCCAGCTTCACTAACCCATTTTGCTCTGTCATTTGGATAATGCATCTGGATAATGCTTGTCATTTGTGCATTATCCAGCTTCACTTTCCCATTTTGCTCTGTCATTTGGATAATGCATCTGGATAATGCATGTCATTTGTGCATTATCCAGCTTCACTAACCCATTTTGCTCTGTCATTTGGATAATGCATCTTGATAATGCATGTCATTTGTGCATTTTCCAGCTTCACTAACCCATGTGATAATCCCAGACAACTAGACAATCTGACATCAGGTGTTCCAGCAAAACTGGATTGGCACAAAATCTGCTAAAAGCACACTTAAGTGGAACACTACATCAAGTTGACAAATCCACTTGATTTCATGACCCAGTGAATCGCAATGAATTAAATAAAAACCTTTACAGAATGTCAAATCACAAAGAAGGTAGCACATTCCCAAAATCAAACAACACAGATTAAAGCGGAAAGGATTATTTTGGTCAGCTCATGCTCCTTGCAGATGAGCATGGTGCTGACTTTCATATCCTCTACGTCCTGTACCATGGTCTCTAACAACAACGGCTGGCATGTCAACCAAAGCAATTTGGAATTGGGCAGAGAACAGATAGACCATCTAATCTGACTCTGTTCATGTTGTACAGATATAACTGCAAAGCTCCAATGTTCAAACCTGGTCCCGAGGTTATAAAACTTTTTTCATGCTCAACTCAGCTGAGATCAAAATTTATCCTGCTCATAAATGTTAAAATGCCAACAATTGTTGGCATTTTAACATTTATGAGCAGGATAAATTACCAGTTTTTGAGGGTTGAACCTAAATTTTCCACTAATTTTGACTATTTCAGCATTTATGAGCAGTTGAAATTTCATGCTCAGCTGAGCTGAGCTTGAAAAAAGTTTTATAACCTCGGGGCCTGATTCCAGATTCACTTGAAGAATTGGCGGAACATGTCTTAAACAAGCTGCCATCGTCAAAATGCATACAACAACATCAATAAATTTGGGTATTAGAAGCGATATGAGCTTGCTCCCTCATGTCAATCAGCTTAAATGCAAAACGCCCAGAACTCCGAAACATTCAAGACAGTGGACGAAAAGTGTGAGGAGAGGACATTGAATGTGAATGTACAAAGGGAAGCTTTTAAAATTGAGCCTGAGCAGCCGGTTGAGATTTTTTTGTAACCAGAGTGCCATGTAAGATGATGATCAGCTGATGATCACTGTTTATTAAGGTGTTGACAAATTTGTTAGATGAGGTGTTCGAGGTTGACACAGATGAAAAAGATTGGCCATGAATCTATAGAATCATATAAAATGCTGAAATTCAACACTTTTTCATTTTTTACACCAAGAAAGTTTTTTTTCCCATTATGTTACTTATGTTACTGATTTTGTTTAGATTTGCTATATGCTATATATATGTTACAAGGTGTACAGTGTGTGGCACTTGTTCGGCAGACTTCATTATTACATTAAGTAATAAAAAAGTACTTTGGTGTTACATATGTTAATATTTGCATTATGGTAGCATGCTTATCAATCGTTATTTGTTGCACTGTTCCTTCCAAAACATTATAAAAAAGACTTCTGGAGAGTGGTATGGGGTATACATGTATATATATGTATATGTATATAAGCCAATCACTACAACACTGAATAATGTTTAAAACAAACTTTGCAGTATTTAAACTGTACATTAGGATGATGAAAGGTAAATCAACATACTTAATATCATGATTTGTCTTCCTAAATTGAAAAGTGTTACATATGTTACACACACAGACAAACTAACATTGAAATCAAAGGTGGTATATTGTAGCTAAAATGTCTGTTATTATGTGAATCCAAGATTTGATTGATAGAACAGAAGAACGTTTATTTTGATTTTATTGCATTTTTAAATTTAATACTAAATATAATATATGAAATTCGATGTAACATGATAACACTACACTTTACAGAGGGCTAACATGTTTTAAAAATATTCTAAGACATCAGACTATATGAAAACCATGGTCTATAAAATTACCTCTAATGGGGAGCAAGACCACAAAAGGATAACTTAGCTTCACGTATGCATTTAAAATGAATTTTGTAAACAAAATGTTTCATACGTTACACTGTGACAGACTGACATGAAAAACAAAGGTCTCATATTGTAGCTAAGAATATCTGCTATTATTTTAAACCCTTTTTGATCAATAGAAAAATGTTTATTTAAATTGTTATTGCATTTTTAGCTCACCTGAGCCGAAGGCTCACAAGGTGAGCTTATAGTATACCAATCAGTTTGGCGTCCGTCCGTCGTCCACAATTTCAAAGATCTTCTTCTCTGAAACCGCTTGGCCAATCAACCTGAAATTTTATGTGGAGCATCCATGGGTTGGGGGAACGAAAGTTTGATCGCGAAATCCGGGTCACATGACCAAGATGGCCGCCACGCCCATATAAAAAAAAACACTCAAAATCTTCTTCTCCAGAAACCGGCGGGCCGATTTCCACGAGACGTGGTATGTAGCATCGTAGACTCCAGCCCATCATAGTTTGCGCAAATGATGACCCTGGGATGACCTTGACCTATTTTACGGCAAGGCCAATTTTGGAAACATAGGCTTTTACATGGTAAAAAAGTGAAAGCTATGGATTTTTTTGAAAACTATTGCAGCCTAAGACATGAAAAGTGGTAGATGCAGAGAACTAATAGAGTATATGAAGGTATATAATTAATTTAGGTCAAGGTCATCTCTTGACCTTGGCCGATCTGTTGTTCATATACACTTTTCAAAGATCTTCTTCACTGAAACCGCTTGGCCGACGAAAGCCAAATTTTGTGTGGATCATCCATGGGTAGGGGGAACAAAAGTTTGTTCGCGGGTTCTTGATCACATGACCAAGATGGCCGCCACGCCCTTATATGGTAAAAACCACTCAAAAATCTTCTTCTCCAGAACCAGCGGGCCGATTTCCACGAAACTTGGTATGTAGCATTGGGGACTCCAGCTCATCATAGTTTGCGCAAACGATGACCCTGGGATGACCTTGCCCTATTTTACGGCAAGGCCAGTTTTGGAAACATAAGCTTTTGCATGGGAAAAAGTGAAAACTCTGGATTTTTTGAAAACTATTGCAGTCTGAGACCTGAAAAGTGGTAGATGCAGAGAACTAATGGAGTATATATAGGTATGTAATTAATTTAGGTCAAGGTCATCTCTTGACCTTGGCAGGTATGTCGTCCATACACACTTTTCAAAAATCTTCTTCTCTTAAACCGCTTGGCCAATGAAAGAGAAATTTTATGTTGAGCATCCATGAAAAGAGGGGACGAAAGATTTATCGCGAAATCCGGGTCACATGACCAAGATGGCCGCCATGTCCATATATGGTAGAAACCACTAAAAAATCTTCTTCTCCAGAACCGACAGACCGATTTTCATGGAACTTGTTATGTAGCATAGCATTTGGGACTCCAGCTCATCATAGTTTGACCAAATGATGACCCTAGGATGACCTTGACTTATTTTACGGTAAGGTCAATTTTGGAAACATAGGCTTTTACATGAGAAAAAGTGAAAACTATAGATTTTTTTGAAAACTAAGGATCATCTTCTCTGAAACCACTTGACCGATCAAGTTGAAATTTTATGTGGAGCCTCCTTGGATAGTGGCATAGATATTTTATACGCAATATCTTGTCACATGCCCAAGATGGCCGCCACGCCCATATATGGTAAATACCCTTCAAAAAAAATCTTCTCCAGAACCGATATGCTGACTTCCATTAAACTTGGTATGTAGCATCAGGGACTCCAGCCCATAATAGTTTGATCAAATGATGACCCTGGAATGACCTCGACCTATTTTATAGCAAGGTCAATTTTGGAAACATAGGCTTTTACATGGGAAAAGGCGAAAACAATGGATAGTTTGGAAAGTATTGCAGCCTGAGACCTAAAAGTTGCTAGATGCAGACAAATAATGGAGTATATGAAGATATATAATTAATTAAGGTCAAAGTCATTTCTTGACCTTGACCCAAGGTCATTTAAATATCAAAATTAAGATTATCTCAGCAACCGCTGGTTTTGGAAACTATTGCAGCCTATTTGAAACTATTGCAGATGCAGACAACTTATGAAGTCAATAAAGGTGGTTGAGTATTCAAGGTCATGATCATTTCATGATGACTTAATGCTCAAAGATCAGGCTTCAGGTGAGCGTTCTCTGGTTTATATTTATGGTAGACGCATGAAGATCAAAATGAAATGCGCCATGAGAACATACATCTGCTATTGTTTATGCAAAATCAAGACACAGATCTGCTTGTTTTCGTGGACACCCAAATTTACCCAGATACACCAAACATATGCGCCATCGCAAGAGAAAACCAATAATTTTTGTTTGCAACCAGGTCCGACACACACCAACATGTAAAGTCACAGAAGCAGGCTAGAATCTTGAAATTTCGGACTGAGGAAGAAGATGGATTGTACTATCTGCTTAGCGAAAACAGACGCTGCTCATATGTGCAGTTACTGCACAACTGAAACTGATCTGCGCCTTTGTTTACGCCTATGCACATCGTTTTCTTATGCGGCAGCTCGTATTAAATCCAAAATTCCAGCTACTGTTACTGTTCAACACGGTGCACTTGATCCGAACACCCAAGGGCACGTTTTCTCATCATTAATTATGCCATCATATAATCGCTTCCTGGTACTACAAATAAAGAAACGCTAAGCTGATTTAAGAAACTGAATCTATTCAAATTTTATTTCGCAAACACAAAATAGTAATAATATAAAAAAATAATTTTGACATTGCAGTGACCTTGTATACATCACCCCATCGTTGGGAAAACACCCATGAATACCCATCAACCGAATATGTAAATATTTTTTTTTTAACAGGAGTACCCGGGGAAAAACCACCTGACACACCCGCAAGCAGAACATGGCTTGTCCCACATGTGACTCGTGCCCCGAGCGAGGCGCGAACCCACATCGGTGAGATGATTGTATGATCAAGAGCACTGAAGTCAGCGACCTTAACCACTCGGCCACGGGGGCCGCCGTAAATAGTTGTAAACTAGATGTTCTAGCAGTTTCACTAGATACCAGTTATATTCTAATTAGTCCTTGGGATGGCTATACACCCCCTTCCCCCACAGGGGGAATTTTGGCCATTATGACTTCCTTATAGAGCAATATCTAAGCCACAAAATGAGACATGTTAGCCTTCTGAGAAGTGTCACGTTACCGTGTTACATCAAAATTACATATGTTACCCAAATTTTGTTAAATGAGCGTTTGGTGTCAATGGTCAAGTACCCTCAAAACCAATTCCATGCTTGCTTTTGACCTTAAATGTTTTCATAACATCACTAATCAGCCTTTGGAATTATTTGCTTTAATCCAAGGTATGTTACATATGAAATAGCATGTTACATACGTTACAATATACGGTATTGATACTTAGATATAATTATGTTTTCATCCTTTTTTTTCATGCAGGAACTTGAGTTTTAGTTATTTTCAATTGCAAAGGTCAGCATTTTAAGCATTTTAAAAGCACAATGACTTCTGCTATAATATTTATTCTGATTTTAGGGCTCATAATTATGTGTTACAATGCTGTTTTAAAATGTGTTAGGCTTGATGTATTTTGCAACTGAGCTCACCAAGTAGACTTCACCAAGTGATCCTTACCAAGTAATGTTATTATTGTGGCATTATCGCACAAATGTATGTTGAAAAATGAATGATGTGCAATAAATAAGGACATTTTTAACAGCAATGTGCCGTTACATATGTTACTGTAAATTAACATATATCATATATGTACTTTAGAATCGTTTTACTTGATTCATAGACTTGCATTGACTTGTTTGGAGCAGTTTTTGACTCAAATGGTAATCTTTGATGACAAAATGTGGAATTGTGCCCATAAAAGGAGTACCCACAATCTTTGTTACAGGCCAAATTGATAAAAAAAAAATTATGGATGAACTGTAAATATAAATAAATTAAAACTGATATCCTTAGGATATCCTTAAGAGCAGCAAACATATTGGTGAGAAAGGGGATGGGCCATACCGCGGTTTTGGCTGCTCAAGCCTCCTCATTGACCCTCTAGATTTGGCAAACTTCTGACCAAAATTCAAAATATTTGGCTCCCTTGGTCAATACTAGTCTTTGCATCCACTATCCTGTTTAAAATTTTCACAAATAACAGTATTTCACTTTGGCTCCATACACAGAAAATGAATCTTGACCGATAAAGAGTGTTTGCTTTTTCACTATATCCTTGCTGATTTCAAAGGACCAAAATGAACATCTGAACCATGGATGATGTATCGGTAGACTTTTTAGGGTCGCTACATGACACAACAGCAGCTGCAGTAATAGCAAACAAAAATATTGAATCAACTTTATGACAATGGAAATTTAGAGACATATGTACCACATAAGTGTGATGCCCAAACATCATTCACTTTTTGTGATGACCAGCACAGTTTCAAACAGTTTCAAAGCCTGGCAATCAGAACGCTACCTACATAAGTGACATCACAACATACTGAAATGAGTGATGATGAGGTGTCACTTTAGCAAGACATTATAAGGAACAGCACAACTAAAAAGTAGGGAGCAATATGTCAAGCATGTCATTTGTGCATGATCCAGCTTCACTCACTTATTTTGCCTAGATGATACTCCCAGTCAACTAGACAATCTGACATCAGGTGTTCCAGCAAAGCTCGATGTGGCACAAGATCTGCTAAAAGCACCCTAAAGTGGTAAAAGTACCATGGAACACTTCATCAAGTTGACAAATCTACTGGATTTCATGACCCAGTGAAACACAATAAATTTAATAAACAAAAAAAACAAAAAACCTTTACATAATGTCAAATCACAAAGAAGGTAAAACATTCCCAAAATCAGATTACCCAGATTAAAGCTGAAAGGAATGTTTTGGCCAGCGCATGCTTCTTGCAGTTGAGCATGATGCTGTCCTCGAGCTGAAACTTTCATATCATCTAGATCTTGTACCATGGTCTCTAGTAACAACGGCTGGCATGTCAACCAAAACAGACAAGTCCACACCCCTACATAATTTGGAATAGGACAGAGAACATGTAACAATAGACCATCTGACTCTGTTCATGTAGAACTGCAAAGGTCCAAAGTTTAAAACCGATTCCAGATTCACTTGAAGAATTGGCCGAACATGTCTTCAACAAGCTGCCATAGTCAAAATGCATACAACAGCATCAATAAATTTGGTTATGAGAAGTGATAATTTAGTGCCATCAATGTGCTGTTTCAGATGACACTGATTTGAGCTTGCTCCCTCATGTCAATTAGCTTAAATGCATAACGCCAAGAACTCCGAAACATTTAAGACTTTGGATGAAAACTGTGAGGAGAGGACATTGAATGTGAATGGACAAAGGGAAGCTTTTAAAATTTAACCTGGGCAACTGGGTGAGATTTTTTGTAACCAGAGTGCCAAGTAGGATGGTGATTAGCTGATGATCACTGTTGATTAAGGTGTTGACATATTTGTTAGATGAGGTGTACGAGGCTGACACAGATGAAAAAAATGGCATAGAATCATATAAAATGCTGAAATTCAACACGTTTTCATTTTTTACACCATGAAAGTTTTTTCCCATTATGTTACCGATTTTGTTTAGATTTGCTGTGTTGTATATGTTACAAGGTGTACAGTGTGTGGCACTTGTTCGGCAGACTTCATTATATATTTTCCCATTGCTTTGTATTTACATGGAAATCTGATGTTTATGTCACTCAATTATTAGATTAAGTAATAGAAAAAAAAGTATTTAGGTGTTACATATGTTACCTTTTGCATTAAGGTAGCATGCTTATCAAGCCTTATTTGTTGCACTGCTTCATTCAACACATTATAGAAAAAAGACTCCTGGAGAGTGGTATGGGGTATACATGTACATACATGTATATGTATACAAGCCAATAACTACAACACTAAATAATGTTGCAGTGTTCTAAAGGTTTTTAGGATGATGAAAGGTAAATCAATATACTTAAGTATGAAAACCATGATTTGTCTTCCTAAATTGAAAAATGTTACATATGTTACACACAGACAAACTGACATGGAAATCAAAGCGGGCACATTGTAGCTAAAATATCTGCCAGATTTGATTGATAGAAGAATGTTTATTTTATTTTTTATTGCATTTTTAAATTTAATGGTTAATAGATTTTCTGTATGTAACATATGAAATTCGATGTAACATGATTATACTACACTTTACAGATGGCAAAACTGTTTCAAAATATTTTAAGACATCAGACAATATGAAAACCATGGTCTACAAAATTCCCTCTAATGGGGAGCAAGACCACAAAAGGATAAATTAGCTTCACATATGCATTTAAAATGAATTTCGTGAAAAATGTTACATACGTTACACTATGACAGACTGACACGAAAAACAAAGGTCTCGTATTGTAGGTAAGAATGTCTGCTCTTATTTGAAACCCATTTTGATCAATAGAAAAATGTTCATTTTAATTTTTATTCCATTTTTAAATTCAACATTAAAAATTAAATTTTCGGTAGGTAACGTATGTAATTCGATGTAACATGATTACACTACACTTTACAGAGGGCTTACATGTCAACATCAGGCTTATATCAAAATCATAGTCTACAAAATTATAATGGGGCACAGAACCACAAAAGGATAACTTAGCTTCACATATGCATTTAAAATGTAATTTGTGACAGAATGTTACATATGTTACACTGTGACTGACTGACATGAAATTCAAAGATTTCATATTGTAGCTTAGAATATTTGATATTATTTGAAAACCAGTTTAGATCAATAAAGAATGCTTATTTTAATTTTACGGCATATTTAAATTCAACAGTAAAAAATAGATTTTCGGTAGGTAACGTACATAATTCGATGTTACACGATTATGCTACATTTTACAGAGGGCTTACATATTTGAAAACATTTCTTAGACATCAGGCTATACATGTATCATGGTCTACGCAATTCCGTCTAACGGGGCGCAGAACAACAAAAGGATAACTTAGCTACACATGTGCATTTAAGATGAACTTTGTGAAAAATGTTACATATGTTACACTGTGACAGAGTGACATGGAAATCAAAGGTCTCATATTGTAGCTAAGACTGTCTGCTATTATTTGAAACCCAGTTTTGATCAATAGAGCAATGTTTATTTTAATTTCTGTGGCATATTTAAATTCAACAGTAATATTTAGATTTTTGGTAGGTAACGTACATAACTCGATGTTACACGATAACGCTACACTTTACAGAGGGCTAACATGTTTCAAAAATCTTCTTAGACATCAGGCTATATGAAAATCATGGTCTGCGAAATTCCCCCTGGGGGGGGGGGGGGGGGCGGCGGTGCCAATTAGATTAAGCTTAGATTTCGACTCCCAATACCCTCCCGAGTCGAAAGCGTCGGTCTGCGACACTACCAGACAACTCGCAGACTTCCAGGATACCGGTGCCAATTAGTTTAAGCTTAGATTTCGACCCCCAAGACCCTCCCGAGTCGAAAGCGTCGGTCTGCGACACTATCAGACCACTCGCAGACTTCCAGGATACCGGTGCTAATTAGTTTAAGCATATATTTCGACTCCCAAGACCCTCCCAAGTCGAAAGCGTCGGTCTGCGACACTACCAGACCACGCGCAGACTTCCAGGATACCGGTGCCAATAAGTTAAAGCTTAGATTTCGACTCTCAAGACCATCCCGAATCGAAAGCGTCGGTCTGCGACAATATCAGACCACTCGCAGACTTTCAGGATTTAGCTCGGATTGGAGTTTATGGAGCTATTTTATCTTCATGCCTCCCTAGTTCCTCATTCTGACTCCTCACACCCTACAAAATGGCTATTTGACACTTTTCGGTGACTGTCATACTCAGCGAAAACCCCACCCCGTATATTATATGGTTTATACAAGTTGTGTGCAACAGTTGTGTAACCGGTTACCTGGAAGTCTGCAAGTAGTCAAAACTTGCCGCAGACAATTCAAATGGTCTTATAGGGTCTAACAAGGTCAAATCAGATTTTAACTCTATTGACACCGGAATCCTGGAAGTCTGCGAGTAGTCAAAACGTCTCGCAGACCGTTTCAAATGGTCTTATAGGATCTCAGAATGCCAAATCCTGCTTTTACCCTATTGGCACCGGAATCCTGGAAGTCTGCGAGTAGTCAGAACGTGTCGCAGACCGTTTCAAACCGTGTTATATGGTTTGAAAAGGTCAAATCAGGCTTTTACTCTATTGGCACCGGACTCCTGGAAGTCTGCAAGTGGTCTGATATTGTCGCAGACCGACGCTTTCGATTCGGAATGGTCTTGAGAGTCGAAATCTAAGCTTTAACTTATTGGCAACGGAATCCTGGAAGTCTGCGAGTGGTCTGGTAGTGTCGCAGACCGACGCTTTCGACTCGGTAGGGTCTTGTGAGTCAAAATATATGCTTAAACTAATTGGCACCGTTATCCTGGAAGTCTGCGAGTGGTCTGGTAGTGTCGCAGACCGACGCTTTTGACTTGGGAGGGTCTTGGGAGTCGAAATATATGCTTAAACTAATTGACACCGGTATCCTGGAAGTCAGCGAGTGGTCTGATAGTGTCGCAGACCGACGCTTTCGACTCGGGAGGGTATTGGGGGTCGAAATCTAAGCTTAAACTAATTGGCACCGGTATCCTTGAAGTCTGCGAGTGGTCTGGTAGTGTCGCAGACCGACGCATTCGACTCGGGAGGGTCTTGGGAGTCGAAATATATATGCTTAAACTAATTGGCACCGGTATCCTGGAAGTCTGCGAGGTCTGATAGTGTCACAGACCGACGCTTTCGACTCGGGAGGGTCTTGGGGGTCGAAATCTAAGCTTAAACTAATTGGCACCGGTATCCTGGAAGTCTGCGAGTTGTCTGGTAGTGTCGCAGACCGACGCTTTCGACTCGGGAGGGTATTGGGAGTCGAAATGTAAGCTTAATCTAATTGGCACCGGTATCCTGGAAGTCTGCTAGTGGTGGCCAGGATGACGCTAGCCGTTCTTAAAATGCCAATAAGAAACCGGATCGAAAGTGGCATGGAAACGAAAATACACGTAGAATGATTCGTGGATCGCAATATCGGTCCCATGGAGGCCGCCATCTGGAACAACCGAACAACACCAGACGACCATGAAAGTAGATTAAAAATCCACCCTCTATACTACTTTCGATCATGATGATGATGATGATCGATATTGATGATGATATATCATAATGACGATGATGATGATGATGGTGATGATCGATCGATCGATCGATCGATCGATCGATCGATCGATCGATCGATAGATAGATAGATAGATAGATAGATAGATAGATAGATAGATAGATAGATAGATAGATAGATAGATAGATAGATAGATAGATAGATAGATAGATAGATAGATAGATAGAATCAGCAGTATGTCCGGTAGTCCCGGCATGTATACAATAACTCTCTAAACGGTGTCAATGTAATTCTTCTTCTCGCAAAATCGTCCACATCATATAATGTAGTTGTCACATCATATAATGAAGTTTGCGCATATAATGAAGTTTGCGCATATAATGAAGTTATCGAACCATATAATGAACTTGATGCATATAAAGACAATAGCCCATAATATAATGTAGTTGTCACATCATATAATGAGGTTGTGTCAGCATATAATGTAAGTCTACCATAATATAAAGATGTTTACCCATCATATAATGTAAGTCTACCATAATATAAAGATGTTTACTCATCATATAATGAAAATTTTCATAATATAAAGAACCTGGTCCAACATATAATGGACTTTTCTCATCATATAATGCACACTATACAACATATAATCAAATGTGAGCAGGATATAATGACGATGATGCATCAAATGTTTTTATTCCTTACCATCAGACAGCTTTGGCGTTCCATAGTATGTGCTTGTACAGCTTGGTTTGTGTCGGACCTATTCGGAAACCACAGTGTTTGGTTTTCATGACACGGCTCAAAATATTTTTGTGTCATGACGGGTACCAACATATTTGGCTTCCTAGTCCAAATAAAGAAACACGAAGTTGATTGATGAAAATTCTTCTCGAATTTAATTTCACGTTTAGAAAAAAAAATGTCATCGCGACATCCTGAAGTAGATCATTCCATAAATAAATTAGCCACTTACTGGGTTAAATCACCCATGACTGGGTTTTTGACATGCACAGACACAAAACAGTCTAAAGTGCCAGTCCCACTGAATCGTATTTAGCAATCATACGATTGTCTATTCAAAAGTTTATTGATAAGAGTGCGCGTGCAACGTGTTTCTTCTTTCTTAATTTGCATATCGAGGTCAAAGAAATGACCCTCAAATTAATATTAAGACAATCGTATTGCGATCTTAGCGATCGTAAGTGCAGTGGGACTGGGACTTAGCTAGGATATTTGTAGTTATGAGATTGCATCACGAAAACATGTCCATGTGATGTATACCCCCTTGAACCCCACTTTCATACAGAAAAACTGGGGTTTGAGGGGGTATACCCATTTTTCTTAATATTGATCCAAAACATACATTGTGGGTACTCGTTAGAACCGCCTCAGCGAGGCGGTTCTAACGTGTACCCACAATGTATGTTTTGAGCTAAAATATTAAAAATATCCAAATTTTTCCAACCAAATTTTCAATTTTTACAGCTGAAAAAATTCTATGTATATTGCATGGGCAAGTTTTCGTAATGTTGCCATTTCTATTCATGCAGTGAAGGCCGGGGTGACATGCTAATTGCTATTTGCTAAATGCTATTTGCTAATGCAGGCGGGTGGGTATGGAGTGGTCTAACGGAATACCGATGGAAATATTCCGTCTAATGCAGGCGTCATACCTAGCCGATTTTAACACGCGATGGACACACGATTATGAAAAGTTTCAATTTCGGCGGGGATCGTGAAGACAATGGGCCATTCGTGAGTGCATCGTTACCCATCGTATGTCCATCGGGAGATTTTTTAAGCCATCGGCATCACCATCGCGAGCGGCACCAAATCTTTGACATGCCAAAGAAATACACGAAGGACACACGATGGTTCAATTTCATGTTGAATTCGCGAGTGCATCGTGGCCTTCGCAAAGCCATCGTGAGGCCATCATATGACATCGGGACTACATCGCACTTCTGTCGTGTGGTCATCGACACCATCTGCTAAGTTTTGCTACACGAAGGCAATACGATGCAGACGCGATGCTGCCCGATTGTGAACTACGAAGGCAACACGACAGCGTATAGCCCTCGCAACGCCATCATATAAGCATCGTATCTAACAAAAATTAGAACACGATGGCATCCCGATGGAAACACGATATTAACCAAAACTGCATTTTCTGCGTTTCCAATATATCCCAAGGTAACGTTGACATACAAAAATCAGCATCTACACACACGCGGCCTTTTTCTCAGAAAATCTTAAGTTCAGTACTGTTGATTCTATTCTGACAAAAATCATGGTGTATTTCGAAGACAAGACGAACACGAAGAAGAAGACTGCAGCACTGCTTCTTTACACGCAACTGGAACATGATAAAATCACCTTGCAGGAGCAACACCATCTCTTACATGTTTTTGGTTTGTTTATTATTATGTTGTCTTTCAAGCAGCACTCTGATTTCTTTCTAGTAGAGCTGTATCCACTGCAGTTTTCGACAAACGAGTCTTTTATCTAGATCTACATCTACTTTTCATGCGAAAGATAGATTGAAATACATCCAAACTGTCACCGAGAAATTTGAACAGTGTTGTAAAGTAACTGACAATACAGTCATGCTAGTAATTTTTACCGTGGACGTCAACAACGAAATCATACCAATGAAATACAATGTACCTTCTGAAAAGAGACCATGTTTGCACGCGAATGAAATTGGGTCTCGTTCAATCTAGACACCGTGTATTTTATGGATTGGAGTTTTTGAGTGGAGTCATGGACTGGAGTATTGGAGTGGGACCTTGGGTGGAGCTGACTTTAACAAATTTAAAGACCGAAAAGAAAAAAATATTGAAATAAAAACAGCTCGTCTTCGACTCGCCTTTTTACGATGTGTTTGATTTTTATTAATTGAGCCTGTATTAATTGAGCCACGTCATGAGAAAACCGACTTTTTGCCTATGCGAAAGCATAGGCTCAGATCAACTGTGCAGTAACTGCGCAGCTGATCAGCGTCTTTGTTTTCGCTACTGGAATAGTAAATCTTTCTTCTATTTAAATCCGAAATTTCAAGCTTCTGGCTAATTTCCCGGTAGCTTCATAAGCCGGTTGGTGTCAGACCTGGTCGGAAACCCCGAAGACCGGTTTTCTGGCGTCGCGGCTCAATTAACACAAAACTAGAATACTCCCGCATTCCATATAGCCCGAGAGCCAGCAATAGGTTTAATCAAGTGGTCGAGGCCAAAAGGTTTGAAGGTGCGTTCTTATGTAAAAAAGTGTGCTGAATTCAAAAATCGATGTCTTACAAAAATCTGCTGGTACACAAATGTGCTATTGGCAACACAATACCCCCGGTAGGGGCTATTTCTCAAAATAACAAGAAAATCGGGATACCCATGTTTTTTTTTACATTTAAAATATAATATTTAGCAAAGTTTTGCAGCAAACAACAAAAAGAAAATATATTTTATGTGAAAAAGAATAAAAAAAAAAAAAAAAAAAAATGATTTTGTGTAATCTAGCAGAATACCCCCGAGGCAGGCCAAGCTCTTGACATGGAAATCAGTATACCAATGTATTTTACATTTAAAATAAAATATTTAGCAATATGTTACAGCAAGCAACATAATTTTGAATGAGAAAGTTATTTTATCATCTAAATCTGGAAAAAGCAAGCAACATATCCCACGAAAACTGATGACTTTTTGTATTGCAATGTAACTGCATTTTGAAAATATTGTGTCGTTGTGTGAATATATATCTTCTTTTTAAACACAGGTTTACACAGACAGTGGCCCAATATGGCATGTTTCTTTGGCATTTACATCTAGTAGATCTATATATATGTAAGCCAGTAACCAACTACTCCTGATTAGACACAGCCAGTCGAGGTACGCATAATGTAATTGACGTTGTCTTGCAAGGTTTAAATGGTGCTGTTCAATGACAACACTGGTATATGTAATAAGTTTGTTTATGTTGATGATCATGTTTTTGTCTCATGTCAGTTACAGCTTTCACACTTATCACGATTCGACCACGATTGGTATCGTGGTCTTCATCCTGGACCAATCGGGACTATCGTATCAATTCTTATCAGATCGCATCACATCTTGATATCAATCGTGATAATCGGGCTAATCGTGGGAAAATTTTTGGCTGCCAAAAATTTTGCCACGATTACCACGATTTGCGGGACTATCGTGACCATCGCATCAGATCGTATGACATCGTAACAAATCGCAACAAATCGTATCTCATCTTGTTCCTAAATCGCGGTGATCGGGGTCGACCAAAACACCGCGATCTGTTGAGATGAATTGCGATCTCCTACGAATTGTTACGGTCTGTTACGATTCGAAAAAAATGCCTGACCCGATTAATTACGAGGCGATGCGAATGACTCCCGATAGGATACGATCTGATACGAGTAAATGCGATGAGACACGACAGGCCACGTTTTTGCCACGGATACTTACGATCTGTTACGAATTATCAATACATTAAATACATCGGGCAAGATAACTTTTATTCTTTGATCAACAACAGAGAAGTAAATATCAATACGGTCCTTTTCAGTATTAATTTAAAATCGGAAGGATGCCAGGAAATGGCAGCAGAGACAGGGATGGAAAGGGGGAAGGATAAGGCATTAATAATGCAAATGTCGCATTCTCGTCATTCTCTGCTTCTCCATCATCAATGTTGTTTCGTCTTCAGAGATTAAAAACGTATTGAAGTATATGTTTGTTTTCGAAGTAAATATACCAATCGTGACACAATCGTGGCCACAATCACCAAAAATCAAACAAACAATCGTAAACTATCGCAACATATCGTATCAGTTCTTGAAACGCGTATCAGAACGCATCTAAGCGTATCAGTTCGTATCAAATCGCGGTCAAGTATCGTGATAATCGTGTCAGATCGCATTAGAATCGGGGTTTAATCGTAGTTATCTTATCGGATCGCAACTAATCGTATCTATCCGGGACCAATATCGTGTCACCAGATTTTGACCGGTCGCCACCCTATCGTATCAGATCGTAACAGATCGTATCAAAACGCAACGACACGTATCAGAACGTCAAACTTTGGCAAAATGTCCCGATTAGTTGCGATTTGTCAATCGTGGCATTCGTAACAGATCGTGCTCTAGTGTGAAAGCCGCATTAGAAAATTGAGATAGATGAATCTAGAGTGAAACTGGAGTGTATTCTTCATACTGATGCTAAGAGAAGTTCCAAGGGTGAGAAGATAAAACCTTTCACCGGTGAAACGTGGATAAAAGTTCAGACTGCAGCTAGAACGAGATTGAGTTTGATAAAGTCATCAAAGTATGATGTCATTTGTAGAAATCTGTAGTCTTCTTTTCAGTACAAAGATGGCTACCATTACAACTGTTGCTGTACGAAAGCCTCAGCAATTTCAGAATATTAGACCCAGAAGAGCCCCATTGCAGGATCATCTGATATAATCAAACAAGAATGCATTTTCTGTCAATAGAAAACTACGTCAAAAGGCATTACTGGTGTAGAAAGATAAGGCAGCTCTGAAGCTCCAGATGCAGAGGTAAGAATAAAGGAAGCTGCGTATATGCTGGAAGACCATGAAATGATCACAAAAATAGGAGATATTGACTTTGCAGGAAGGCATATCTGAATAAGGCTGAGAGAATAAAGCAACAATCAGATATAGTACAGAAAAGAAAGATTCTGAATATAAACAAAAACTACGATCAGCACATGGTAGAGCTTTCTCATATATAGTAAGCTTTGTTCACGTGTCCAAGAATCAATTATAGATCATGAACATGCAGAGCCTTTGACATCTCTCCATGAAATGTATATGGTAAATCGTACAGAGCACGGATGCAGTGACTCAAACTATAATGCTCAAACACTTAGGAGCAAGCTTTTAAAGCGTTTTAAAAGGGAGCTTACAATGGGAAAGCTAACAGAAGACAAGGTAATGTTATGTACTCAAGAAAGATAGAGAAAGCTGATGCTGTAAAGCATGCATTTGATCAGGCCTCTAACAAAGAAGCAAAAGTAGTAGAAACAGCTCAGTATCTGAGGTCATTGATCCTGGAAGCCAGAAACAAATGTAATGATTTTTCACTCCCTGTTACAGCAGATATTCTTGCAAAAAGGCAGGTTGAAGCCCCAGATACTTTATTGAAGTTTTTCAAGGTGTTATATAGTGGCTCAGTCACAAAGGATGTAGATGAGAGAGTACAGAGATACATCAATGTTGCAGCTGATGACTGTCCAAGGGGTATTGTTAAGCCATCTAAGCATGTATGTCTAGGATTAGGATTAAAGAGTATTGCTGGAAGAAGAAAAGTTATTGAAACTCTAAATAGATTCGGTCACTCTATTAGTTACCACACTGTAGAATCATTAGAAACCGATTTGGCAATGTCTGTAACTGCTAGAAAACTCTTCAACACCAAAGGGCCTAGTTCAACAACCTGGTCTTGGAATGGGATTGGCTTGGGACATTTATGATGAAAATATTGAAACACTATCTGGAAGTGGTACTCTTAATGATACAAATGGAATTTGCTATCAAACTATATCTGGTGAGACAGTTCAGGGGGGAAATCAAGAAATACAAGGCATAGCTTACTATATCTGAGAAAGCTCTATCATGTGCTGATCGTAGTTTTTGTTTATATTCAGAATCTTTCTTTTCTGTACTATTATCTGATTGTTGCTTTATTCTCTCAGCCTTATTCAGATATGCCTTCCTGCAAAGTCAATATCTCCTATTTTTGTGATCATTTCATGGTCTTCCAGCATATACGCAGCTTCCTTTATTCTTACCTCTGCATCTGGAGCTTCAGAGCTGCCTTATCTTTCTACACCAGTAATGCCTTTTGACGTAGTTTTCTGTTGACAGAACATGCATTCTTGTTTGAATATACCAGATGATCCTGCAATGGGGAATACCTGTATCTGATCTCAGAAGCTTCTCTCCACTCTCTCTTCTGGGTCTAATATTCTGAAATTGCTGAGGCTTTCGTACAGCTGTAAACGGTTTGTAACAGGAATAATGGTAGCCATCTATGGACTGAAAAGAAGATGGCAGACTTCTACAAATGACATCATACTTTGATGACTTTATCAAACTCAATATCGTTCTAGCTGCAGTCTGAACTTTTATCCACGTTTCCTCGGTGAAAGGTTTTATCTTGTCATCATTGGAACCTCTCTTAGCATCAGTAGTAAGAATACACATCAGTTTCACTCTAGATTCATCTATCTCCATTTTCTAACTGAAATGAGACAAAAACATGACCAGCAGCATAAACAAACATAATATATGCCAGTGTTGTCACTGAACAGCACCATTTAAACTCTGCAAGACAACGTCAATTACATTATGTGTACCTCGACTGGCTGAACTCTAATCAGAACTAGTTGGTTACTGGCTTACAGATATAGATCTACTAGATGTAAATGCCAAAGAAACATGCCATATTGGGCCACTGTCTGTGTATACCTGTGTTTGTTAAAAAGGGATATATATTCACATAACGAAACAATATTTTCTAAATGCAGTTACATTGCAATACAAAAAGTCACCAATTTTCGTGGGATATGTTGCTTGCTTTTTCCAGATTTAGATGATAAAATATTTTTCACATTCAAAACTAATAATTCTATGTTGCTTTCTGCAACATATTGCTAAATATTTTATTTTAAATCTAAAATACATTAGTATCCCGATTTTCTTGTCATGAGCGTGGCATGCCTCGGGGGTATTCTGCTAGATTACACAAAATCTTTTTTTTATTCTTTTTTCACATAAAATCTAATATTTTTGTTGTTTGCTGCAAAACTTTGCTAAATGTTATATTTTAAATGTAAAAAAACATGGGTATCCCGATTTTCTTGTTATTTTGAGAAATAGCCCCTACCGGGGGTATTGTGTGACCCATAGCACATTTGTGTACCAGCAGATTTTTGTAAGACATCGATTTTTGAATTCAGCACACTTTTTTTTTACATAAGAACACACCTTCAAACCTTTTGGCCTCGACCACTTGATTAAACCTATTGCTGGCACTCGGGCTAATACTGGGCTGACTGCCTATGCTTACAAACTATACAGATTTTTCTTAAGTTGTAAAAATTGATTTTTTTTTTTTTATATATATATTTTTCTTATTTTTGCAGAAAATATTGATTGTGGGTACACGTTAGAACAGCCTCGGTGATGCGGTTCTAACGAGTACCCACAATTTATGTTTTTGAGCAAAAATAAGAAAAATGTGTATACCCTTGCATACCCCAGTTTGCTGTATATAAAATTGGGGTTTAAGGGGGTATATGCTCCTATCCCACACATACATGCAACATCTTGAAAGAGATACACGAAATGCAAAGCTTTTTATGTAGATATCATATATTTTCGATATACGAGTACATGTATATGAGCCGCCTCGTGGGAAAGCCAACAATGTGGTTTCCGAACACGTCTGACACAAACCGGCCTGTACAGCTACAGATGCAGGCTAGAAGCTTGAAATTTTGGAGTTAAGTAGAGGAGGAATTTTACTATATGTGTAGCGAAAACAAAGGTGCTGATCAGCTTCGCAGTTACTGCGAAGCTGATCTGCGACTTTGTTTTCGCATATGCAGATTGTTGGTATTCCCATGAGGCGGCTCATATATTGTTTAAAATGTGTAAAAATGTACACACTGTCTCGTACTCTGCATATTTTGATTTTGGTCCTTTGGTGGTTCGTCTCTCATTGATGAGAAAGAGCATCTTTATTCCTTTAACCTTAGATTGTTCATGTTTGATAGTGTTCTTTCGACCTTCCTATCTAGTCTGACTGGCCAGCCGTCAAAATGAAGTATCATACCCAGTGGTAATGATAAATCAGTTATCAAAAATTCATTTTGACGGCTGACCCGCCAGACTACTTCCTGTCGACTTGAAAGAATTATGAAGGTTGAAATTTAAATAAGTAATGGTGTTTTGTAAAATGATTCGCACTGCAACACTGAAAAGCACTCAAGAATGCTTCCGTGTCTCTTTCTTCATGATCATTAATATGAAACTGGATGCACTCCAATAAATTAAAATTCTTCTTGATCACAATATTCACGTTTACATATATGAGCCGCCTCATGAGAAAACCAACAATCTGCTTACGCGAAAACAAAGACGCAGTTCAGCTTCGCAGTAACTGCGAAGCTGATCAGCGCCTTTATTTTCGCTACACGGATAGTACAATTTCTCTTCTTTCTAAAACCAAAAATTTCAGTCTCTATCCATCTTCTGTGCTTGTACGGTCTGGTTTGTGTCAGACCTGGTCGGAAACCACATTGTTTGTTTTCTCATGAGGCGGCTATTATATATTAACTTTAAAGACTTTGAAAAGACCCGTAACAAATGTCACCATGACCCACAACACGATTCAGGAAGCAACCTTATGAAACTACTCCTGTGCCACAGATGAAAACTGGGAATGTTTTGAAACATGAAACCGTGGCTAATCTATTTATGGGGAAGGAATATCCAGTTCTAATCTAAGTTTAGATTATACTCTGTATCATAACCTGAAACACTTTCTCCTGTCAGAGTAGGCGTTGAAAGATAAATTACAGATCTAAACAAAGCATGAACAAACTTCAGATAATTTTGTGATAATGAAACAGAAAACTACATGAGCTGGTTAAATGTTACAGACTGAACACCTTTATATCCATCGCCAGTTTTCAGAGTTTTTGCTGTTTTTTCTTAATCATTTAGCTTGTCGCAATAAATTCTTATAAAGAAGATAATTGCTTTTGCAGCAGAGATAAACTCCTTGAATGTGGCCACCTGTTTGTTTCAAGAATTAGATAATATATACCATTTCGACTTTGTTTCAAAATTTACAAAGCAGTGCTTGATTAGACTAAATGAAATGCTGATCTGAGTCTATAAAGATTTAAAGGTGGCTTTTTTCAATATTGAGAATTTCAATACATAATTATGCATGTGCACACTTTCTGCATTTTTTTCTTCAAATATTTTAGGTACCCACATGTTGAGTACCCACCCACAGTGTGATATTCCATAATTTATGAATACACATACAAATAAACACCAACTATCTTATGAGTACCCGAAGACCACAACAATTTCGTACCAACAGTTTCAAGTCTTGACTCGAAATTTCATGAACAAGCTTAATCTGAATACCCACAATTTTATGCAATTTAATGCGATTTTGAATTTTGTGAGCACTTTATAGTAAAGACAAACATAATTTGTCCATGCTTTGTGTAACAACAAGATTAGTTTCCAACATTTCTATATCAACTCATATTTATATGCACGTTTGGATACCCACTTATTTTGAATACTCCCAAACATGAAGACTCATTGAATATTTCAAGTACCTAAACTTTGTGTAGTAACTCCAAAATATCTATATCTTATTATTTGCCACCAATTCTGGGTGCCTACAAGATTTGATATTTCATTATATCCACACTTTTGAGTACCCACATGTTTATTTTTATTTGGGTACCAACAAATTTGAAGACCGCAAAGTTCAACTGCCAAAAATTTGAAAGTGACTGTGCTATCAAATTTTGAATACCCCCAATTTTCAGTAACCACATATATAAGTACCCACTAGCTTCTAACACAAAATGGACCAAGAGCAAGAGAAAACTGAACAAAAATTAAACCTGTAGAAATCTGAACAGAAAGCCTCTGAGATGAGATTAAGCACTGACTGGAGTTGGAATAGGGTTTTGTGTTCTACAATGACTTTTTTTTTTTTTTTTTTTTTTTTTTTTTTTGCCACCTGACTTTGTTACAGGGGGTACAACAGTATACATTTAGTGGTCATTTTTTTTCATTCTTTCGATGGTTGCTGTTATGAAGTCCTAACTGCCGTTTTGATATGAAGACCATATTTCATTTTTGTGAACAGGCTTATCAGAACCCTTTTAAAACTACTGGAAGGAAGTTGAGTGCTGCTTTATACCAGCAGTGCACATGTACCATACAAAACCTGATTATTACGCATTAGGTCGGGCACTGGTTCACCATAGAATCATCAGTTTTTCAAAGCATGTTTAAAGCGTTCCATGCTGTATCTTATTTTCTATGCATCTTACTTTGGTGTCTGTTTCTGTAATATTTCAACCTTTTGTACAATCCAATTTGAATAGCCATTTTCGGAAATAACTGCTCATCAGTAATGAATTAGATTTTTGGGTGTTTCCTATCTTGTTTTTCAGGATATGACCTTTTCTGATTGTGCGGGTTCCGGGGCATTGCTTTCTCTGTATACCTAGTATACAAGATTTATTAAATACACAAAACTGACTACTATTATTTATTAGGTTACACCCCCTGTATAATTGGCTTTGTTAAATGGTTTTGATTTATGAAAACATTTGTTTTCTGTCAAAATAAGTTCTAATGTGAGAAAACCTTTCTTCTTGGCCCAGACCGGATAGTTACAAGGCATGCTGTACAGCTTAAAAGCTACCATTGCACTGAGTTTATCTGATTGAGAAATATAAGAGTATAATAATACTATCGTGGCAGCAAAAGCGAGGAATCAGCTCCAGCACACCCCGATCTGTCCCTGTGATTTTGCACCGCTTTATAATACAATGTGTCTTGGCTTAATGTTGATAGGGCAGTACCTCTTTTTTAGCAACTGTGAATACAGACTATATTCTATAAACAGACGCTTACATCTTATGAATCATTGGACATAAATTTGCATGCTAATTCGGAGCAGACTATATGAGTTTGGCACTAGAGTAAAACAATAGAATCTAAAGCAGAATCGCAGTGCTTGATTTGCTTTATGGTATGATCCTCACCTCATCAGGAAAACATGTCCGTGAATTGCATACCCCCTTGAACCCCACTTTTATATAGAAAAACTGGGGTTTGCAGGGGTTTACCTATTTTTCTTATTTTTGATCCAAAACATAGATTGTGGGTACTCGTTAGAACCGCCTCGGCGAGGCGGTTCTAACGTGTACCCACAATCTATGTTTTGAGCAAAAATAAGAAAAATATAAAAAAAATTTCCTATGAAAATTATCGATTTTTGACCTGAAAAAAAAATTACTGTATATAGAGGATATTCAAGTTTTTGGAGTGAATATGAGTTTTATTTCATTGAGTGAAGTGAAAAATTTTTATATTTCATGAGTGCCGAAGGCACGAATGAAATATATAATTTTTCACTTCACGAGATGAAATAAAACTCATATTCACGACAAAAACTTGAATTTTCTTTTTATTATATTGCATGTAGTCATTGTAACGTTGCGCGCTAAAGCATATGACGTCAAAATCTTAAATGACGTCATTACGTCACGTCATTACGTCGCTATTGTGTGTGAACGTTCATTGCGTCAACAATAGCATAGATTATAAAATTTAGTTATGTATAAATTAGAAATGAAACGGTGGAATCGTAATTTGCGTATTCCCAAATCTTATATTTTCACATGTGAAAATATAACTTTTTTTTATATTTTCACATGTGAAAATATAACTTTTTCAAATATTGGTTATATTTAATACATATTTCTCTATATTTCATCACTTGCCATATAATAAATCATAATATTATGGGCATGTTTTCTTAATGTTGAATACATTTTTAAATCGAACGACATTACAAGATAAAGTAGTGATCTGTGTTTGGGTTACTCTAAACCACACTCATTGCTAAATGCTTTATTTTGTTGGTTGTCGCGCCATATACATATTCTTGCATCTCAGTTTATCCTGCGTGAAAGATCTAAAAACTTCGATTGCGCAGCGAGTAAATCCTTAAAATCCATCTCTGTGTGCAAAACGACAGTGTTTTCAGAACAGCATTGCATGTGGGAATGTCTCATTGTTATTTTGATTTGTACATCTCAGTTAAGTGCAGGTCCCACGGCGCTCACTCAAGATCGTTATACGATTGTCTAAATATTAAATTTGGATTGATTTCTTTGGCCCCGATATGCAAATTAAGAAAGCATAAACACATTGGTTGGAAAACATTTTACATAATTTGCATGCGCAATCTTATCACAAAAGTCATGATGATTGCTTACGATTCAGTGGGACCGGCACTTTACCGTGATGTGTGCAAGTGAAGACCCGGTCCCACTAAATCGTACGATTGCAGAAACGCAAGATAATCTTTAGAAATTTGCATGATTTTAAGACCGATCCTTAGTAATCTTTCGGATGTAACACAATCCTATGATTTTGCCAAAAGTACTCAATTAAAAGATAGTGCACTGTATCCACATTGGGTGGAAACATTTTTGAACCTATCAAGCGATTCTTCTTGCAGTCTCGGTTAATAACGTAACACATGAATGGACGTATTCACTCAAAGTTAAAAGTGCAGTGGGACAAGGGCTTAATTTTAACCCATATAAATTTTGACAACAACAACAACAACAACAACAACAACAACAACAACAACAACAACAACAACAACAACAAAATCATACATTGTATCATTGAAAAGGGGACAGGGAATCAAAATATACATTTCTGTACTTGGTGGATATTTGGTGGGTATTTAGAGTCTCTTCTTAAAGCTTGTCCTTCAAATGCCTTAGAAACTGCCAGATTTGGCACAACATACAAGTATAGATCACATTTAACAAGGAACCTCACGAAAATACTCGTGCGACATATGTACTTTCAAAATGTACTTCAAGCATAAATCATGCTGAAAATATGCAGAGTCAGAATCTCTTTTCAAATTCATACCCATGTTTTCCCAAATTTCTAGACTAGGAAGTAACCGCAACCATCTGCAACATGATTGGATCGCGTTGTTGTCCCCAAACATATAAAACGAGATGGCGACGGAGGTTTTCCAAGTTGGAGATCTTGCTACCGAAGAGGCTGCCAGAAACAAAGGTGAGAACTGAGTTTTGTATTACTTTTATGGGCGTACGAACTAATTTTGACAACTTAACTCAGAGTTTCTTTATTCAAACTTATACATATGCTGTCTATGATCTTAAATTTATTTATTTATTTATTTATTTATTTATTTATTTATTTATTTATTTATTTATTTATTTTTATTTATCTATCTCATGTACATTATACTTATATATTTTATATATTATATATACATTATATGTATGCTATCTATGATCTTGAATTTATTTATTTATTTACATGTATTTATTTATTTATTTACTTATTAGTTATTCACTTCTGAGAATCATGTGATAGTGTACATACAAACCGATAAATAATCGGTGACACACACTGCAATTGAGAACGAAGTTTAGGTTAGATTTTCGAGTTTTTTCTCCTACAGCGTTTCTTCTGCTGACTGATAGATAGGTGCAGGCAATGCAGAAATTGAACATTTATTGAAAGAAAGTAATATAAGAAATTCAGGTTATTTCGTTTTCGCAAACACTTCAATAATATTGTGTTGGAAGTACTATATGTGCATTGAGCGGAAGTGTTTGCGAAAACGAAATTCCGCGTCACCAATTCCGTACCACGTGTTTCTCAGCTGTGTATTAAGACAATAAATTTTGTGGGCATTGTCTTGCAGCATATTAAGTGTTAACACATGTTGTTTTCCCATTCTGTATTTCATAGCCATTTAAACGTAAATACCCACAAAGCAGCAGATGAAACCCACACTATCCACCATGGACGAGAAATCAGCTAATGTTGCCGTTGTCATGCAACCAGCACAGACCGTGAGTAGTCGTAGCTCATTTAGTGGAATTTAATTATCGTTTATCTTTCTTGTCATTTTATTACTCAAATTTATTATTCATTTTAATTTTAGTTTCTATTATGTAGTTTTATTGCATTGTGTGTTGATCGTGATAACTTTCTCGTAGAAAAAAGGAGAAACGATTTGTGAAGAAACTGTATATGAAATGCATCTAAAAAGGAAAAAGAGAGCTTACACGTGAGCTTACACAATAACAATCATTTGAAAGCAAATAAGAAAATAAAATAAGTAAATATAATCAAATAATTCATAAATGATCAACTTGATTAGACCAATCCAAAATTAAATCGATATTAATGGTATGGCCCATCCCCTTTCTCATTAATGTTTTCACTGCTCTTAAAGGATCTCAGTTTTAATTTTTAATGGTACACTATGCAAAAATCATACTATAATTTAGTATACCTTATGCAACGATGCTAATAATGCTAATAATAATAATAATAATAATAATAATAATAATAAGAAGAATAAGAAGAAGAAGAAGAAGAAGAAGACGAACGACGACGACGACGACGACGATGATGATGATGATGATGATGATGATGATGATGATGATGACTTAATTTCAAGAAGCCAAAGACAATACTGCAGTTTCTCAAATATTGAGAGCAGTCAAAATTCAGACTTTGGGCCAAAAACGTTGAGAATCATATTGAAACACATTTAGAAAATGTATTAGGACTGATCATAGTTTTCTTGTTTCTCAGAAGGTCTCAAAGGTTTGAAAAATAATTTGAGCCGCCTCGTGGGAAAACCAACAATCTGCATATGCGAAAACAAAGGCGCAGATCAGCTTCGCTGTAACCGCGAAGCTGATCAGCGCCTTTGTTTTCGCTACTCGGATAGAACAATTCCTCTCCTACTTAACTCCAAAATTTCAAGCTTCTAGCCTGCTTCTGTAGCTGTACAGACCGGTTTGAGTCAGACCTGGATGGAAACCACATTGCTGGTTATCCCACGAGGCGGCTCATTTGTAGTATGAAAGACGTACGGCTAGTCATTCTCTTTTTCTCATATGGAAGGTGTTCTTCCGCGTTTGAATAATGCTTTTGATCAATATAATATTATAACACCATCAATAACTTTTAATGCAGTACATGAAAGTGTAAAAAGCAATGGTTACACATGAATAAATATATTAAATATGAATCTATACCGGGTTCCGGGATCATCAAATTAGGATCGTTAAAAGTCTATTTCAGTATTAAACTTGGGAATTAAATGTAAAATGTTAACATTATCTAATGCATTCTTACAAAACATTAGACTAATAAAATAATAAATAAACATTGACGTTTCAACTTTTCTATCCGGGTAGAGAAAATCATTCCATAATATGTGCATGATCGGTGAGAACACAAGCACTTATAGTCATCTCGATATATGTATAAATTGTAGAAAATGAACTTTTTAAAATACATAACACTGGTCTTATAGACACCGGAAGTTCAATTGTACTCTTCGACAAGAATCTTAAAGCTAATAGTACTATTTCACTCTCAGGAATCTACACCATCAAAGAGTAGCAACAAACGTCTGTTAATCGGGATCGTCAGTGGGATTACCTTGGTTCTCATCGTAGTTGCGGCTGTTCTCCTGGCAGTTTTCTTGGGGGCAAAGGTCACCAAAGAAACGCAAAAGGTAAGCTAATGCCTTGTCCATTATTATTCCTAGATGCCAATTTCGTAACCGGTTACCGACACTCGTATCTTCACTGGGTGCTTCCTTGGTCCCGATATAAAAAGGTTTTGTTTGACTTTTAGGTAACGGATTTTGTTCTACTTCTTTAACACATAAAATCTCCACAAAACAGAGTCGACAATAACATAAATTGCTTAATTTTTATCATTTTTTAACAAATCGAATTAAATCTTACAATAAAATTGCATTCAAAGCACAATATAATGACTTTAAATTCTTTCAATGACGTCATTAATTGGTATCAAATCAAATCTTTGACCAAATTCTAGGAATTATTGTAGAAAAAAATCTTATACCGGAATCAAACAAAACCAAATCCTATCGGGACCTATAGTAAAAGTCAAACAAAACTTTTTTTTTTTTATATCGGGATCACCCAGTGATCTTTAGAGTTTTGGCAAAAGTGTTGTTGGGTCTTGTTTTTACACAAACAACTTTCAACTTTGATCCATAAACCATGTGTTATCTAGTTTAGCATGTTTAGGTCAGTCTTGCACTAACATGTCTTATCATATTATATACCAACGCTTCTGTTCCTACTATGGTGCAGGTTTGCATGTATGAATCAGAGTTAGCGTCGCTCGCATTTTGATAATTAGGGGTGATAATAATAAGGCTAATTATTTGCACTGTTTCATAATCTAAGATGATTTTTTCAACAGGAGGCTTGGTTGAACTACCAAGACAAGTCTGGAGAGAAGAAGTCAGAGCACGTGGTTGCCACGGACCGTGAGGAAGACTATACCGTGCCTAATGAGATGAGAGTCATCTATGATTTCGATAAGGTATGGCTATAATAATTGAGCCGCCTCGTGGGAAAACCAACAATGTGGTTTCCGACCAGGTCCGAAACAAACCGAGCTGTATAGTCACAGAAAAGAGCTAGAAGCTTGAAATTTCGGATTTAAGTAGAAGAAGAATTGTACTATCCGAGAAGCGAAAACAAAGGCGCTGATACTGCGAAGCTGATCTGCGCTGCGCCTTTGTTTTCGCATAGGCAGATTGTTGGTTTTCCCATGTGGCGGCTCAATTTTGGAGATCTGAAGTGCTACCAACAAATAATGGTAATGCAAAAATGGCAATACTTAAGAAATGAATTTCATTTTTCTGGTGTTCATGGAGCTATGAACCGCAGTGGGTCGCGTGCAAAGTGAATGAACCCCGAAGGGGTTCATGTAAGCTTTGCTAGCGACCCACTGCGGTTCATAGCTCCATGAACAACAGAAAAATTAAACTCATTGCTTATATTTACATTCATTTCTCTCTATTGCTTGTTGAAAAAATCACCAAGGCGGTCACATTTACCAGCAAACAGAGAATCTACACACAGTGTGTGTTCAAACAGCGGAACGGCGTCGACGTTTACAAAGTCCAATCAGATTGGCGAGATTCATGTTTTTTGACGTCAAGTTTGGATTACGTCACGTCGCGTGACACGATGTTGTTCATGTAAGTATGAACACAGACGAATATCTAATGGTTCATCTAAGGAGATTTTGAAAAATGTAAATATATGTAGGTAAAAGTAAGCGATGTTCAGCAATTGTTCCAAGCAAACCCAAGTACCACCCTAAAAACCAAAGAGGGAAAAATCGACAGTAAGGCAAGTCACTATAAAGTTCCAGACGTTTCAAAGTGTAAAGTTTTAATGAATGTCCTAATGCATTTAACTAGTAAAATGTGATCCGGTTTACATTCAGACAATGACGTCGGGCAATGTTTAGGATTGCTTTTTAAATGACATTATGATATTAAGGTGACGTCGTGTTCGCATTGAAATCGACATTAAGAAAAGAATTACAACGCTTACCTAATAACAATGCCTCAGATTTTGCCTCGAAAGAAAACACACCCACTACAGTGTGCATACAGTAGATCTAAGTCTTGATGGGACTGGGGGCATTAATCGTTGTATATGTTTATCTAGGGCTACGCCGTCTACAAGTTGGAGAGAAGCAAGGATGACAATGACGATAAAGATTACAGCGTATGCTACGTCTCTCATCTCAACAGGACCAACCTCGCCACACCACAGGAGGTCAAGGACAGGATGACAGATAGCGAGGTGGGTGCTAGTGAAAGTTAAAAAAAGTAAAAGTAAGGAACGATCAGAAAATGGCACAATCAGAAAGATATTCCCACTCCAGAAACCGAGGTAGGAAAAACTAAATTGACAGTCACGTACTTATACAAAGACACCATCGTAAGCCAAGTGAGCAGCATAAGGTGCAAACAGCACAAAAATCAACACCAAAACATAAAACAATTAGAACAGCAACAGAAGTATCGAAATATGAAAATATGAGTATGATGAATTAATTTGTGTGTGTGTGTGGGGGGGGGGGCTTAAACTGATTTTATGGGATCCCAACCTATGCATCTACCTTGACATAGGTTTCATTCATGCATACCACTTATATACTTACGTTAAGTCAGACTAAATCAGTACTGCTGCACTTTGTTATGTAGGCTTAGCTGTTTAACTGAAATTTGTTTTGCTGTAAAAATCTGTATATTGCATTGGCATGTTTTCATAAATTGACATGCTTTTCAAAATTACTAGATTGAGGCCCCGTCCAACATGGAGACCGAAGAACTGGAGTATGAGAGCACCGGCCAGACCGTACCACGTGAACTACTGTCCCCTAGGGCCCAGGAAATGTGTAAGGACAGCAAGGTCATCTGGATGACCAAACGAACTGGTAAGGATCTATTTTTGATTTCACTTCTAGAACAGAAATGTATTTAGTTACACTCTTTAAGGATATATTTCACTACTTTTACTGAAAACGTTAGCCATTGGTTAAGGCTTAAATCGTTTCACACAGGGGGTTATTATGAGACCCTTTTTATATGCATTTAGAGCAAAAATAAGGACAAAGATAATATATATTCCAACAAGCTTATACTTTTTTCAACCGAGTTATATGTAAAATGATTTAGAGGAAATTTTTGATACGTAAACACCGATCATTATATTAATAATTTAAACCATTTTTTCAATCATTTTAAGGTTCTTCTATGGAAGAAAGAATGAAGAGAGGGACATGCTACCGCTATGTGTATTACATTCGGTGGTGGAGAATTGGAAACTACATCTACTATCGCTGGGTTCTATTTAGAATCAGTTATGCATGCTAAAATATTCTGTGGATATCAACCCTCTCTGCGGCTAAAAATAGACTTACTCTCCTCGCTACACTAAAACTACAAAAATTAGGTTCACACAAGATACATTTTTAAGATGAGGATCTGTTATTGCTATAAAACATAAAGACACTCTCATATTAACTCTCATATTTGTTTTCTATACCTATTGGACAATCCGTCTTGTTTATGTTGATGAACACATTGCTTTTTACCATGTTAAATACAATTTTAAAATTATACAATGTGACTTTGTTTTCTTAAGTATGTGTGTTTTGTATGTTAACGTAAACTGGGTATGATACATAATTGTGAATGTTCAAATGTTAATACATATATTCTCTTTTGTTTTGTCTTGTTACCTTTTAATCACTTTTATATGTTTCGCGTTTTTTGATTATGTGAATAAAATTACAGGACTTTATAATTTGTTGTATGTGTATTTCTGCAGTATTTTAACTTTGCATTCATGGCGTACTTTGAGCATGTAATGTGATGCCCCTAATGCGATGCCCCTATTAAAATGAAAATATTAACTCATTTAAGCCTGGCGTCCCTTTTATGGGACAAAGGCAAACAGAATAGCCCCAGATGTGACGCCGCAGAATGCGGCGTCCCATCTGGGGCTATTCTGTTTGCTTAGAGAATGTTTATCGAACAACTGAATAAAATTGGAAATCACGCATGATGCCCCTAAAAATGAAATTGGACTGACCCAAATGATAATGATGGGAAAATCCATTCGTCAAATATGGGTTAAAATGAGAATAACCAGCCGTCACAATCAAAATATGGATAGTCATTGCCAGAACCAAACGGTAGTCAATGCACGAAGAGGACAGGGTTACTGCGCACACAGCAAAACAAGGCAGTCATTTTCCTCTTACACTAAGTCTTATCTCTTTCTACTGTTCAATGCACATGATAAACAACACTTTGTTTGTGGTAAAATATTTTCGGCCGAGGAAAAATAATATGTTCTAAAACATTGATTAGAACGGGTTCTAATGAGTACCAGCAAAATGCCCCTGCACACCAGCTTTGTTATATATGAAGGACGAATAAGAGGATGTTTACATATACAGTACAACTGAAAAAGGCCATAAACCAAACTGTCTCTGATAAGTCAGCAAGTAACAAACGTCCACTGAGTCGCATAAAATGAGCCGCCTCGTAGGAAAACCAACAATGTGGTTTCTGAACAGGTCTGACACAAACCGGCCTGTACAAGCACAGAAAAGAGCTAGAAGCTTGAAATTTCGGATTTAAGTAGAAGAGGAATTGTACTATCCAAGTAGCGAAAACAAAGGCGCTGATCAGCTTCGCGGTAACCGCGAAGCTGATCTGCGCCTTTGTTTTCGCCTATGCAGATTTTGGTTTTCCCATGAGGCGGCTCAAATGTGATCCTTCAATAAGGTAGGGGTGTATCATCTGTTCCTGATAAATCTATACACACTGATCACGATCAGTTCCAGTATTTCCAGTAAAGTGATCAAACTAGCTCCGACAAACAGACCCAGGAATCCACCAAAAGATGCTGAAAATAAACCAAGTGATGGGTAACTTGGTAGCAGTAATAAAAGAATAAGCTGATTTGAATGAATTTCATATTCCGTTTTTCGTCATCATCTGGGTAATTCTTCGATTAGTCAAACTAGTTTTGGACGTCTTTTATTGACTGGACGCTACACATATTTTTGAAACATATACCATACAAGGATCTTGATATCGTAGTAGACTCGCTTATCACCTCTGCCGTCAGGGTTCGAATCTGGGTCAAGGCATGTGGCAGGGTAGTGGTGCCCGTCCAAGATCGGTGGTTTTATCAGTGTTCTCCGATTGCCTCTAGCATGTTTGACCACATATAACGCCAACATCCGCGCCTTCAAGAACGCGTATATAAGTTCCCTGTGTTTAATGTGTAATTAAAATAAATAACGTTTAAACTTTTTGAACAACATACCGATGAGATCTTCCTGGGTATACCTCAATATCTGCTCATGTCTCACAGTTTCTAGACTTTCAAAATATATTTTCACCTGCAACCACTGTTCTCGCCACATTTTTCTGAAATATATACCAAACAATAATGCGTTTCAGCGACACAAGATTAAAACAACAAAGAAAATCATTAGTCTATGGTGTACTGGAAGGGTCAAAATGACCGAATTGGTTAACCGATCGGTCCATGCCTATTTCAAAATAGACATGCATCCGCAAATATAGGGGTGCACCCGCATATTTAGAGGTTTACCCCTATTTTAAGATAGAGGTTAACCCCTAAAATGCAGGTACATGCCTATTTTAGGGGTGCATGCCTATTTTTAGGGGTACGGGTGCACCCCTAAAATAGGCATGCATCGCTATTTAGGGGTTAACCTTTATTTAGGGGTGCACTCGCATATTTGCAGGTTAAAGCCTAAATATAGGGGTTCACCCGTAATTTTAAAATAGGGGTTAACCTCTATTTTTGTAGGTTCACCCCTATTTAGAGATTCACCTCTATTTAGGCATGGACCCCTAAAAATAGGGGTTAACCCCTATTTTTAAATTGCATGTTTACCCCTATATTTAGACATGCACCTGCAAATATGCGGGCGCACCCCTAAAATAGAGAGGTTAACCCCTAAATAACGGTGCATGCCTATTTTAGGCTTGCATCCGTATATTTAGGGGTTAACCTCTAAAATGGAGGTGAACCGCTAAAATAGGCACGCACCCCTAAAATAGGGGTGCACCTGCATTTTTAGAGGTTAACCTCTAAAATAGGCATGCACCTCTAAAATAGGCATGCACCGCTTAATTGCGGGTTAACCCCTAAAATGCAGGTTAACCCGTATCTGAAAATAGGGGTGAAGCTCTATATATGCGGGTGCACCCCTATATTTGCGGGTGCATGCCTATTTCAAAATACCACTTCATTTTGACCCTTCCAGTACACCATATTAGTCTGTGCATTTGAAAGTCGTTGATTAGGGATGCTGAAAACTACTGTATTGTCTTCGCTACGGCAAACAATACGTTCAGATACAGCCTAGTATCGAAAAGACGTGTTTCTCCATGCTATCTGGGGTAGGTTTTGTATACTTTGAGTACTGCTAGAGTGGTTCTAATTGTTTCACGCTCTGGTATCTTTTTGTACTGTTTTTCCTTTTTAAAGTTCGCATTCCTATCAGCTCGGTTCAGGTAACTGAGTAGCCACCTTCAGGGAAATAGCTGCTAACTCGGTTTACCTTATGTTCTCTTTGCATCAGTGCCTGATGGTAAATCTGGGTTATTCCCCACCTTGATTTTTGAGAGGGGACTTTGATTCTGATTACATCGCTTCCTGGTCATTGCTTAGCCTACTTCTTTCATTGAATGCCAAATTAATGTTAATTATGTTGTCCGCGGACGAGGAAGCTACCGATGTGTGCTTTATCATTTTTATTGGTCATGTTAATTCTTAAGGGATTCTTCTACCTTTTGACTCTGATATATTTGTTATTATAGGAATCAAACATGATTTTCCATTCATTAACATTCGGGGATTGTTGAAAACCGAGGGCGTAGCCAGAGGTTTTCTACAATCCCCGGGGGACCTAGCGAATGCTAATGAATGAGGCTTTTATATGGTATTTTAGGATACGGGATATTGGCCTATTTTATTACTGGGATATTTGTGTGTTTTTTTATTTTGGGATATGGGATATTCAGGAATATTGGAATTTATTTTGGGATATGAGTTAAATTAATTTTGGGATATGGGATACTTTGGACGGTTTATTTTGGGATATGGGATATTGCCTACCCCCCATAACCAAGCCTCATGAATGACAACATCATTTTTGATCTATTATTGCATAAATTCTGAAGAAACGAAAGAAATAGTGGTGCACTTTATTTTACAGCCTCATCACATTTTCATACGCGTAAAAGCTTTCGTTTTTAAGCTCGTTCCGGGCGGACTATAAGAATCTTATATGGGGTTCTGTTCTAGATGGAAGTTTCCAACCCAAGGGATGACCGTGCTGAGCGGAACCGAGGCTCCGCCGAGGTTCAACTCAGCGCGGTCATCCCGAGGGTTGGAAACTTCCATCTAGAACAGAACACCATATTAGATTCTTTTTCTTGCACAACAACCCCCAAAATCTGGTTTATTTCAAGGTTTTGCGTATTTTTTTTAGCCTGGGTGAGAACACCTGGGTGAGATGCAATTTTATCACCCAGGCAAAAAGTGTGGCAATTTCTGTCTGGTGTGCAAGAATACAGTTTCTCATTATTAGCACGTGCTTTGCGTGGCGCCCGGTAACGAGCATAAGTAAAAGCCATGTATTACAGCACGTGCGCGCGTGAATTGCAATATTAATGCATGGCTTTCTTTTCATTTATAAACTGCTGTTAATATCGTGTGACACAGGTATTAAAATCATTGAAAAACATACATGTACATTATGGTTAAAACAGAATGACGTCATGCTTTAGTTTTCTAAAAAAAGACAATAAGGTTCTGATGTCGCAAACGGAGTGAGCAGCTATATCCCTAAAGGTGATCATGCAGTTACCCTAACTTCATTTATTAGTCAAATCTGACATTAAGAACCTGTTATCTTCCAGTTCCTGTCCCGACATTTTATGCCCGTATCTTATAGTCCACCAGTTATTAAATGGAAAGTATGCTGAAGACATTTTTGTGTTGTACTTTGTGACGTGGCAAGGCAGGGGACATTCGCAATCATCCACGTCATATTCTGTATTGAATATATCTGAAAAGAAATGATTACGGAGCCATAGAGCGGGAGGTACTTTACTCAGTCGAAAATTGGTGCGACAACAGAACTATCAAAATAAACAGCATTGAAGAAGTAACCGGATCTAAAAAAAATATGACTCATTTTTTGCATCTCTGGAAACATGAGAAAACACATTACAAATCTTTTAAAGATTGACAAAAACCCATCATATACAAATAAAATCGACGGGTTTAGAAGTACGATGTACATTTTTATTTACAGCAAAATTTTAAATATTACTGCATTACCGCAATTGGTGCTTAAACAACTTAAAAGTGCCAGTCCCACTGAATCTTAAGCAATCGTACGATTGTCTAATCATAAATTTATTGATAACTGCTGTGTTTCTGCTTTCTTAATTTGCCATATCGGGGTCAAAGAAATGACCCACAAATTAATATTAAGACAATCGTACGACAATCTTAGGCGATCTTAAGCGCAGTGGGACTGGGACTTTATTATAGGAAAGTTTATTGTTAAATTATCATGTGATTGTTTATCTGTGATACATTAGGACATAGATGTTAAAATGTATAAGGCTTTTATGACATAATGACTGTATATCAAATGTATGATTTGACTTACGAGTGGCTTCCCTGACACATGATAAAATTTCCAGTGGTCTGCATTCGGTGTAGTTTCCTATGAAGTCAGAAATAAAGAATATGACACTTACATGTAACATGAACCATCGCGCAGAAAATGTGCACTATGCGCGTATAATGAAAAAAAAAGGAGTTTATTGAAGAGCCAGAAACCGTGATACATGGGTAAATGACTAAAACAGAATAATGTGCTATTATCACAGGAGCAAATCTAGAAGCTTTGTCGGCATTGAGACGCTGCTGTTAGTTCTTATATAAAGGTTTGACTAAGGATCTGGCATGCACAGAACCAAAGGGATAATAAAAATTATTGCGCACATTAAAAATTCTTACCGGCATCAAAAGGACCAGTACAATTACAATGTTCATATGTGAACTTTGACCGACACTCCCGCGTGCAGGCATATAAGCTGTAATCTTCGAAAAATTCCAAAGGGTTTTTGAAATTGGCATCGTTCAAATCAGTACATTTTCTTGATCCAAAGGCGTGTACTGGATAAGGTAAGAAGATTCTCTGAAATAATGATCGTTGCTTATTTATTTAGAATTAAAACATGTCCTTTAAAGCCCGCCAGTAACTTTGTGTTACTGATCGTTCCAAGGCGATACTTCTGTGGTGGTTCTTTTTGTTTTATGTCTTGGTGTTTAAATTTTTTTTTGTGCTGTTGGCGCCTTATGTATGTTTTCATATTTTTAATTAAGTTAAGGTAACTGAGTGGCCACCTATTGGGAAAATAGCTGCTCATTCGGCTTACGATATGTTTCATGGTATAAGTACCTGATTGTTAGTTTGGTTTTTTCCCACCTCGGTTTTTGGAGTGGGAATCTCTTTCTGATTTAGTCCGGTAGAAAAGAGCTGAATTCAGAGAGGACTGGAATTGAGTTCTAAAGTTTTTTTCTTTACTGAATCTTGTTAAGCAGACCTTGCCCTTGAAGAATCCAAGTGATGCCACTTTGGCATCATTGAGCATTTTGATATATTCAAGATGGTGTCTAAGATGGAAGCCAGAAATAGCGAAAATCAATATTTTGCATCTGAGAGGACCTGGAATTAAGTTCTAAAGTGTTTTTTCTTTACTGAATCTTGTTAAGCAGACCTATCCCTTGAAGAATCCAAGTGATGTCACTTTGGCGTCATTGAGCATTTTGATATATTCAAGATAGTATCCAAAATGGAAGCCAGAAATAGCAAAACTCAATATTTTTACATATATGGGACAAATCTATGATTTGATTTATTGGTTTGCTCTTGAGTAAGACATGGATAAAGAAGTTATGAAACATAACAGTTCATAACAATTCATAGCATTTTTGTAGCTTTAAGAAACTAAGATGGCATCCAAGATGGCGGCCATGATAAGAAGCACAAAAACACAATTTTACCTGTTCACATTTGAGATGCTGTGCTAATGTAAACATTTTGTGTAAGGCATAGCATTTTATGAAATGGATGCATGTCTTTTTCACCAATTATCTATTACAATATGCAGGGTGGCATCCAAGATGATAGTCAGAAAATCAAAACTGTATTTCATGTATTTTACGATTGTATTAACTGTGCAATACTTCACTTCTTTGGCAACCTGCATAATAATATACATGTCATCCATTTGTGTATCATGTCAGTCCAGTCTAATTTTGGCCATAATCCATTCAGTGCTAAGAGCTTAGCTGTTTTCGTAAATTTACCAAGTAGTAGCTCATATATGAGCGCGGATAAAGTGCATTGTATGCAATTAAGATTTAAAAAACAAATACATTTGAAATATTTGGCATGCTCTGATATTTATGCAAAACTGCTTTGATATTGTAAAACAATCCAAGACACATATAATATCTTATGAAACAAAGATATTAGTATCACGCATTTTGCCATTGCAACTGTTGCGCCATAAGGAATACCCTCATTTTAAAAAAGGTATGCTCTTTGTTGTACATATTTTATCAAATTGTGTGTGTGTGAATTTGTGCCTATTTCATAATAAGAACGGTGGTATAGGTGTTGAATTTCAAGGAACACATAGAAGTTTGAGAATTTCAGTAATAGATTCTTTTCAGTACAATGGAATAAATACGTTAACATCATCAATGTCAAAACACCATCAATATTTTTTATGGCGTCATGTTTAAATTGCTACACACGTTTTGATTCTCATATATTTATGGAGATAATCTCTTCAAACTTTCAGGAAACACTCAGCTAAACCTGGTCTTTCACATTGTTATTTTATAATATATATTAATTTTGAATTTTAGGACATAAGACCCCTGTTGTCAGATCTTGGCCCATATATATCAAGCTACGCAAGAATCACAAAGGTTTGTAAGACGACACAGTAGCCCATACTCTGAATTGAGAGGTTGGTGTTTGAGCCCGCCACCACAGAGTTGTGCATGCCGTGCTGGTTATAATAGTACTGGTTCATACCAAAGAAATATAAGCTCCATCTCAACATGACTGATTGTCTATTTAATGGATTGTTAAACCACAATACAAGCAAACCAAACAAATATGTATCTTACAAAATACAATTTTACACAATGTAAAGCACCATTATGTGTCTTCCAGTCATGAAGAAGAAAAAACTTTAAGGTAAATCTAGCCATTATAATGATTGTTTAGACCAACATAATGGTATAAAAGATAAGTGTTCAAATCACATGTGAACATTTTTTAAAACACAACTGTCTGTTCTTTTATGCATACATTGTTGTCTTGGCAAGAACGAAGATAGTACAACCAAGTCCTGCTCAGCAGCAACCGAAGTACGTAGAAGCACATGGCTTATTCTTAAACCATAAAAGATAATGTGACATCAGTGTCACCAGAATTGGAAGTAAATAACCATCCTGCAATACCTTGATCACAATGCCATTACCAATGACATAACAATAGCTGACTGTGTCGCATCCCGAAAGGGCATGCACACTAAATTAAATCAGGTAAGGATCAAAAGCTTTATTTATTCCCTATTGTTTCTATACATTAATCATGGCAGACCTCTCTTTCACTGGTGATGACTTTCCCAAAAAATGCTTAGCCTGTGAGTCAGGTACTGAAAACATAACAGTACAAATGCATCTCTGACATCTATAGTGGCTGAAATCCTTTACAGATTTTCAAGTGCTGCCAACACCATTTGCTGCATACGGATGCCCCCTTCTTCATGGGTGCTTTTCATATCACTTCTTTCAATGACAATACCCTTGCAAACTTCTGAAAGTAAATGTCATCTTCTCCCTTTTAAACTATCAACTTAGACTTCTGATTGTCTGCTACACTAATTTACTAATAAGTTTAATCAGCTACTGTTGGTTTTCTATCACTGTCTGTACAACACTTTGTGGGAACAATAATTGCATGCCTTGTGACATTGTTGTGCTGAAATTTTATCTACCAAATACAAGATAAACATCATTCACTTTTGGGTTAGTTTGGAAATTGTCCACATTGTACTTTGACGGATCATTAGTAGACCAATATATAAAATGACAGATCGAGTCATCTGATATAGAACAAATGACTTAATTTTTATTAGACCCACATATACTTTTGTTTGTGATATTTTCTTCGTTTTGCTTTCAGCTTGGTATCACCTGTATATGTATCTGCAAATATCGAGTTTGTCCCCATTGCAAACTCATGTGCTAATGTGTTTATGCCTATGTCATATGACCTTGCCTGTTGTCCAATCACTAAATTAAGATGGTAGCTACTGCTTCATTATTACCAACTGTAAGATCGTTTATAGTGCTGCTTGAGTTTCTACATCTTAAAAGTTTCCTCATTAAAGCTTATGTGTTATTTGCTTTCAAACCGTTTCATTATTTTTGTACCTAGTTTGAGATCTTTATCAACACTCGCTATCTTTTCACCCTGGTATCCTTTATCTTGATAAGGCAAAATGTCTAGAGTAATGACTTTTAAGTGCTAAATGTATTCAGTGCGGGAAAATGTTAAAACTCAATTCTAGGTCAAATTCGTTTTGCGCAAGAAATCGTGGCTGCCTTCTTGAATGCCATCTTGAATATGATAATCACTGCATCTTGGTAAGGCAAACTAGCTTGAGCAATGGTTCTGAAAGTTTAAGTGCTAATTGTATGAATCAAAACTTGAAAGCAAAACAAAAAACATGACAAACCTTGACTTATTTCATCTATACAGTGTTTTATAAGAAAGCTGACAGCCATCTTGTATCCTATCTTGAAAAACTGTGATAGAATGTACATACTTACACAAATCTGATACCTATTCATCATTTGGCACCGAAATAACCACATTTTTACCAGATAAAAACAATCAGAGACCCGTAGTAAAGAATATTCTATATTCTGGCCGCCATCTTAAACGCCATCTTGAAAATACAAAAATGCTCAATGATGCCAAGGTGGCATCATTCAGATTCTTCACAGGCAATGTCTACTGAACATGATTCAGTAAAGAAAAAAACTTTAGAACTCAATTTTAGGTCAAATTTGTTTTCTGCCGGACTAATTGCGGCCTTTTCCTGATCTTTGCCTACTTGTACCTTTTTAAGAGCAGCGAACATAATAATTAGAAAGGGGCTGGGCGATACCATGGTTTCGGCTACTTAAGCCTCGTCATTGACCCTTTAGATTTGGCAACATGGAGCCAACTGTATTGTATTGTATTGTATTGCATCGTATAGATTCTACCATCATTGACACACCTCGTTTAACCCACGAGTACGGGTAACCTCTTACCTAACCATCACCACTCCGAAGTGACAGGATGAATGCCCGCCACCAGCACAATGATAACCCTAACACCTGCTAGAATCCTGCCAATGCGGATTTCCCTCCCTTGTGCCTAAACCTTACCACGACACTGTTGTACCATACTACCCAAACTTTTCCCCAGATGCAACAGTGACGCGGGCTGCCTGAGGTGGAGGAAAGCAACGAGAATTACTGTAACTGTACAACTTTCAACAGTGTAGTCGATGCAAAGAAAAGAATTATCAAAATGGGGCCAAATATATTTAACATTGGTTAGAAAATGTATCTGAACCGACAATAATTTTCTGATTTCTCCAAATATCCCCGCTGATCTCAAAGGACCGAAAAGAAAATATAATCTGCACTATGGATGATGTACGGGAATTCTTTTTAAGGCCAACACACGACACAACACCAGCCGCAATAATAGCAAAATAATTAAACCAGATCCATTAAGAGCAGTAAGCCCGTATAGCAGAAACTAGAATCATATTTATTATGAGATACATATCCTCTATCCTATATGCAGAATTTCTTGTAATAGAATAAATGAATCTATCTTGGGATTGAGGCCGAGACAAAATGAAACCTCAGGCCAGTTTTCAGATTATTCAAGTCTCATTCAAGGTTCTGAATCATTTTTCTCAACCATTTCTTTAGACTTTTTGACTCTAAATTGTCTTCTAGTGTTGTTCGGGCAATCTTTTTGTTTGGCATGAAACAATATCAACAGAAAAGAAAAAAAATAATGTTGATTTGCACTCACCTCGCTTAAATATTAAATCAGCATTTTGTTTTGTGCATAAAAGTCTCCGGAAAATTAAGGGGATGCTTGTATAATTTTTACCTGTATAAAGAAAATGACAATGTTCCCAAGACGACTGGATGTTCTTGAAACATTTTTGTATGAGTCATTCAAACATCGAATACAGATTATTTTATGCCCCAAACCTCAACTTTAGAAGGCTCAGCAATACGCTTATCAGCATTGTTCAAGTTTCCTGGGTTGTTTCCGTTTTCATCTGTCTGACATGCTGGATAAATGTTACTAAAAGCATGATATCCAAAGGCCTGACTACAATCTTTGAAAGTTTCTTAGTAGTGAGGAAAAATGAGCCTGTGCATGAGAAAACCAACAATTTGGGGTTCCGACCAGGTCCAACACAAACCAGCCTGTACAGTCACAGAAGAAACCCAGAATCTTGAAAATTTGGGAATAAGTAGAGGAGGAAATGTACTATCCGTGTAGCGAAAACAAAGACGCTGATCAGCTTCGCGGTTACCGCGAAGCTGATCTGCGTCTTTGTTTTCGCCCATGCAAATTCGGTTTTCTCACGCACAGGCTCAAATGGTATTTATCATATTACAGTAGATACATTTTGTTCGAAATGCTTTCAAAGATTGTAGTCAAGAAGTTGGAGATCATGTTTATGGCGATAGCTTTCCAGCATGCCAGACGGATGAAAATGGAATCAAACCAGGAAGTAACTTGAACAATGCTGATAAGCGTGTTGCTGAGCCCTCTAGAGCTGAGTTGTTGAGCATAAAATGATCTGCTTTCGATGTCTGAATGACTCGTACAAGAATGTGTCAAGAATATCCAGTCTCCTTGGTAAAAATATCATTTTTTCTGTATACAGGTTAAAATTATACACAAGTATTAGGTTTTGACAATTGAAATCCCCTTAAATATTGAGATTTTCATCAAAACAGCGGACTAAAAGTACTCGTGATAACTTACTGAAATAAACACCTGCAAGATTAATTTGTTTCTAACAGTTGACACTCAGCTGTTCACTTCCTCGCATGGAAAAAAATATTTGAAGTATTTGAGGATGTTCGCTGCCAGTGAAAACGTATTTATTTATTTTTTTCTAAAAAGGTACAAGTATGCAAAGATCAGGAAAAGGCGCAATCAGAAAAAGATTCCCACTCCAAAAACCGAGGTGGGAAAAAACCAAACTAACAATAAGGTACTTATACCATGAAAACATATCGTAAGCCGAATGGGCAGCTATTTTCCCAATAGGTGGCCACTCAGTTACCTAAACTTAACTAAAATATGTAAACATACATAAGGCGCCAACAGCACAAAAATTTTAAACACCAAGACATAAAACAAAAAGAACCACCATAGAAGTATCGCCTTGGAACGATCAGTAACACAAAGTTACTTGCGGGCTTAAACCGATTTTATATGGCCATAACCCCATCCTCTGCTTCTGCAGTGGTTCATAATATTTAGTTAGTTCTTCGGTCCTCATGGTGAATCTCTATCTAGTCAATGAATCATCAAGAACAAACAAATAAATCTCTTTTTGGCTTCCAAAATATAAAAGAAGACATTTGGAGACAAAATTATTATAAGGTAGTGTGCATTTTTTTTCAAGCTTGTGCATTTTTTAAAGCCACATGCCGCCTTAATGAGACCTCTTTATCAAAATGTTTAAAATCAAGGAATATTCAGTGATTTTTTTGTTATTTCATAAATAACTGTCCTGAACACAAATACATCAACCATATTTATGAATTTTATTTCGCAAAAGCAGTCTATTTTTTATATGTTAAGAATCATCTTCTTAACAGTATTTTGATTATTTGGCCCCTTTGGGAATTTGAGTCTTTGATTTAGATTACACAGATGTAAATTCTTGAAATTGCAGCAAAATGTCTGGCTTTCGCTGCCAGTTTTATAAAGGGTCACTGATGAAGGTTCATTACCCGAAATTGTACAATATGGCCCATCTTCTAGTTTTGTATTTTTACTGCTTCCAAAGGATCTAACAATTATTTTTATATGTAGGACCAACTTACTAATCATTTAACAACCCCGTCCCGTAACTTGAAAAGTCAGCAGAATCAGAATTTTAAATAGTGCATAAACAATATTTGTAGATTCAAACTTTTTTCTCGTATTTTCGCATAATTTTCTGCCTTCGTAGACACACTCTTTTCAGGTAGATATCAATCTCTATAACGTGATAATTCCACCACTCGTACAGTCAATATTTACATACAGGTTTTAAGTTCATATACTTGTATTTTATAAAACTAAGGAATCTCTTGGAAGAAAAATGTCAGTGACTTCTCATGTGGGCCGCTGTATCTTCTTTCGTGACTTTAAAGAACGTTCTTACCTGCTGTATCAGTATTTCTCTTTGGCTCCATTTTGCCAAATCTAAAGGATCACAGAAGAGGCTTAAGTATCCGAAACCGCGGTAAGGCCCATCGCTTTTCTCATTAATATGCTCACTGCTCTTAAAATATTATTGGGCCAGGATATCACCGATTCTGGCTTCAATTTCAGTATGCTGAATACGGTCAAGGGAGTCATTTTGTTTGCACGTTTAAACAATATGCAAATTAACCATTGCACAAAAGTAAGGAAGTAACATCATTTTTTGCGTAACCTGTCCTCACAAATCAATAAATCAGGAGTTTCTTCTGTGCATAATATTCTCAGCAAAATTAAATTCAGAGAACTTCACCAAAGCGGCAGACCTTAATCATTTCCTGATATTTATACCAGCAAGGGTATTTTGTTCTGGCACTTAGCATGTCACATACTTCTTGGGAAGTAGGCATGGGGTATACATTTCACTTAGCTTAACTCATTTAAGCCTGGCGTCCCTTTCATGGGACATAGGCAAACCGAATAGCCCCAGATGTGACGCCGCAGAACGCGGCGTCCCATCTGGGGCTATTCTGTTTGCTTAGAGAATTTTCATCGAAAAATTGAATAAAATTTAAAAATCACTCCTGATTCCCCTGAAAATGAAAGTGCACTCACCCAAATGATGACGATGGGAAAATCCATTCGTCAAATGCAATTATTGAAATTATTGACATTTTGACATACTGGGATAGAATAATCTCCTTCGGGCAAACAAATGCATATGCTTGCCTGATGGAGAAGAAAAAAATCTTACAAAGGCATTCGAATTTCGAAACTAGAGGTCAGTGAAATTAATTCTGAAAAAGTACAAGTAGGCAAAGATCAGGAAAAGGCACAATCAGAAAAAGACTCCCACTCCAAAAACCAAGGTGGAAAAAAACCAAACTACAATCAGGTACTTATACCATGAAAACATTTCGTAAGCCGAATGAGCAGCTATTTTCCCAATAGGTGGCCACTCAGTTACCTTAACTTAACTAAAAATATGCAAACATACATAAGGCGCCAACAGCACAAAAATATTTTAAACACCAAGACATAAAACAAAAAGAATATACACGTGTAGCTTGTAGATTTTGAACTCATGTATGTATGTGTTCATGAATATCATTATGCATCGAAGTAGGTTTGTAAATAAAGAACCACTATCATCTTGATACTAACCTCCTCTTTGTTCAGTGCTATATGATAGGAATGCCCAGGGCCCACTGACAAACTCTGGCTCAGATCAGGCTCTTCATTTTTGTCATGAATGATTATCTGGAACGATCATGGTATATGCAGGAAACATGGTTCAAGGCCCGTATGGGAGGATATTGCGTGGGGGGATGAACGCTTGAAATAACGCAATTGGTCTTCTATAATAAAAAGATATACACGTGTGGCTTGTAGAATTTGATTTTTACCAAACTTCGACAATATAATATGTAAGCTTTATGCATAGCTTTGGTAATCGTTTCAAATAGTTCTGTTACTACAAGTCTTGAACTATAAAAAGCAATGTCATTTAACTGTATTCTTACCTTAAAACCTGCGGTGTCTTCATCAGCAATATAATAGTTTGATTGATTCAGCATCAACATAAATTGTACCCCCGCCTTACTTCCCGTAGTATGGGCATTGAAAGTAAGATTCTTATCTCTTCCATCGAATGTGTAGCAAAAGCCATATTCTGTTGATTTCAGTTTCATGACATACTCACATGGCATTTCAACCTGTTCAAATGTTAAAACACTAAACAATAAGTGGAGGAGAGGTTGCTATTTATACAAAGCTTAGGTTGAGATATAGATTGGAAATAGCATCCGAACGGCTTTGAAACTTAATTCCAAAAGATACAATTTAACCCGATATTACGCATATAATGGATAATGGTGCACTTATACTGACTGAGACTATCCGGCGTCAGACACTATGATGGCTCATACTTAAAGATATTCATTTTAGTTGGTTGGGGCCGGAGCTTCTTGTCTGTTGCTTGGTCCGCCGGCGTTCAACTGGTGTTTTTTTTTCTTTTGCTCTGGATTTCAGTAAGTTATTCGGCGCTCAGGGATCTCCATCGTCGGGCAGCTTACTGAATCTGAGTCCTCGTTTTTGATTCATCATAGTGGTTATCATGATTTATTTGTTTGTCCATGATGATTCATTGACTAGTTAGAGATTCATCACGAGGACCGAACAACTAACTAAATGTTGTGAACCACTGCAGAAGATGAGGGTCAGGTTAGGCGCCTGTAAAACCGGTTTTAAGTCCCCCGCCCCCAATAGTTTTATATTACTGATCGTTTTAAGGCGATGCTTCTGTTGTGGTTCTATTTGTTACTTAAATGTTTTGGAGTCGATTTTTGTGCTATTTGAATCTTATGTACGTTTTCATTGATTTAGTTAAGTTCGAGTAACTGAGTGGCCGCCTATTGGGAGATAGCTGCTCACTCGACTTACGATCAGTGCTCTATAAGTACCTAAATGTCAATTTGGGTTTTTCCCGCCTCGGTTTTTGGAGTGGGAATTCCTATCTGATTGCGCCACTTCCCGATCATTGCCAACTTGTAACTCTCTCTAGGAGACACGGCAACCTTCTTATAGGAGAGCAGATAGACATACTGTAGGTAAGAAGGGTTTTACGAAGGCCAAACACAATATGTGCAATAAGAGCCAGAACTTTTACATTTGTAGTTTTGATTGAGTCGGTAGCTATTAAAATAACATAATCTTTTAAACAAAATGTCGATTACATAAACAACTAATTTTCAACTATTTTATACATGTACCATACTACATGTACACATACCTGAGCCCAAATGCATTTCATAAAAGACTTTTGAAGACTTGGGCTTCCGTTCAGGAATAGACTCTTGACACTGACCGTTTCCAAGTAATATTTATTCATACTTTGAAGGTGAAGCCTAGACATTTTTATTCACAGAATAGCAAATATATTTTCTATCGACGATACGTGTACTTTTTTAAAGCAATGTGCTGTTGGAAACACTAACGTGTACAACGTGAGTGACTCGGCTATGCTATTTTCGGTTTACATCGTATCATGGCTCTATTAATTTTGATCCATTGTTTAATGTGGATAAGTATGCTGCGTACGCATTTTCACTTTTTATATACCCCCCTGATATGGGCGGTTAGCTTTTTCAGGGTGAACATTAGTCAAATATTTACAGTGTAGATAAGTTGAAGAGAATTAAGGAAATTGCTGCTCACTAAGCTTACAGTATGTTCTCTTTGTATCAGTACCTAATTGGCGTCTTGGTTATTTCTAGCCTGGGTTTTTAGGATGGGACTTTGGGTATGATTTTGGTTAGTTTTTTGACAAACCTTATTGGCGAAATATCGTACCAAAACTACTCTTACTCACCGTCTAATAGCTGCGTCTTCTACAAAGATAAACTTGATACCATGAAGCGTCGTGCCATCTGCCCAGTCGTGCCAGAGACGTCTGAAGTGGGAGATACGTTTGGTACCATCATAGTCCATTGTGGTACGTTTGGTACAGTCATTATCCCTTATCGTAGATCTCGTAGATAACACAAAATTACTGGGTATAAAATAAATAGAACGTCATGACATGGTACAAATGATTTTTATTTATTTTATTTTCATTTGGTTTTACAAACGCCGATCAACAGCGGTACTTTCAATTCTGTTCACTTAATATGTAAATATATGGTCTCACTGTCCCGGTTTAGTTGCCCGGTTCGCCCCGGTTTGATAAACCGTGGTAAACCGGAATGAACCGTGACGAACCGGGGTAGAACCGTAGCAATACCGTGGCAAACCGTTTAGTACAACCAGGGCGAACCGTGAGAGATGTGAAAAAAAAAAACAACCGGCGAAGACCGGGACGACACCGTGGCAAACCGTGATAGCCCCGGGACTAGACCGTGATAAAACGGGATGATCCTGCGCAATTACCTTGGGTAATTTTGACGACACCGGGCTATTTCGACACAACCCGGGGCTTCACCGGGACTCCACCGGGGTGAACCGGGACGTTACCGGGGCAAACAGAATGTGGTCCGGTTTGTCCCGGTAGCGTCCCGGTTCACCCCGGTACCGCCCTGGTTTACGCCAGTTGCTATCATTTTCAATACCGGCAAAGACCGAGGCAGAACCGTGGCGTGACCGGCAGTCACCGGGACACCACAAGGGTGAACCGGGACGCCACTGCGGTGAACCGGGGCGCTACCGGGCTTTACTGTAGGAAAACCGGGGCGCACCGGCCTGCACCATGACGACACAGCGGTAGAACTGGGAACAAGACTGGGGTTCACCAGGGTAAAACCGTGACTGAGAACACGATCAATTACAATAAGAACAATTCCCCTGTTTATCACGGTATACCGGCTTGTCTTCACCGGGGCGATCTGGGGTAGAACCGGGACTGTGAGAACGGGGCTTAATTCCAAATGTCTTTTTGATAATCTGTTGAAAATACAAAGAATTAAGAAATAGATCAGCTCTAGCAGTGAATTGTTGAGTAATAATTCACTGTTTGGAGGTCAGTTGTAAAGACGCGCTCGTGATTTATCTTCTTACAACTGACCGACAAACAGTGAATTATTACTCAACAATTCACGCATTTGAGCTGATCTATTTCGATTCTAACACACAATAAACGGAATAAATGTTGAAACCGTCGATATCGTTCAGCTTTCCGCCATTGCATTGCAGATATCCCGCCAAATATTTGACTGTAATGCTGGTATTTACACACACTTATTACGTTTGTTGTGCGCTAAAACGACGTTTCACCGTCTAACGCTGCTTTGTGGGATAGCTGACGTCACAAATGCCGCAAAGTAACGTCACGCTTATTCGCCCAGTGAAATTGTTGCACAATATAACACGGTTTTTTACCATTGGCTATATAGGCAAGGTGTGTTAGAAGCCGCAGTATAAAAATATAAAAATAGAAGCGTAATAAATATATACAGCGCGCGCACGTGTGTGTGTGTGTGTGTGTGTGTGTGTGTGTGTGTGTGTGTGTGTGTGTGTGTGTGTGTGTGTGATGCTGAATATTTAATATTGTAAACATTGATTATTTTGATGATTTTATTTTACTTTTGCATAAACAATAAGCGGTGGAGTTCACAAGAGGACTGTGAAAAGGAAGCGATAGTAAGGGTATCTCAACTATCCCCCCAAACTACAATTCGATGTGTGGGGGGAAGTTAAAAGTACATGAAGATTGAGTGTACCATCATTAGTTCACTTCATTCAAACTTTTCAAACCATAAAATATCCAGAGAGTTTGTAACAGCTTTCTTTCAAACTTTTAAATTATGTAAACTATGTACTAAGTACAGTGCGTTAAGTTGAGATACAAGCACGGTTTGTAAAGGGGCCTATGATTAACGTAACGGTTTTCAAGTAGACATATGGTGCAAATCATATGGTGACATATGTTCGTACCGAACATGATTGCAGCTGATGCACACCCAAGTGCAAGTCTTTATCCTCCTATAGAACACTTTTAATGAAGTCACAGATATTGGCGCTTGTCTTACATACGGTGTAGTTTGGAAGTTGATTTAATAGATTTGCTTCAGGAATATCTAATTTTGATGGTTAAGTATACTAATTTTATCCAAATATTTTGAGCCTTTTTTTCTACATGTACCCACAATAAATGTTTGATCAAAAATATTAAAAATATCGAAATTTTCCAGTGAGATTTTCAATTTTTACAGCTAAAATAGTCTTTGTATATTGCATGGGTAAGTTTTTGATATGTATTCTTCAAATATTTTTAGGACGAAAGCTACTTGCTCAATATTCCTTTCATGGTTTTTAATGCTTAAAACTTATTTTTTTCCCAAATACGTCTTTCAGATGTTACGTTTTGCATCAGCTGCATTCATTATTTACTTGGTGACGATTCACAAGGGGCAACCAAAAGGTATCCCGAACGCCAGCGCACCAACACCTTCATCTACTCAAACAATTACCGCTTCCTCTATAACATTCCCGCTCTGTCCACATAATGGAGAAGAACTGAATCCTGGAGACATAAGGCCTACTGATGACCAGTGGTGCTCGGGTGTTACTTGTACAATAGACGGTCTCCAGGCATGGCGTTACTACAATTGTACCGGTGATGCCTCTTCAGAAACTACTACACAGACGCCGCATGAACAGACAGATTCCAATAACCAACACAAAAGAAGAAAGAATAAACGAATTTAATGAAGAAGCCAAAGACAATAAGAAAAATAAAAATGAAAGCTTTGAAAAAGATGCTTAATAAGTAGAAAAAAGAAAGCAAAACGTTTAAGATGATAAGACATTGGAACGAGAAAAGAAGACTTTAATACCGAAAGCAAATTTGAAGTGATTTCACTAACAATTAAGACTGAACAAGACAGACACAGACGAAAACCCTTCAATGACGCTCTCTCTTTACTTATACCGGCCTTTTTATAAAAGGCGAAAGCGTGTAGGACGCATTTAATTTTATTCAACTGTTTGATTTATTAGTGTTCTTTCCCCTCTTCCCATTGCTTGTACGTGTATATCATAATGCTAAAGGCACACGTGGAAAATGAAATACGTACACTGACGAAAGCATTCAACTCGGTTTCTCTAGATATAAACCAGATAGTCCAAGACCAGGTCATCAATATAAATGCCTCTGTCAGTGAATTATACAAAGTGATATTTGATGACTTGATAATCGCCGCTTATACTAATTAGATTATAAATAATAAATTTCCCTTCATCGTAGCACAGTAATAAACATATTAATTTTTGATATTCAAAAGGACACAGACAAAAGACAGATTGATGGTTTTTATTTCTATGGGCGCTGTATCATGCGACAACGCGGGTGCAGACAACAGGAAATTCAAACATGTCCATGAAAAGTATACCCCCTCATACCCCACTTTTATATATAAAAACTGGGGTTACAGGGGTATACCTATTTTTCTTATTTTTTGGTCCAAAACATAGATTGTGGGTACTTGTTAGAACTGCCTCAAAGAGGCGGTTCTAACGTGTATCCACGATCAATGTTTTAAGCAAGCCTATTAAATTAAATAATCAAACTTTTTCCAATGGAATTTTCATTTTTTAATGCTGACAAAATTCTCTGTAGATTGCATGGGCAAGCCTTCGGTTTTACAAATATCCTACAGTTATAAAAGAACAGATCTTAAAATAGTTCTGCGCGCTTCACATCTGGGGCTATATATATATATATATATATATATATATATATATATATATATATATATATATATATATATATATATATATATATATATATATATATATATATATATAAGGAATTAAATTCAGATTATTATTTACGCCAACAGATTTGATCATGCCAAGACCATGTGACAGATCCGATTAATACCAACAAATATTTACATTTTTTATTGCAATCGCCCTAGATGAAAGTATCTTTCTTTATGTTCTTCATTTCCCAATGAAAAACATTAAGTCACGTGATCTAGAGGCCACGCCTGTGGGCGGGGCGACGTCAAAAGCAGCCAGTGACGTTGTTTGTTTATTCCTGTTGGCATCCTGATCCCATCAAAATACCGACAAAAAGAAATGTTACCTTAATCCATTTTGATGAGGTTATCAATTTAAGTGCCTTTCTAAATACTTAATGCAGACATGCAAATTAGCCTTTGTCATCACCACATGCATTTTAGTTTATCTTACCTTTAGTACTCATGGTCGTGAAGCTGGTATCCAGTTCAGAGGTTGTTGCTTTATTTTCTTCTTCTCATTACGAAAACATGCCCATGCAATATACAGAAAAAAAATTGGTTGTAAAAATGAAAATTTCCACTGGAAAAATTTTGATATTTTTCTTATTTTTGCTCAAAACATAGATTGTGGGTACACGTTAGAACCGCCTCGGCGAGGCGGTTCTAACGAGTACCCACAGTCTATGTTTTGGAGCAAAACTAAGAAAAATAGGTATACCCCTGCATACCCCAGTTTTACTATATGAAAGTGGGGTTTAGGGGGGTATTCATTGCACGGACATGTTTTCCTGATGATTCTGACAAACATTTTAAAGGCTAATAGACCGAGTACATGTATATGACTGTATACATAGAGACAAATCACACTTCTGATCTGGCTATTACAAGTTCATTTTCTGTATAAAATATTCCATATAAAAGTTAATGACTGGCCAGTGTCAGTAATAATTATTTAATTGTCCGCATTAACATTGATCGAGCCTTATTTCCAGTATATGGCTGTTGGCAGTCCAGGATTCCTTGTTAACCTGAACCAAGTATATGTATTCCTGTCAAATTCGATTACCCACAACAACACAAGGGCAATTTACAAGTATCACACTACTTTCAGCAGCGTAATGTCTGTTAGTGGCAAAAATCACATGACATTGTATACTCAGGTTCGATGATTTTAACATGATCCCCAAAGGAGGTTGAAAAATTGAAACTCATCAAAGTAATTAGTAGTAAGTGTGTATTAATGTTTTAATTGATTTTTTTTTGCATTATATTTTATTCGATTAAACGATTTTCATCCATACGCTTGCGGTTGAATGAAATATACTTGTAATTATGATGAATTGGAATTTATCCAGATCTGAAACCTTATTTAATTATTTAATTGTCCGCATTAACATTGATCAAGCCTTATTTCCAGTATATGGCTGTTGGCAGTCCAGGATTCCGTGTTAACCTGAACCAAGTACATGTATTCCTGTCAAATCCGATTACCCACAACAACACAAGGGCAATTTACAAGTATCACACTACCTTCAGCAGCGTAATGTCGGTTAGTGGCAAAAATCACATGACATTGTATACTCAGGTTCGATGATTTTAACATCCCCAAAGGAGGTTGAAAAATTGAAACTCATCAAAGTAATTAGGAGTAAGTGTGCATTAATGTTTTATTTGATTTTTTGCATTATTTTTTATTTGATTAAACGATTTTCAGCAATACGCTTGCGTTTGAATGAAATATACTCGTAGTTATAATGGATGTCCATAAGCAATTTGGAATTTATCCAGATCTGAAACCTTATTTGTGACAGGCACTGACTTAAGTTTTAGCAATACGCTTGCGTTTGAATGAAATATACTCGTAATAATAATGGATGCCCATAAGCAATTTGGATTTTATCCAGATCTGACATTTTATTTGTGATCTGACACTTTATTTGTGACAGGCGTAGACTTAATAAGGGCACGCATGTGAAAAAAAATCAGAGGCCCATGGGCCGCGTTTTTTCGATGAATTTTTGTCAAACAAACAGAATAGCTCCATATGGGACGCCGCGCTCTGTGTTGCCTATGTCCCATAAAAATGACGCCATTTTTGTAACAAACATAGGTAATATTACTTTTTAAATGTTACTTACATGACATACATGATCTAGGCACCGTGACTGGCTAGCTATACTCCAAACGAAATTAGAGCGCAAACACAAAAACGGGCTTTTTTTTCAAAGTTATTTTCACAATACTTGAAAAAATATGCAGAAATTAGGTGGCCTTTTTCTAAATGCATATCTTAAGATTGGATCTTGTATTATGAAAATAACTTTAAAAAAGGCCCGATTTTCTATGGCGCAATAATTCCGTTTGGGGTCTAGTGTTTCTATATAGGTACAATGTTATGGTTGAACATTCTTGGTTTTGGCCCGGAGTTATAGTACCAAACCTCAATCGTTGGGATGGTACTTTAATAACAAATTGTCTTGATTAGACGCAGATGAGAGAACTACTGGTACAGCGTTTCAGTAGTCAATCACTCTTAAACTGTAACCAATGTTATTTTTTGATACAAATATCTTGGACTTTGCATGGTCAGTTTTCCTTTTAGAAACAGAAGCTCACATATTGAAATGCAAAATATGTAAAACATTATTTTTTTCTTTTCTTCTTCTTCTTTCACTTTGTCGTTCCGCGAACGTGCGAACGTCTATTTTGTACAATAATAGAAAACCTTTGACCCTACAAGCACCATTGAGGATTTTCCTTGCAGCTTGAATTTCGCTCCTTTTATTGCCTTTTCGATTTCTTCCTTCCCCCAGCATGCACCATAACCTTCCCTTGATTCCTAACTCAACGACGATGGCAAACACACCATCATACCGAGACTGTAATACATAGCGGCAGTAAGGTCTCCAGCGTTATCCACTGGGTTGCTATGGACACCGATTTCAACTAAACTCAGTCCTCCGTCGTCTTTAAGAACTTTATAAATTTCTTCTAGAGCTTTATGTGGATTAGGAAGGTCGTGTAGAACATCATAAACGAACACCAAATCAAACTGCCTTTCCCATGCCTGTGGCATGTTATGGGCATCTCCAGATACAAAACTAACATTTCCAAAATTGTGTACTTTTGCATTTTCTCTACACAACTCCAACCCTTTCTTTGAATTACTCTAATCCGGTAAAATGTGAATTTGGGAATCTTTTTGCAAGACCAATGGGAAAACATCCTTCACCACACCCAACATCTAAGACATTTATACCAGCTTCTGAAATTCAAAAAATGGTCGTTCTTAGGAACGAGTACTCGTTAGTATGTCCGTAAAATTACAGTTGCAAAAATATTTGTCATTACTAACGATTATGCCGTTCGCTATTAAAATAGATTATGTGTAGCCAACTCATACTTATTATAACAACAAAAAAAGTAAATCAAACTCAAAACCAGGAAAATCACAAAACACCATCAGGATAAATAATAAAAATAATTGTTAGATCCTTTGGAAGCAGAAAACATTCAAAGCGAGAAGATGGGTCACTGATGATATTTTACAATTTCGGGCAATGAACCTTTATCAGTGACCCTTTACAAAACTGGCAGCGAAAGTCAGACATTTTGCTGCAATTTCAAGAATTTATATTTGTGTCGTCTAAATCAAAGACTCATATTCTCAAAGGGACCAAATAATCAAAATACTAATGAGAAGATGATTCTTAACGTACAATATATATGAAATACTCCAAATATTCTCACTGATCCCAAAGGATCAAAAGAAAAATATAATCTGCACTATGGATGATGTACGGGGAGACTTTTTTTAGGCTGCCACACGACACAACACCAGCTGCAGTAATAGCAAATGAAAATAATTGTTATATCCATTGGAAGCAGGAAAACATTCAAAGCGAGAAGATGGGTCGTTACAACATAAAACATAAAACATATACCTAGTTTTGAAACCACGCCTTGGTCTTTTAACCTCGGAATCAGGTCTGTCTCTAATGTGTTGTCAGCCATACCATTTCTGTATTTATGAAACCAATCAAACCAAGCAGGATCTTCATCAAAACCGAAACCTGTAAAATAATGAAAATGAGAAACAAGTTCTCCGTGAAGCGATAAAAGCCTACAAAAAGCATTTCATTTCTTTCACGGAAATTACTGTTAAAATTAGAGGTAAGTTCTGACTTCGAATGTAATTGAAATCAAGTTATTCCCATATTATGGAACACATAACTTAAAAGCCTGACTGCATCTAAAGGTAAAAGTAGGCAATGATCAGGAAATGGTGCAATCAGAAAGAAATTCCCACTCCAGAGGTGGGGAAAAAACTAAATGAACAATCAGGTACTTATACTAAGAAAACATATCGTAAGCCGAGTGAGAAGCTATCATCAAAGTTTCCCAATAGGTGGCTACTCAGTTACCTTAACTTAACTAAAATATGACGACGTACAGAAGGTGCTAACACCACAAAAATTGAACACCAAGACACAAAACAAGAATAACCACCACAGCAGTATCGACTTAGAACGATCAATAATACAAATTTACTGGCGGGCGAAAGCTAGTTTTACAGGTACCTAGCATTACCTTCAGCTTCTGTAGTGGTTCACAATATTTAGTTAGTTGTTCGGTCCTCGTAGTCAATGAATCATCAAGGACAAACAAATAAATTATGATAACCACACATGATGAATAAAAACCGAGGACTCACAGATTCAGTAAGCTGCTTCATGTGCAGAAATGAAGATCAGGGGAATTAATCTGCTATAAGACGTTTGACCATCGGATTTCCAATACCAGCGGGAGTTAGCGAGCCTAATACCTGTTTTGACACTCAAGATAAAAACTATCGCCTAGGTAATATGCCCTAAGGCGTCGAATGCGCCGAGTTTGTCTATTTTTAAGGTTTAGATCTAGCAAGTAGGAGATTTGTCCCGTTTTCTGAGTTTTATTTTGAAATATGACTTTTGGATATATTTTATTTTGAAACGAATCAACTTTACGTTCAACATAATGGCTACAATGGTTATATTGATCTCGTAAACTTTTAAAAGTGAAAAAAAAATATTAATAAATAAAAAAATAAAATAAAAAAAAATAATGATAATAATAATAATAACAAAAAAGCGCTTCTGCACAGACTGATCATCGGTCTCTTTAATTTTTCTATTTGAACATAGTCATAGCAAAACGACTTCATTAAGCTAACCACAGACGAAATAATAAGTAGACGGAGTTATTGTTTGTGTAGAATAAGAAGAGAAGTGACACTGTTAGTAAAAAAAAAAAAAAAAAAAAAAAATCTCGAACTAGTTTGATGTTGACCACAGATCCAATAAAATGAATATGATTTTGAAACAATGCATGTAATAATATTCCTATTTTGATTATCATCCCAACATAACTGGAACATTGTTATTTAGGACGTAACGAAAAAGCAACTGATCGCTTTGATTGCGTGAGGGTATAATCAGCTTTTATAGCCATATGTATTCTAGCTTTCAAACTTAGTTGCCGGTTTATAAGTGTCACTGAATGTCTGATGAGAGTTGATTACCCGAAATTGCGCAACATGGCTCACACTTCCTCCCCTTGAATGTTACTTTGTACTCTAAAAGATGTTAATATTATAATTCTATCGAAACCAATCTATCTCTTTCGCGCATTCTGACCAATATCACATATTCGCTGCGGTCTCAGCAGTCTTGAAGATATCTGCAGTTGTTCTGGTATATGCGAAATAAAAATGCCACAATCAGATAAACTGTTTGTGTTTAGCTAATTATTTTCGTGCATTCTGATCAATATCACGTGCTAATTTCGGAAATGTTCCAAGACCCGAAAATAGACTTTTCTTGCGCTGTGACTCATTTTATGGGGTCAAATATGCAAGGGTCAAATTCATGAAATTAGCCGCTGCATCAGAAAACATACATTTTGCGTATTCGAAAACAAAGACGCAGAACAGCTGTGCAGTACTGCACAATTGATCTGCGTCTTTGTTGTCGCTACACGGTTAGTACCATTCATCTTCTTACAAAATCCGAAATAACAAGCTTCTAGTCATCTTCCATGTTTGCACTGCCCAGTTTGTGTCGGGCAGTGCACCTGTTCGGAAACCACATTGTAAGTTTTCTCATGATGAGGCTCAAAATATTGTTTTTACAGTCAAACTTCACACCCCAATGCTAAGAACAGAAGCACGCGTGACCGTAAAAGATGTGACACACACACACACACACAAAAAAAAAAAAAAAAAAAAAAAAAAAAAGGAAAAAGGAAAAGAAAAAAACCCCAGACATATTCGGCGAAATGTTATGTCAAGTCAAAACATGTTCAGCCGAAAGGAGAGAAAAAATAAATACATACAAAGTGATCCAGACAGTGGCTGTTTCATAACGAAAATGCTGTAAAAACAATCATATTGAAAACACATCGGTGTGGTATGAGTATGAATGATGGAATTAAGCTAAAAGTGACAATTTTAATTGATTGACACCTTAACGACTGCGAGTTATAGTGTGTGCACCGCCTTCGTTAAATGTCAAAACAGAGGGACATGATATAAGAGAAAGACGACACATTGACCAATTATAAGAACAAATGTTTTAAATCATTTATTGAGGGTCGCATTTTTGTGCATTTTTCTTTGAATCATACTTGTATTTAATTGTTGGTTATCCAACATTGCCTTAAATGTCGGGTACACATATTATTTAAAAAAAAAAAAAAAAAAAAAAAAAAATAATAATAATAATAATAAATAAATAAATAAATAAATTATCACTATAAACTAACGCGTTAAGTCATTTACAATATTATGAAACATAGTAGCCATTTTCAGTTAAGTCAATAGGAGTTACCTGTGAATTTCAGGCCCGATTTTAAATCGGAAAAATAAAATTTCGTTGCTCTGCCATTAGGATTTTCTGAAGTTTGACTCAGTTTATTTTTATAGTAGGTTTTTGCAATATATATCTTTAGAAAGATAATTTTGTCCCCTAATAGGAACCATTAAGGAAAATGTATTTTGATTAAAAAAAGATGTTGTTCTAGGCATTCGTCTACATGAGTGGGGTGCTTCTTTTTGTATTTTACTATCATTTTAATAGAACATGGGTCTAACATTTGTAACTGAGTTTGACTCATTTTTTTCTGAAGCATTTTTTAAAAAAAAAAATACATCTTCATAAAGAGGATATTTTGTAGATATATGAACTATTAAGGAAAATTTATTTAATTTAATATTTTACAGCGTAAAATGGGTTTTAAATGGCAGGTCCTATTTCGCCCCATTATATTTTGAGCACTCTACCTATCGGTATAATAATCCGATATCCAGGTAAATTTGTACTCCATTTCTGGGCATGGATGACGGAGATCCCTGGGCGCTCAATAACTAACTGAAAATCCGGAGCAAAAAAAACATCGGCTAAACCCCGATAAGCCAAGTAACAGACAAGAAGTTCCGCCCCCAACCAACTAAAATGGAAAGCTTTAAGTCGGGGCCATCATAGAGTCTGACGCCCGACCCACTGGCATTTAAGAAGACAGAATAGTTATCAACCTATGACTGGGTAAGGTACCAAGCATGCAGACTGTCGCATAACCTTTAAGTTATATCCTATACGCCTGTAACGTATAATGATTTATCTGATCTGAAAAGAAACATCAACCCTTCCTATAAGTTTCTTAAATTTGTAAACCAAGTCACAGTAAAATTCTGGTTCTGAAAGGCCCTTATGTAAAAACGTCTTTAACCCAACATTAAATTTCGAAATCAATTCATAGTGTCTACGATAAAATTTAGAAAATGTTTCTAAATGTTTAGAAAATGTTTCTCAAAGTTTATGAGACCAACAACCCTGTTTGAGATGTTTTGCCTTTATACATTTATTTCGAGCTTTGAAGTCCTTCACTGAACAATAACTATTTAGTAAACGTATTATTTTATTTTATCTTTTATTTGAAAAATTGTAAGAAATATCAGTGGCTATGTCATTACCCCATGGTCCATCTTTATGAAAACATTTTTCCGTAAGTTTTGCTCCTGATGAAAATACCTCTATACCGGTAGCAAATGAGGATCGAAGTCGTAGGGCGTGTTTATGGCCCTCTGGCAAGGAGTACAAGTTTGTCTGCTTGTCTTGGTGAAAGATGCCCGCAGCTACCATTGATGATAGCCACTCTTTAGTATATCTAAAATGCAAATAAATTGAATGCTATCTAAAAGTGTTTAATTATAATAAATAATTGTGGCGGTGTAAAATCTAAGGCAAAAAATTAAGATAAAGTCAAATGCTAACTGCAATCTTAAAGTTACAGGTAGAAAATACAGGGACGTTATTATTTAATGTATATAACATCTAACGCACTAGAAACCCGACTGTGTGGTCACTGTATATACATGTACATGTTTGAAGATTTACCTGTATAAAAAAGCATTGTCTATTTTTGTCAACAATGTTATATTTTTAGCATGCTTTATCATGGGGCTGTTGAATATGTTGTAAATACATGGATTTGTGCATACATGATTGTGAAATGAGTGGTCAGCTCAGAGCAAGTGAGTCGTTTTTAGTTACTTCCAGGTTGAAATCATGGGACCCATTTTTCTTAGCTTTTTGAAAAAAAATAAGCCAGATTTTTCGATGTAGTCATTGACTTCAATCATATAAGAAACTGAAACAAAAGGCATGTCAACTTTCAGCAAACAATAAGCGCACACGAGCCGCCCCAAGTTACCCACTTTGAGAATTTTCCAGAAAAACATGAATATGTTTACACTAACTTTTCCCAGAGAAATACATTTCCATGACCCCAAAATAATCCTTAGTTTTTCAGATTATGTATCCTAGACATATAGGTTTTGTGTAATTTTATTCAAGTGCATTCCATTTTCCAGGAAATGGGCCCCACGAAAACCAGTTACATTTCCGATTCTAAACCAAGCTGTTTACAATTTTAAAGGAATAACTATATTGAGTCATTCCTAGTATCTGTGACGTCTATTAGCAATAATTGTACATCATCATTTGATTGACAGATTAAAAAAAAACAAATAGAAGACGTCTGTTTAACATACCCCACCCACTCATGTCAGTATTGATAAATTCTTAAGGGCATTATATAAGACAAAAGAAAACCCCTATCAAAGCAAGTTGGACAGTATTTTTAGTACGAAATTACTGATTTAATAGTTAGAATTACTAGATAGTATAATTGTCATGATTTACCTTTCTTTAAGATTCTTTTTCTCAGCGATGTCCTTTAGACTGAGCGGTCCCTCCGCGTCATTGAGAACTTCAAATAGGCCGAGATCGTGACCGATCCCAATTGAGATCATCACAGCGCCTTTACTGTATATATCTGTTAGGAAACTGTTGAATGTCTGACTATCCATTTTGCTGTGAATAAGATTTTGTGAGCGTTTGGTTAGTTTTGTTGATTGAATATAGATTGTATTGATTGCATTTTGTTAGTTTTGTTGTTTGTATATGGAAAGATGGCCTACGAAGATGGCATAAATTTGACGTAAGTTTCAAGGCAGTCATTGTAGTATACAGGATTGATAGGATTTTTCGACTGTTTATATCCACAAGAAATTGCACTTTTCAGTTATTAAAATTTTCCATCTAATTACACTTTCATTTTTCAACATGCATGTACGTATAAATGATGTTAATTCAGCTTTTAAGACGACTACATGACAAACATTGAAAATGTATGGGAAGTAAACGCTCAACGCTAAAAAGACGTTAACTGTATTCATTTGTCGTTTTTGTGAGCATCTAATGTGTTATCCGATATTCCTTCAGGTCAGCACGCCACAAATCAACTGATAGAGTTTCTGAATTATACTGTATTAACAGTGATAATACCTCGGTAGCGAAAGACCATTTTGTCTGTTAACCGTCGTAAGCTCTGAAACACGCGTGCCAAGCTAGGGGTTTTCGTTGATTGAATGATGTTTGATAATTGTCCAAAACGTCTTGAGACCGTAGATGCACAGTGACGTCACTGTCGACGCACGCAATTCAAATGTACCAGTGCCGAGACGTGACCTTAAAAAAACAATGACACATAAACTGACCTTATTCTTTAAATAGCAAAATGACCTCGCCCCTGCTTACTTAACTTCTCTTGTTCCTCCGTCTGTTAGCGAAATCTCACGATATAACTTACGAAATGCCAACGACTATACCACATTACAATGTAGAACTCAACATTACTATTCAACATTTGTTCCGTCAGTTGTGCGTGAATGGAACACCATACCCGACGAAGCTAAACAAATTGGTTCTTTGGTTACTTTCAAAGCTTTCTTAAATCGTGACAAGAAAAAGGTACCGAAATATTATACAATAGGCAAACGTAAACTACAAATCCTACATACGCGCTTACGCACAAATTGCAGTAGTTTAAATAGTGATTTATTTCGTAAAAAATATGACCGAGTCTCTTGCATGTACACATGTACTTGTGGTACTGTTGAAAATGCCTATCATTTCTTTTTCGTATGTAATCGCTATAATATTGAAAGACGTACACTGATGGACTCTCTCCTGGATGTACCAAACCTGAATCTTAGAAAGCTTTTGTATGGTGATGAAAAACTATCATATCCTATAAATGTAAGAATTTTTTTCGGAAGTACAGAAATTCATTGAGAAAAGCAAAAGGTTTTGACGTGTTTTATTGTATATTATTTTTATGACCGGTGCAAAGGATTTAACATAAAATGTAACTTTTTCTTTCAGTCGGTAATAAACTCTCGGCCCCGGAGCTAATTTAGTCGGACATCGTCTCAACACCGAATCAGAAATCAGAACCTCTCTCTCTCTCTCTCTCTCTCTCTCTCTCTCTCCCCCCATTTTCGGTTGTTCTTTATTTTGCATTACACATTAAGCACGCATTTTGTGTTATTCAATGTATTTATAAAATCCTAAGAGAATATATCTTTGTTAAGATATCAACTTACTTTTGATTTTTTTAATATTCTTCCTTTCTATTTCAACGTTATTTTACATGTATGTCAATTTTAGTATGCTTTATGCCTAGGTCACACTAGGGCTTACGTACGCTGCGGACGCTGCGGATAGGTGTTCCGTATCTGTCCGTCCTATCCGTAACGATTCGTATCTCATCCGTAATGTCCGTAACTGTACGTATCGTATCCTCAGGGCGCGGTAGATCCGCGGGCAAATTTTCAAAACTGTCAAAAATGCATGCGCGGATGGACGATCGGTAATGGTAGGCAATGGTACGTAACTGAAGGCATTTATTCGAATCTGTCCGTATCTAATCGCATCTTAACGTATCATTCCGCGATCAAGCATTTGTTGCGGATCGATACTGTTACATACGTGTTGTTACGTTCGGTTGCGGTCTTTGTCGTTTATACACTCTTTTCGATACAATTTAATACGTTCAGATACGAACACGTAATGTTACGGTTTTCCTAAAGTTTACACAGCATGCCACACGTATGAAAACGGAATCAAACGAGGATGCAACTTGAACAATGCTAATAAGCGTGTGGCTGAGCCCTCTAGAGCTGAGTGTTTGGGCATAACATAATCCGTATCCAATGCTTGAATGAATCATACAATGATAGTTCGTCTCTCACTAATGAGAAAGACCATCATTATTTCTTGAATAGTGCTGATGTGTGTTGGTGAGTTCTTTGATGGCTGACTAGGCCAATTCTGGCTCTAAACTGTCGGTTGCAAGTAGAGCAAGTCAATGTCATAGAGTCTGATGGTGGCACATTTGTTTTGGCTTTGCGCTCTCTTCGCTTTCTTTCAGCTTCACAGATTCTCTTCTTTTCATAAAGAGCTGCTCCTTTGTTGATGAGACCTCGCCACTTTGATCGCTCCTGTGCAGTCTGTTCCCAGGACCCCATTGGTATTTCGAAATCCTTCAGAGAGGCTTTGAGGGCGTCTTTGTAGCGTTTCTTCTGGCCACCTTGAGAGCGCTTTCCCTCCTGTAGTTCTCCATAGAAAACTTTCTTTGGCAGTCGCGCATCAGGCATTCTTACAACATGGCCAGTCCATCTTAGCTGTGCTAGCTTTAAGACTGTATGCATGCTTTGCATCCCTGCTTTCGTCAGGACCTCTGTGTCTGGAATCTTGTCCTGCCACTTGATTTTTAACAACTTTCTCAAACAGCTTAAGTGGAAATGGTTAAGTCTCTTTGCATGGCGTTGGTATACTGTCCAGGTCTCACATGCATACAAGAGGGTTGGCAGTACCACAGCCTTGTAGACTTTCAGCTTGGTGTCAAGCTTGATTCCATTTCGCTCCCAGACATTTGCACGGAGTCGTCCGAATGCCACACTAGCCTTTGCAATTCTGGCAGTGATCTCATCATCAATATGCACTGCTCTGGAGAGAGTGCTTCCCAGGTAGGTGAACTTGTCAACAACTTTCAGTTTTTGCCCATTCACAGTGATGGTTGGTTCATTATATGGCTTTCCGGGCGCTGGTTGGTGTACAACCTCTGTCTTTTTTGTGCTGATTGTGAGATCATAGTTATCACATGACTGTGAGACTTGATCGATGGCTCTTTGCATTTTTGCCTCTGTGCTGGCATTCTTATCCATATCATCTACATAGAGGAGCTCATCTAGCACATCAGTCTGGACCTTAGTTTTGGCTTGCAACCTTCTGAGGTTGAATATGTTGCCATCAAAACGGTACCTGATTGGAAAACCAGTGTCACTGTCCTGAAAAGCATCCATAAGCATGGCAGAAAACATCATGCTGAACAGTGTTGGTGCCAGAACACAGCCTTGTTTGACCCCATTTGTTACTTCAAATGGTTCAGAGAACTCTCCATCATTTTGCACACGTGCCTGCATGCCATCATGAAACTGCCGCACCATTGCTATGAATCTGGGTGGACAGCCAAACTTGGCCATGATTTTCCAGAGTCCATCACGACTAACAGTGTCAAAAGCTTTGGTGAGGTCAACAAACGTCATGTATAGATCTACATTCTGTTCTTGGCATTTCTCCTGAAGCTGTCTTGCTGTGAAGATCATGTCTATTGTCCCTCTGTCTTTTCTGAATCCACATTGACTTTCTGGGATAAGTCCCGTCTGATCAAGATGAACATTCAGACGATTCAACAGAACTTTTGCAAGTATCTTCCCAGCAATTGATAGGAGGGAGATGCCTCTGTGATTGTCACAGACTTGAGGATTTCCTTTCCGCTTGTATAGGTGGATTATGGATGCATCCTTAAATTCTTGTGGGATAGCCTCCTTTCTCCACATACAGTGAAACAACTCTGTCAGTTTCTCTGCCATACGTAGCCCCCCAGCCTTGTAAACTTCGGCAGGAATTGCATCTGCACCTGGGGCTTTGCCAGATGATAGTTGTTGAACTGCTTTTCTTGTTTCCGTAACGGTAGGAAATTCATCTAACAGAACATTGCACTCTATCTGTGGAAGTCTGTCGATTGCATCCTCATTGCTCATTGATGCTTGATGGTCGATTAAGCACACTATTGAAGTGTTCTGCCCACCTTTCCAAGATAGCTTCTTTATCTGTGAGAAGAGTGTTTCCATCTGCACTGAGCAATGTGGTGGCTCCAGAACTCTTTGGACCATAAATGGTTTTCAGTGCATCATGAAATTTCTTCATGTCCTTTCTATCCGCAAAAGACTGAATTTCTTCTGTTTTCTTCCTCAGCCAGGAATCTTGCATGTCCCTAAGCTTGGTCTGGACTGTCTTACAAATGTTGCTGTAGGCTGCTTTCTTTGATACTGAGCTAGTATCATCTTGATGTGCCTTGTGCAATCGGTGCTTTTCTTCAAGAAGCCTCTGAATTTCGTCATCATTCTCATCAAACCAGTCTTGATGTCTGCGAGATGGATGGCCTAAGGTGCTTGCAGCTGAAGAAAGAACTGTTTTATGGAAAACTGTCCAGTTTTCTTCGGGGTCCTCTGAGATTCATTGCATCCAGTTGGTTGCAAATGTCTGTTAAGAAATCTTGTCTCATGCTGTCTTTATACAGCTTTGAGACATCCAGTCTCTTAAGAGCTTTCTTGCCTTGAGGTCGCCTCGCAGGCTGTATTCTTAGGTTGAGTTTGCTGACAACCAGTCTATGATCTGTCCAGCAGTCTGCACCACACATAGTCTTTGTCACTTTAACATCCTGCCTGTCTGTTCTCCGCACTATGACATAGTCTATGAGATGCCAGTGTTTGGAACGGGGATGCATCCAGGATGTTTTGTTCCTATTAGGTAGACGGAAGACTGTGTTAGTGATTAGAAGGTCATGTTCAGCACACTTCCTGAGAAGCAAGAGACCATTGCTGTTGCACTTTCCAACCCCTTCTGGACCTATAACTCCTTCCCAGGTCTGGTAGTCTGTACCCACTCTGGCATTAAAGTCGCCAAGAAGGATAAGCTTGTCTGTGCGGGGTGTTGCAGAAATAACATTGTCTAGGTCATCATAGAACTTGTCTTTGACCTCATCTGGATTGGTCATTGTGGGTGCATAAGCACTGACAATAGTTGCATGTTTATTGCCTGACAAGTTCTGTTTTGATGGCAAAGCCAACTCCTGCTTCACGCCTCTCTTCACTTTTGCGTCCACTCCAGAAGAAGGTGTATCCAGCACCAACTTCTTTGATCTCCCCAACATCTGCGAACCGAGTCTCACTCAATGCAGCTATCTGTATATCATACCTCCCAAGTTCTCTGCCCACAAGGGCCGTTCTACACTGTGGTCTATCTGACCCAGCATTGTCCATTAAAGTACGCACATTCCATGCGCCAATCCGTAAGGGGATTACTCTAGCTTTTTTCTTTGTATTTCGACCGCTTAAGGGGATCCCCGCTGATCGCGGTTAACCAGCCAGGGGGTTTGAAGCAGGCAATTGTTTAGGGCACCTTTTCTAGCCCCTTCCCCATGCTACGGGGGTGAGCAGTGCGGTCCTAAATAGGTCTGCTCAGTCGCTCAGCCGACTGCCGAATTCTGCTTACTGCTTCTCCTCACAGAAAACGACCATTAGAACTGAGCCGCCTGTGTGCAGGTCTGCAACTACAGCTCCCAGTGTGTCCTACACCTGCTGCTTCGCCACTCGCCCATCGCCACAGGACTTTGTAGGTATGTGGGTGCAAGTGTGATGAAATTGTTGTGTATGCAAGTGCTTGTGTGTTGAGAAATAAGATGACATGCGCTATGAAATTGGATTATAGTGAGGAAGAGGTGCGCAACGTCAACCTCACTCTCTAGTCCTCGCCCAGCTGCGCCCAGGGGCAAGACACAGGTCAAGACGTCTGGAGTTGGGTTTGGATGCAGTGGATGACCGTAACATCTTTAGTGCCTTGTCACGCTCTGCATGTTCCACAACATGTTGCTGTATCGCTTTCTGAACCGTTGAATCAGGTGATTTCTTCCGCTCCATCTACCGAAACAGTCTTTGCATATCTGGACTAGGCATATCCAGACACACAGGTTTGATTTTGGAGTTTCCTTCTCCTAGATGAATTGCTGGCCACAGCTGAAGAGCTCCATCTACCCTTTCTTAGGTTTTGTTTAGAGACCTGTAAACTCCTAGGAGGACTGTCAACCAAGACTAATGAGTTCCCCCTGCCCAGCTAGATTTTTGTGTAGAGAACTAGCTTAACTCCTAGATGAGTTGCCTTCCAAGGCTAACGAGCCCCATCTGCACCGCATGACAACAGGTAGTACTGTTTACATGTTACAGTAGCAGTTAAACTGACCTGACAATTGACGTTTATGGAATATATAGTCTCCTTGACAAAAATGTCCGTCATTTTTCTATTATACAGGTAATTTATTTATTTAAGGATATCCATAATTCACTTATGGATATCCATAATTCATTTATGGATATCCTTAATTCATTTATGGATATCCTAAAATAATTAAAGATATCCATCAATATTTTTGGATATCCTAAAATGAATTATAAATATCCATAAATGAATTATGGATATCCATAAATGAATTATGGATATCCTTAAATGAATTATGGATATCCATAATTGAATTATGGATATCATAATTGAATTATGGATATCCTGAAATACATTTTTGGATATCCAAAAATCACGATGAATTATGGATATCCATAATTCGATTTTTGGATATCCAAAAATCGAATTATGGATATCCTTAAATCAGCTCATTTAAGGATATCCTTAAATGTGTTTTAGGATATCCAAAAATAAGCTTGAAGTTAGGATATCCATAATTCGATTTTTGGATATCCATGATTCTTTTTTTGGATATCCATAATGATCTGATTTAAGGATATCCATAATTCGATTTTAGGATATCCATAATTCATTTTAAAAAAATATTTCTTTTCCATAATGATTTTTTCCGTGTAATACGCATGCGCTAACTTAAACTGAACGAAACGGAAGCCAACGTAAATTTAACCACACCGGATGCCTCCATTCTCTGACTAGGGAGAAATTATTATATCCCATAGGCACGTTACTATTTATTTCCTATTTATGGATATCCATAATTCATTTTTGGATGTCCAAAATTCATTTTTGGATATCCATAATATATTTTTGGATACCCATAATTCTTTTTTGGATATCCTAAAATCGATTTATGGATATCCTTAATTCGGCTGAATATTGGATATCCATAAATTGATTTTAGGATATCCTATAATCGAATTATGGATATCCTTAAATACAATCCTATTTTTGGATATCCATAATTCGATTTAAGGATATCCTAAAATCGGGCTAATATTTGGATATCCTTAAATGAATTATGGATATCCAAAAATAGAGAATAAATAGTAAAATAGCACCCATAAGCACGTACATCATTTTTTGTGATTTAAGGATATCCTTAAATTATGGATATCCTAAAATACAGTTCTATTGAAGTACATCCATAACTCATTTATGGATATCCATAAATCGAATTATGGATATCCAATATTAGCCCGATTTTATAATATCCTTAAATCGAATTATGGATATCCAAAAATAGGATTGTATTTTAGGATATCCATAGTTCGATTTTAGGATATCCTAAAATCAATTTATGGATATCCAATATTCAGACGAATTAAGGATATTCATAAATCGATTTTAAGTATCCAGAAATGAATTTTGGATATCCAAAATGAATTATGGATATCCATAAATAGGGAATATATAGTAAAACGGCACCCCATATGATTGTTGGTTGATGCGTTCATTTACGGTGTAGATACGTTTGTGTTACGGTTTAGATACGGAAAGATTCGAATCAACGCCTTCCATTACATGTCCTTACGTACTATTACGGATGTTTCATCCGTGCCCAATTTTTGACTTTTTTCAAAATTTGGGCGCGGATGGAATCGGACTTGCATATACAATACGTTAAGATACGAACATATACGGAAAAGATACGAATTGTTACGGATATGACGGATAGATACGAAAGGTCAGTCCGCAGCGTCCGCAGCATCCGGATGTGCTAGTGTGACTGTAGTTTGACTAAAACCTGCGTTTTCTTGCATCAAATTTCACCGTTATATACGCAAGAAAACGCAACATTTCGTATCTGAAGGTGTATGTCTGTATCTAAAAATAACAGATGGTATCGAAAGGTATGTAGTCAAGTATCTTAACCGTATGTATTCGAATTTATCCGTAACTATCTTCGAACGTATCCGTATCTTTCCTGAACTACCCGTATTTATTCGTATTTAAAGGTAATAAATTCATTAAGAACCGTTAGCCCCGCCCACAAAATTCTGCGGATCGCTACGTATAGTATTCGCAACTATCCGCGGCATCCGTAAGCGCTAGTGTGACCTAGGCATAACGAGTACATGTAATGTTTGCATTCTTCTTTCATGTATTATCTATTTGTTTTTTTTTTTTTTTGTACTTTTGAGTAATTCTGTCTTTCACCTTAGCATTTCATTGAATTCATTTCTAAAAATCTGATTTATTATTCGTATCAAATTTAATTCCGGTATGTTTGCAGAGTTAATGTTTGGGGAGATGAACTTAATAAGCTATGCTTTCGTTCAAATCCCAGTTTGTATGTTTGTAAATGTATATGTCTATGAAAAGAATTGTATGTAAATAATTCAAATAAAATATGTTTAAACCAATGACACATTTGTGCCTGCGGTCAATGGCGGCAGTCATGATTTACATACCCCCTGACATTTCAATCTGTGACATAAGAAACGTCGGTTCAAACACGTGATTCACGTTGACACGTGATGCGTGATTTTGATCCCTTTATCACTTGACGCCCCATTTCTCAAAGATGGAATGATATATCTGTGTTTGCATTAGGCCTGGTTTCCACGGACAGTTTTTCTTTGACGAAGATTATTTGTCACAGAAACTTTGCAATGTCTTTGCGTTCACACAAAGCAAAGATTACTTATATTACTGAGCTCGCTCGCCTTTGTGGTACAAGTAGGCAAAGATCAGGAAAAGGCGCAATCAGAAAAAGATTCCCACTCCAAAAACCGAGGTGGGAAAAAACCAAACTAACAATCAGGTACTTATACCATGAAACATATCGTAAACCGAATGAGCAGCTATTTTCCCAATAGATAAAGTAACTCCCCTCGACATAGATAGTGATCGTATTTGTGGACTTCAATTTAGAATGAATGACAATCTTTTCATTTATATTTTACAAGTCTATGCTCCATGTAGTAGTTATTCTATTAACACTTATAGAGAGTTTATAGACCTATTACATGTTACAATCAGTATGTACTCAAATAATGGCCTAGTGTTGATATTAGGAGACTTTAACGCTCATCTACAAGGGAAGAGGTTCATAAAGAACACCGTTGCCCGTGGCAGATCTCTACTTGACTTGATGCAAGGTCTTAATTTGTTGGCAATAAATACCCTTCCAAATTGTATAGGGTCTTATTTCAGTTTCCGGTCATACGGTGACCTTTATGAATCTTTAATTGATCATATTTTGATACCATCTGAACGGTTAGACACGGTGTTATCATGTGAGATACTTGACGACGATGTTTTAAATGTCTCGCGTCACCTTCCAATTGTATGCAGTGTCTCTATTCCGACAGCAAATCTTAACGTTCAAAATTTTGATTTTCCAGCGCATGTAAAATGGGAGAAACTGGATGATGCGTCAAAAACGTCTTACAGAGCTGATCTAGAAGCTTTACTTCTTAGTTCTTGTGACAGCACCGGGCTCAGTTGCAATGATTCTATTGATAGGCAGTATTCTCATATTGTGAATAGCATATTGCGGGCAACAGATAAATTGCCGAAAACAAGATTCAAACCGTTTCTTAAGCCATATTGGGATAGCATTCTAAAACATTTACACGCTGTTATGCGCGGAAAGCGACGCGAATGGATACGCAATGGGCGTCCACGTGGAATGCAAAATATATCATATAAGGAATACAAAACCGCTAAAACTTTATTTCGTGCACATCATAGGCGCTGTGCTGAAAATTATTTGACTGAACTTAACCTGGAAATAGATAAGGCTGCCGAAATTGATAGTGCAGTGTTCTGGAAAAAGGTGAATAATAGGCGCAAGACGTCTCATACTTCCGCAGGTTCTGAGATCAATTTTAGCGGAACTGTTTGCCGTGACCCATCGGACATTGTCCAAGGATGGGGACAGTACTTTTCAAATCTATATTCCGATACACAGCGCGATCATTATGATACTGAATTTCAGTCCGGCATCGAAGAGAGCGTGCAGAGAATTATTAGCAACTTTCCCATCTCCTGTCGGAACAGAGACACTGCAAGCATATCTACAGATGAAGTTATTAATGCCGTTAAATGCCTGAAATCGAAAAAAGCATGCGGGCCAGATAAGGTTTATAATGAACATTTGATTTTTGGAGGTATTCCTCTCTATGAACAACTTTCTTCTCTGTTCAGTAATCTGTATGCACATGGACATGTGCCCCAGAGCCTAAAGTATGGTATTATTATAACTCTACATAAAGGTGGCAGGAAGTCAAAAACTGACCCAAACTGCTATAGGGCAATTACTTTGTCTTCAGCAATATTGAAATTATTTGAAAGAATCTTGCTCGAAAAAGTTCAGAATACAATCACTAAGCAGTTAAATTGGCTCCAAGGTGGGTTCCGACCAAACATTGGTTGCAATATGTCATCTGTAATGCTCAGAGAATGCATTCTGTACGCCAAGGAGAACCATAGTAAATTGTATGTTTGCTACCTTGACGTAGAGAAGGCATTCGACAGGGTTTGGCATTGTGGCTTATTTTTCAAGCTTCATATTGAGTATTTCGGCATCCAGTCCGAGTTATTAAGAATCATCATTGAACTTCACACAAATATGCGAAGTTGTGTTATTTTTAAGGGATATACTTCTGATTGGTTTGATATTTTGCAAGGCACCCGCAAAGGCGGAGTCTTGTCTCCCTTTTTATTTTTGTGTTTTACAGATGACCTATTGGAGGAACTCTGCAGATGCTCTGCTAGCTTGAAAATTTCAAATCATGTAATTGGTTGCCCGGCTGTTTGCGATGACTTGTTGCTTGCCTCGCTTTCAAAACGTGGGCTTGATGAATTGATGCGCATTTGTTATAATAACTATTGCAAATGGCATTTTAGTTATATGCCTACAAAGTGTTGTGTAATTGTTTATAACGAATCTAAATACGAGTACATTCGGTCCAACAGATCTTGGGTTATTGGTAATAGTCCAGTAGAAGAGGATGAAAATTATTAACACCTTGGTGTTATAAGCAATAAATACTTAAGTTTGAAACCAAATATCAAAGATGCGTCTGATAAGATGAAAAGTACATTTTTTAGCCTAATGAACAGTGGTATATTTTATGATAATTCACTGCACCCATTAACGTGTAAGAAAATTTACAATGCTGTAGTGATACCCAAGGCCTTGTATGGCTGTGAAAATTGGTTTGCACTTTCGTCTACTGAATTGCTCACACTAGAACGTGCTCATAGATTCTGCATAAAGAAGATGCAGTCTTTACCTTTGTATACCAGAAGCGACGTAGCCCTTGGCTTGTTAGCTATATTTCCTATAGAAGTTGAATTAGATATACGCAAACTGATATTGTTTGGTCAATTTTGTAGACTTAATCTAAACTGTTGGGTTAAGACCTTGTTTTTGTATAGACTTACGTCATTCAATATTAATCCCAAAAGACAAACTGGTTTTATAGTAGAAATTCATCGATTACTTAGAAAATATCAGCTTGATTATATTTTGCATGCATATTTGCAAGATGGAATTTTTCCAGGAAAACTAGCTTGGAAGCGTTTGATAAAATCCAAAGCACACGAAAGTGCAAGGTTGTCTTGGTTCGAGCGAGTCTCGGGTCCAGAATTTGTAAGATTCGGTGCTTTACATCATGACTTCAGCCCGCACTGGCTATGGCAGTTCTCTAAAGATAACAGGAAAATGTTAAAGCCTTGCATCTCCGTTGTGCAGCTTTTATCACGTGCCTCCAGTTTACCTTTTTTAACAACAATTTGTAATCATTGTCAAAAAATTTATGTTAATCTGTTGGACCATTGTATACATGAATGTACTTACCTAAATAGGCCAAGAGCACTACTTTTACAGGAAATATTCTATCTTGATGTTGATGTATACATGTACCTAAATAGGCAAGACAGGCAGACACAAACTAATCTTCTACTTGGTGTTATGGTACCTGAATTTTTACAGATACTATCTGATAGATCAGAAACTTTTAAAAGGATATGCATATCTAATTTACATAAGTTGTGGTGTATTTATAAAGCCAGGTGAGCCCCTGTGAAATCTTGGCTACGGTATTTTCGGCCCTGTCTTGCACAAACCAACCTATTGACACTCACACATTGAATGTAGATTAAAGATATAACATATCAGCTATAACCTGGTGTAACAAGGGGGTGATCAGCTTGTGCATATGTGCTTTTTGATCCTCGCCCTTGTTCATAGGGTCCATGGTCCGTTCTGTTCACGTTGGGGCTCATATAGAGCTTTAACACTATTTTTTGCATTTTTGTAATGCCGATCATTGTGTAAGTTATACAATATACAATATTGTCAACATGCCTCTAGCCTGGCCTCTCTCTAGATATCTTACATTTCGTTTCGGTAAGGTTAACTGACTTGGGCCCGTGAGGATTTGGTACCGAGCTGTAAAGGCGAAAATTTCATATGCTAGATATGACACTCGTATGCGAAATATGGTACATGTAGATACAATTATATGCTGACTTACGCCTCGTACGTCTTTTATGATTGCTTCTGTTTGTATTGTCATTTAATGTTGTAATTTGTATAAATGTATTCCATGTTTATATGTTTATTGCCTATATGTTTGTTCATTGTCATGTCATATGTAATTCTCCTGTCTATGGAGGAAATAAAGAATACTTAGTTACCTTAACTTAAATAAAACTATGAAAACACACATAAGGCGCCAACAGCACAAAAAAATTTTAAACACCAAGACATAAAACAAAAAGAACCACCACAGAAGTATCGCCTTGGAACGATCAGTAACACAAAGTTACTGGCGGGCTTAAACCGGTTTTACAGGCGCCTAAACTCACCCTCAGCTTCTGCAGTGGTTCTTACATTTAGTTAGTTCTTTGGTCCTCGTGGTGAATCTCTAACTAGTCAATGAATCATCAAGAACAAACAAATAAATCATGATAAACATCCTGATGAATCAAAAACCAGGACTTACAGATTGAGTAAGCTGCCCGACGATGGAGATCCCTGGGCGCCGAATAAATAACCTACTAACTCCGGAGCAAAAGAAAAACACCAGTTGGACCCCGGTGACAATGAAACTTCGCCATAGAATTGAATTTACACGAGAATATTTTTCTGCGACAAACCTACTTTGTCAAAGAAAAATTGTCCGTGGAAACGAGGCCTAAACAACAGAGGATAGTGCAAATACTTTGACCGTGTCGGTTGACTTCTGACACAGATAATCATTTGTTAATCGGACTGCTTTAATAACTATGTTCTCAATAATGCTACTCTATGATGGTAATTAGTAGAGCAAATATCATGGGCTATCTTTCAAGGGGGTGGTCTATGGAGAACCACATTTGTTTCTATATACCAAAATGTTCGTATTGGTCTGTAGTTTTAAGATCCAGCGTTTGCCACCTTGGCAAACCTTGCATAACTCCAGTATTCAAGATGGCGTCCAAGATGGCTGCCATTTCTTAAAATCAACCCTTATACAAAAAGGCATCATAATTTTCATGTGTTTGCATTGTAATGGTATTTTAATGCCCCATTTCATGTAAGAATGATGTACTTGTCTATTTCAAGTAAAAAAAAAACCCTGACAGTTTAGGTAAAACAGTTGTAAAAATCACATTTAAATTCACAAACGCACGCGCATAATGTTTTTCACCTCGGAATGTTTGTTTAATGGCTCATTATTTATGATCAGATAGTCATGGCTGCTATGTTACTTCTTTTCTATCAAATATAATATTTTCAAAGATTTTGTAGCAACAGAAATTGTTTTTATATAATTATAATATTCATGCTTAAAAAAGGTTTTAGACATCCAACCCAACACGGAAAAAACAACAACAAAAAGTACATATTTTCCTATACAAAATACGCTCTAAAATCTAATTTGTTATCGATTCTACAGATATACCATAGTGTTATTGTGGGTCTTGGTTTGTAGCATAAAAATACAGTGTCAATATAATTATGACGACGTGCTTCACATGGCGCTGGAAAAATATGTAAAACAAATAGGTTCCCCTTTTCTAGTGTTTGCAAAAGTTTACGTTAGGTCATCCGGCACAGTCAATGTATTTGCACTATAATGCCGATGTTCCATTTTTCTTCGTTCTTTAATATTATCATTGATACCGTTAACAGTACAACCCCGCAAATCAAGAAGAAAGATGGCGAAATGAAAACAAGCATAAGGTTGCGATAAACTAAGAGAAGAATCCATAATTTATATTTTATAAATGACAAAAAGTACAAAACATATACCTCGAAAAATCAATGGCGTTTTTGTGTTTAGGGTAATGTCCGATTAAAAGTTTCGGTTTGTATACACTGAACTCTATTGAGATAATTAACCGTCGGTCAAATATTATGGTTATAACCTATTAAATAGTATTTTAGATAACAAATTGTATTGATATGATGGATCTGATCTTTCCGCGTGATATATGTTTATTGTCTTGTTTAGAAAGGATCATCTGTTTTCAGAGGCACTTTACATTTATGCTGTTTCTGAAAAGCATTAAAATCAAAAGACAAGACAAGATTCCAGACTGAATCAGACAGGAAGCTTAGTCTATAATAAAAACAAAATATGAATGGAAAGATTTGGCTGTCTGCTATATATGTTTGTGTGTTATTTTTATCTTCACGGTATATGTTTTCACATGAATCATCTCCAACACATCCAGTAGTCCCACTGCGCCAGTACATTAGAACGACATTTTCTTGACATTCCACTGTAAATATCAGAGGATTGAGCCGTCAGTAGAAAATATTTTTGTCATTTACCCTCTAACATAATCAAACAAACACACAAAACATATAATTATTTGCACACCTATTTGATCATCATTTTTATTTGCAGTATATTTAAAAGCATGAAATAAAATATCTTTTTAGTTGAGGAAGCCTAGTTGTATCTTTTCGGATAGAAGAGTGTCAAAAACAGCATTTCCTGTGACAGAAAAGACAAAATGTCACATTGCATTTTAAATGAGATGGGAAGTATATTTGCTCGTTATAAATTGTTAGTAACATAACGTGTAAGGCATTTTCTTTATAGTCGTCCTCATGGCAAACAACTCCACGACAGAAATACCGTTCAAGGATCCTCTGTCACAGCCTCCATGGAGTACCATAATAAAAAGTTTTGTGTCCGCGAGGATTGTTCTGTCAACAGTCGGAATATTACTAAATGGATGTAATTTTGTCATTGTAAACAGACTTCCAGAGACTTGTGGCAACCACTTTAAGTTGATTCAAAGCCTAGCCACTGCCGATCTAGCTTTATGTTTTACTGACGTAATGATGTTAGCTACGTATGCTTACTACAGTTATGGTGCAGATGTTACCAAAACTTCGGCAGACTTCATTCAGAGGTCAGGGTAAGTCTTGACATCTGCATTTTCCTCTTCTTTTTTTTCTCCCTTTAATTACGGTACCTCTTTTTGTTTCATGTTTTGGTGTTACGATGTTAGAATTTCAGGTAGTTAGATGTTATTGGTCACTTTAATAGCTACTCACTCGGCTTCCCTATATATCAGTATCTTTTTTGTCATTTTGGTTGTTTCCCACCAAAGATTTTAGGGCGTGTCCTTAGTACTGATTACTCCGGTTTCTGATAAACCTTTCGCATCGAAAGGTAAATACTTCTTTAGAAATAATGGTGTTAGTATTGCTTATAGTATTTATTCAGTTGTAGTCACCTTGGCTAAAAAATATGGTTTGATTTATTTCCATTGTTTATTTTATAACATATGTTTAATTTCACCTTTATTCAAATACCGTCAGTTTTTTTTAACATCTACATTTGGTCCTCTCGTATCACAACCTGGAAACGAATTCTTATAAATCATTTATTATAAGATATCTTAAATGAGGGGTTTTAAACAGTTACAAATCAAGCGATTACTGGCTTGTAGAGATTCCTTTAATTACTTACATTATAATGGTTGTGTTGTACTCGTCAACTTTGTATGTGGTGCCTGCCGGATGCGTACATTGTTGCGAAAGAGCTTGTCATCGTGTTCTCCGTGCATTTTGTATATTTTATTTTAGGTTTGTGCTGTCCTTCTTTCCAGAAGGGTGATGGAATTTTAGATTTAATTTTATCGTTTTTTGGACCTTCTGGACTTAAATTACAATTGCTCAACTGTTTGTTTATAATTTCAGACCCACGTTGGAAGGACCACTATGTGTTTGGGCTGCTCTAGATTGCCTCCAGCTATGTGTATTTCTCGCTACATTATTTGCCGTATCCATGATTGCTGTTGACTGTTTTCTCAAAATCAGTATTCCACTGAAATACAGAGCCACAGTTACCAAGAGACGGTTAACGGTTGCAATAATTATCTCGTGGTTGTTTAGCTTCGCAATCGGGTTGGTGGTTATGTTCGGAATAGGTCACATGATTTTGCCAGTTCAAGACATGTCTCAAAACAGAACACATATTAAAGTTCAACCATTGGCATATGATAACAGAACGAAGAACAATTGCACTATGCAGCCTTATGGATGTAATAACTTAAACGTTTATTCTGAAAATGAAACGAACGCGCCGGTTTCTGCGGATGATACTTCACTTTGTCGTATGTTTGCAACATGGGGCTTAGCTTCAAAAAATCTTTCTACCGGGCTTTGTTCCCTGCTTTGCACTGCCCTTATGATAAGTTTATATTGCTGCATTTGCTGTAGGGTTAAAAAACTTCAAAACAGAACTGAACGACTGACTGGGGTTCATACCGGTTCTCGCAAAACCGTCATAACAACGTCGTTTATTGTAGGATCATTTCTATTAGCATGGGGTCCACCTTCATGGATATTACTGATGTTTCCGTTTATTTTCGCCGGTGACGGATTACAGCCCGCTGAGCGCGCATTAATCTCATCAACCGATGTCTTGCAGGTCTTCAATGCAACATTGGATGCTCTGATCTATGCCATACGATTAGAAGAAATAAGACAGAGTTATAGAATTGCATTTGGCAAACTGAAATATAGATGTTTTAGGATTCTAAGAATTTGAGCTAGCAGCATTAGCAGTTCTGTGATGCATCTGATTTTTGAATCAGAAAGACTACAAACCCTAGCAAAATTTATGTCTATACTTTCGATGGAAAACCTTGTATCCATATTACCCACGTACATGTTTTGTATATTTATAAAACAAAATATGATATGCACATAATTATGTTTACTCGTTTGTTTTACGAGTCGCAGAGCACGAGAACATTAACTCGTCTTGCTTGTTTATTTTACTGATATAATGCAAAACATCAACGAGGATTTATAAAACATATTTTCAATGATGAACTTGAATTATTCCTCATCAAGTACGTTTCGCAACATCTCCTTATACACTTCACTTATTAATATCAGATCTTGAAACATATCGTCAAATCTGGGGCTTAAAGATAAATACAAATAAAACAAAGGCTATGCTTTTTGAAAAGGGAAGACAAATAACGTATTTTTATTTATATATCTACGAATCAAAAATAGAGATTGTTGGTCATTTTGAGTACCCAGGCGTAATTCTTTTCAAGAATGGTAACTGGAATCGTACGCAAAAATGCTTATCGCAAACGCGTCATTTGCATTGCATAATCTCTTTACCGTTTTATTTTTTTTTTCTTTTCTTTTCTTTTTTAAATAGATTTACCAATTTCTGAAAAGTTTAATCCATTCGACACCTTGTAATCTCCGATTCTAAATTATTCATCGGAAATTTGGGGTATGCATTCAATTTCAGATATTGAAATAGTTCACACAAAATTTCTGCGATCTATTCTAAATCGACTGATTTGGCTGCACTCTATGGTGAACTTGGAAGAATTCCTTTTTCAGTAATACGAAATTAATATGTTTAAATATTTGATTGCTAATGCAAGGCTCAGATAATGATATAAACTATAACGGTCAAAACTGGACTCCACAAATCAAACGTATTCTACAATGTCATGGTTTCGAATATGTCTGGAGAGACCAAACTAAAATGTCTATTCCATTTCTATCAATTTATCAACGTATACTAGACACATATAAACAGAAACGGTATTCTGAAATTAATAATTCACTGAGCAGGCTACAGACATATTTTATGTTCATTCAAACATAACTCCGAATTAGAAATTACCTCAACATGGAAATAGATATAAAATATGAAATAGCTTTCACATGTTTTTGCACTTCTTCTCAAAGCCTAAGATCGAAATAGGCAGATATGATGACATACGTAGAGACCGGAGAATATGTCAATTTTGTAATATGAGAAAAGATGAAGATGAATACCATTTGCTTTTAGTTTGTCCTTATCATAGACATCTACGACGGATATTTTTCAATATTTTTTAAATTTGAAACCCTTCTTTTAAAAACATCAAAAGCGTCTGTAATAAGTCAATAAGTCTATGTAAATTAATATATTTTGAATAGTATAATATGACTTTAATGATATTTTGACTAAATTTCACCATTCTAATAGTGTATGTAAAACTGTATAATTATGTATTACTTTTTTATCCTTCTGCTAACAGTATATTTTCAATATTCATTGTCTTCACTGTATTGCTTTTGTATTATGGTTATAAACCTTGTATTATGTTTTATACGGAATAAAGTCTTTGTACTTGTTTATTTTATTGTTAACTTCTGAGATCATATTCCATGCAGTTTCGTGTCCGTTTTTTTTTTTCATTACGAAAACTTGCCCATGTAACAAACAGAGATTTTTGAGCTTTAAAAATTGAAAATTTTCAGCTGAAAAAAATGATATTTTTCTTATTTTTGCTCAAAACATAGATTGTGGGTACACGTTAGAACCGCCTCTCTGAGTCTAACGAGTACCCACAATCTGTGTTTTGGAGCAAAAATAAGAAAAATGGTATATTCCTGCATACCCTAGTTTTTCTATATAAAATTGGGGTTCATGGGGGTAAAGATTATACGGACATGTTTTCCTGATGAAGATCTTTTGGAAAAAAGTATTATGGTAGTTGCTGAGGCACATGGGAATGATTTATGCCAACTGTATATAAGTTGTGGAATTTTTATTCTTACAATAAACGGAATACAAGAAATAGAGCTTTTAAGAAAACTATACATTTTGCTTTGACCCAGAATGCCGTTTTAATACATTGTGTGGATCTGAAAAAAAAACATTTGGAATGCTAGGTCAAGGAGAATACACATAAAAATCGTAAGACTGAAAGACCGTGTGTATAATGCTAATATTTCTTTCAAAATACAAAACAATTATATGTATATAACTATCAATTTGTGGACGTTTTTTTTTGGTATTCACATGATCAACCAGCACATATCAGTTTGATTTAAAAACGCTATTGACAAACATTCTAAAAATGATCAAACATGTAATTGTCAGTTTAAGATATAATGGGTTTTTGAAACACCAAATTATACTAGACTATACATGTCAACAAAATTATGTGTATATTAGAGCAACATCAGAAGCTGATGGTGAGGTTGGGTGCCAGTCAAGCTGCTTTAAGCAAGTAATCTTACAAGTTATATTAATGATCGTTCCAAGACGAAACTTCTTTTGTGGTTCTAATTGTATCATATTTTGGTGTTGATTTTTGTTCTGTTTGCAATTTATGTACTTTTTCATAGTTTAGTTAGGTTCGGGTAACTGCCTATTGGGAAACAGCTGCTCACTCTGCTTATCGTCGGGCAGCTTACTCAATCTGTGAGTCCTGGGTTTTGATTCATCAGGATGTTTATCTTGATTTATATGTTTGTTCTTGATGATTCATTGACTAGTTAGAGATTCACCACGAGGACCGAAGAACTAACTAAATGTTATGAAACACTGCAGAAGCTGGGGGTGAGGTTAGGCGCCTGTAAAACCGGTTTAAGCCCTCCAGTAACTTTGTGTTACTGATCGTTCCAAGGCGATACTTCTGTGATAGTTCTTTTTGTTTTATGTCTTGGTGTTCAAATTTTTTGTGCTGTTGGCGCCTTATGTGTGTTTTCGTAGTTTTAGTTAAGTTAAGGTAACTGAGTGGCCACCTATTGGGAAAATAGCTGCTCATTCGGCTTACGATATGTTTCATGGTATAAGTACCTGATTGTTAGTTTGTTTTTTTTTCACCTCGGTTTTTGGAGTGGGAATCTTTTTCTGATTGCGCCTTTTCCTGATCTTTGCCTACTTGTACCTCCTTACGATTTGTTTTTGTATAAGTACCTGTTATAAAAAGGTACAAGTAGGCAAAGATCAGGAAAAGGCGCAATCAGAAAAAGATTCCCACTCCAAAAACCGAGGTGGGAAAAAACCAAACTAACAATCAGGTACTTATAAGTATCCATTTAATGCTCTTATTTTCCAATCCCAAAATCTTTCACCCGCTGGATTATATCGATCGCCCTGTGATGGGTCGGTCGCTGGCTCATGACTCGAAGATAAGTTTTCACTGGCCTGTGCAGTTGAAGTGTTACTATTTCGTACCCTCGGAGTAATCCTAGTGCCTTTCATTATTTCAGCCCACCCAGGAAATGCTTCATCAATTACGACATTGTTCTTCACTAACCGTGCCGGGTATTGAATTTGGACCGTGTCATTCTCGCGTTTATTTTACTTCAATGCCTTGTACTTTGGCCATAACAATTTTCTAGCGTTCGTTATTTCTACAGGATAGTCTCTACCCACGATGAACTGTGCACCTCTCAATAAGCGGGCGCTATTCAGAATTTTCACTGTATCAGCGTAATTGTTAAAGGCTGCTATAATTGGTCTTTTTGAGAATCTATTTCTTTTTTTTTCGACCAAGCCTGTGGACACGTTCAATTACAATATATCCGGGTTCAGGCTGAAATCAACTTCGAAGAACTGTTTTAGAACCAGCACGCAGTCCTCCTTGTAACACTTACAGTATATAGACTGCGAAAAATCAGGTTATTGCGTCTGGATCTTGCCTCAAGGTCTACCGATTTATAATTAAGCAGAGTTATTTTACAGTCATGTTCACTTAATGACTTTTCAGCCGCTGCTGGTTTTACTTTCACCGTATCCACCGTGCTCTTCATCTCATCAAAACTAGGCAATTTACCCTCAATATTCAGCAATTTTTCAAAGAACAGTGTCAATTGATCATCACCGGATAAAGCCTGGAATTTTGACAACTCTGCTGACCCCGTATTGAAACGTTTCCGTTTTCTTCTGTTGACTTCCTGCCATTCGTTTGAATTTTGGTCATCCTCCTTCTGGTTTGCTTTATCTTCAATTCCATTGTTGATTTTATCGTCAGGACCGCCACTTGCCATCTTTGACGAAAAAGAAACATCCTCTCACTGGATTGGAACCCGTACGAAGATTCGCACTATACGTCTTCTCAAGACAACCACACTATCAACTGTGCCAATCCGTCGGTTATACATTGGGTGTCAATGATTATTGTTCAAGGAAAATCCAGTGATAGCTTCTCTGTCGTTTCAAAATCCTTGTACCACGATGTTGGGAACCAGCAATGACTACCCCACCCACTGTTTACGTTAGCTCGCGGGTACAAAGTCAGAGATTTGAACAAAGTTCTGCGACACCAGAGTCTCTAGTGCCCGTGTTTCGACATCTGATAATTAAAGTCACTCACGTCAATCGAAATCATGCGATACAAAATCCAATAATGATATATTTATGGAATATAATCGTTCATCAAATTTTCACAACACTATGCACTGTGGTTCCCTGCTTTTTTTTTAAAGAGGTACATAAATGGTACAAAATAATCTTATTCTATGAAACAGTAGTCATGCTCTGCTGAGTTTAGAAATGATTAACAATTGTCTTTTACTTGTATTAAATGGTTGTTATATATAAAATAATTTGAGAAAAATCGTATCAATTCTTTTGATTTTATTTTATTTTGCTCAGCACACGTATCTATCTGACAGATGTGCAAGATGAGCTCCTCGATGCAGATGACATGGTAAGAATAAAAATGCAAGGAGAAAAATTCATAAACTTTCACAATCACATGAATCATGTATGATAAATTTCACGTTTCAACCGGCACAAAAAGACAAAGGTTGTAGTCAAACTAGTACCAAACTTCTGGGGGCGACATGGAATCAAGCTGAGGTACTGTCAATTCTCTTATGAGCATTTGAGACCTAGACAGTATACCAACGTCATGCAAAGAGGCTAATTCATTTACACTTATTCTGTTTGTCAAAAGCATTAAAATCAAAAGACAAAAGAACATGAATGGCAAGATTTAGCTATCTACTACGATATATATGTCTGTGTGTTTGTTTTTTTTTTTTTTTTTTTTTTTTTTTTTTTTGTTTTTTTTTTTTTTTGTTTTGTTTTTTCACGGTATATGCTTTCACATGTCGTATCATCAACACATCCAGTAGTCCCACTGCGCCAGTACATTAGAACGACATTTTCCTGACATTCCACTGTAAATATCAGAGGATTGAGCCGTCAGTAGAAAAAATATTTTTGTCATTTACACTCTAACATAATCAAACAAACACACAAAACATATAAACATTTGCACACCTATTTGACCGTTGTTTTTATTTGCTGTATATTTAAAAGCATGAAAAAATATTATCTTTTTTTATAATTATTTTGGTTAAGGAAGCCTAGTTGTATCTTTTCGGATAGAAGAGCGCCAAAAACAGCATTTCCTGTGACAGAAATGGCAAAATGTGACATTGATTGCATTTTAAATGAGATCGGAAGTATATTTGCTCGTTATAAATGGTTGTTGGTGACATAACGGTTAAGGCATTTTCTTTGTAGTCGTCATCATGGCAAACAACTCCACGACAGAAATACCGTTCAAGGATCCTCTGTCACAGCTTCCATGGAGTACCATAATAAAAAGTTTTGTGTCCGCGAGGATTGTTCTGTCAACAGTCGGAATATTACTAAATGGATGTAATTTTGTCATTGTAAACAGACTTCCAGAGACATGTGGCAACCACTTTAAATTGATTCAAAGCCTGGCCACCGCCGATCTAGCTTTATGTATTACTGACGTAATGATTTTAGCAACATATGCTTACTACAGTTATGGTGCAGATGTTATTAAAACTTCGGGAGACATTAATCAGGGATATAGGTAAGTCGTGACATCGCCATTTTCTTCTTCCTTCTCTTCTTCCTCCCTTCAATTGCGGTACCTCTGTTATGACTCTTTTTGTTTCATGTTTTGGTGTGACGATGTTAGATTAAGTTCAGGTAATTAGGTGTAATTGGTCACCTTAAGAGAAATAGCCTCTCACTCGGCTAACCGCGGTATGGACCATCCCCTTTGTCATTAATATGCTCACTGCTCTTACAGGATCTCTTTTTATTTTTATTCACTATATATTAATACCGTTTTATCATTTTGTTTGTTTCCTACCTAGGGTTGTAGGGTGTGACCTTGGTTCGGATTACTCCGGTTCTTGATAATCTTTTCGCATCGAAAGGTGTAAACTTCTTCAGAAATAATGGTGTTAGTAGTATTCCTTGTAGTATTTCTTCAGTTGTAGTTATCATGGCTCAAACAAAATGGTTTGATTTATTTCCAATGATCATTTTATAACATGATATATTAATTTCACCGTTATTTAAATACCATCAGTTTTATTAACATCTACATTTGGCCCTCTCGTATCACAATCTGGAAACGAATTCTCATAAATCACTTAAAATATCTTAAATGATGGTTTTTATTAAACGATTACTGGCTTGAAGAGATTCCTTTTATTACTTATACAGTCTGTAATGTTTGTGTTGTACTCGTCAACTTTGTATGTGGTGCCTGCCGGATGAGAACATTGTTGGGAAAGAGCCTGTCATCTTGTTCTCCGTGCATTTTGTATATTTTATTTGAGGTTTGTGCTGTCCTTTTTTCCAGCCAGGTGATGGAATTATAGATTTAATTGTATCGGATCCTGGACCCTCTGGGCTTAATTTACAATTGCTCGACTGTTTGTTTTTCAATTCCAGATCCACATCGAAGGAACCACTGTGTGTTTGGGCTGCTCTAGATTGCCTCCAGCTATGTGTGTTTCTCGCTACATTATTTGCCGTATCCATGATTGCTGTTGACTGTTTTCTCAAAATCAAGATTCCATTGAAATACAGAGCCACAGTTACCAAGAGACGGTTAACGGTTGCAATAATAATCTCTTGGCTGTTAAGCATCTCAATCGGGTTAGTGGTTATGTTCGGAATAGGTCACATAAGTTTTCCATTTCAAGACATGTCTCAAAACAGAACAAATATTAAAGTCCAACCATTGGCATATGATAACAGAACGAAGAACAATTGCACTGTGCTGGCACATGGATGTAATAAGTTAAACGTTTATTATGAAAATGGAAAGAACGCGCCGGTTTCTGCGGATGATACCTCACTTTGTCGTTTGTTTGCAATATGGGGCATAGCTTCAAAAAATCTTTTTACCGGGCTCTGTTCCCTGCTTTGCACTGCCCTCGTGATAAGTTTATATTGCTGCATTTGCTGTAGGGTCAAAAAACTTCAAAACAGAACTGAACGACTCACTGGGGTTCAGACCGGTTCTCGCAAAACCGTCATAACAACATCGTTTATTGTAGGATCATTTCTATTAGCATGGGGTCCACCATGGATATTACTGATGTTTCCGCTTATTTTCGCCGGTGTCGGATTACAGCCCGCTGAGCGCGCATTAATTTCATCAACCAATGTCTTGCAGGTCTTAAATGCAACATTGGATGCTCTGATCTATGCCATACGATTAGAAGAAATAAGGCAGGGTTATAGAATTGCATTCGACAAACTGAAATATAGATGTTTTAGGATTCTTGGAATTTGAGCTAGCAGTATTTGCAAAGTGGTGTATCTGATTTTAGAATCAGAACGACTACATACCCTGTGAAAATTTATGTCTTCACCTTCGATGGAAAACCTTGTATCCATATTACGTACATGTTTTGTATATTTGTAAAACACAATATGATATGCACATACATTACGAAAACTTTCCCATGCAATAAACAGATATTTTTTGGCTTTAAAAATTGAAAATTTTCAGCTGAAAAAAAAAATGATATTTTTCTTATTTTTGCTCAAAACATAGATTGTGGGTACACGTTAGAACCGCCTCGCTGGGGCGGTTCTAACGAGTACCCACAATCTATGTTTTGGAGCAAAAATAAGAAAAATAGGTATACCCCTGCATACCCCAGTTTTGCAATGTAAAAGTGGGGTTCAATGGGGTATACATTACACGGACATGTTTTCGTGATGATTATGTTTCCTCGTTTGTTTTTTCGAGTCACAGAACACAAGAACAATTACTCGACTTATTTTAACTATATGAGCCGCCTCGTGGGAAAACCAACAATGTGGTTTCCGAACAGGTCCGACACTAACCGGTCTGTACTGTCACAGAAAAGAGCTAGAAGCTTGAAATTTCAGATTTAAGTAGAAGAGGAATTGCACTATCCGAGTAGCGGAAACAAAGGCGCTGATCAGCTTCGCGGTTACCGCGAAGCTGATCTGCGTCTTTGTTTTCGCCTATGCAGATTGTTGGTTTTCCCATGAGGCGGCTCATATAATGCAAAACATCAACGCGGATATACAAAACATATTTTCAATAAAAGAACTTAGTTTTTTTTTCTCATATTATTTGCGGATGATCAAGTACTCTCTTCTCAACATCTCCTCATATTATTAATATCGGATCTTAAAAACATCGTCAAATCTTGGGCTGTAAGATAAATACAAATAAAATTATGGCTATGGTTTTGAAAAGGGAAGACAAATTACATATTTTGATTTTTATATATACGAAGGTACAAGTAGGCAATGATCGTGAAAAGGCGCAATCAGAAAGAAATTCACACTACTAAAACTACATGTATGAAAACGTACAAAAGGTTCAAACAGCACAAAATATCGACTCCAAACCATAAAACAAATAGAACTACAACAGAAGTATTGCCTTGGTATGATCAGTAATATACAACTACTGGGCGACTCAAACTGGTAAGGGCCCTAACCTCAACCTCATCTTCTGCAGTGGTTCACAACATTTCGTTAGTTGTTTGGTCCTCGTGGTGAATCTCTAACTAGTCATTGAATCATCAAGGGCAAAAAAATGAAGTGAAAATCTGTATATTTCCTTTGTGGCTTCGCCACTCATGAAATATAAATATTTTTCACTTCACTCTTGAAATAAAAGCCATATCCAACAGAAACTTTAATATCGTCTGCGCATTAAATCAACAGAATTGGTTTATAATATAAATCCTATATTTTTCTCTTCCCAACCATTAGATGTTTACTTCAGCCCATATTTATTATTTAAAAAAATCGTATGCTCTAATCTGAGTTAATATGTTTTACGTTGGTACTTATGTTTTATATTTCTTAACACGATTTCCCTTATTGTATGTTTACATTTGCGTATATTAGAGCCACACCAGAAGCTGAGGGTGAGGTAAGGTGCCTGTCAAACTGCTTTAAGCACTAAGTAGTCTTATACGTTATATTACTGATCGTTTCTTTTGTGGTTCTAATTGCATTATGTTTTGATGTTGATTTTTCTTCTGTTTGCACCTTATGTATATTTTCACATTTTAGTTAGGTTCGGGAAACTGCTTAAAACTGCTTCGGGAAATTACCACATAATCTAATTAAAGAAAAACTTCTGGATTTGATAGAGTGGACCTTCAAAAGGGCATTAAAAAACTATGGTTCACTTTATTTGGCATGTAATGACAGAAAGGCTTTTTTCACTTCCTCTGACCAAAGTCGGTATACCCTTTGGTCATGTCAGAATGTGTGCGACGCCTTATCCTATCTCCTTGATAATATTTATGTTCTGCGCAGAGTAGGAATCGGTACAATTCCGGAATTGCACCTGCGCAAAGTAGGAATTCTCACTTTGTCGGACAAAGTAAGAATTCCTACTTTGCCCGGTTCGATTCCGGAATTGTCCGTGCGCAAAGTAGGAATCGGGACAAAGTAAGAATCTATTATTTTCCTTGCGCAAAGTAGGAATTTTGGGACAAAGTAGGAATATTATCTCCTCTGAGTGTTTTAAGTTACAATAACCAAACCAAGCATAACCAAACTTCTGTTCCGATTTCTCTGTTGTGACAAGAGACAACAATTTCCGCCATAAAAAGAATGAAAACAAAATAGATAAAACAAAAAAAATAAATAATAAAAAATACAGAAAAATAAACTTAGCTACATCCTTTACGGTCAAGGTAAGATTTATAATTTATAAGCTCATCAAACTTGAAATTCAGTGTGATTCTAAAGCGCTTAGAATCCCATGAAGCAGTGGTTCTCTCCCGACATGACTGAAAAAATTGTTGACTTTGACGTAAACCTCATAAGAAGGAAAGACACAAACAAACAATTGGGACGCTAGGGCGTTGCCGAGCGTTGTTACAATATGTGCCGGCCTTGTTTGCAGGAAGAAACGAATTGGTTTAAAATGTCATTATTCTTTAGATACAAGTACACATTAAATGTCATTTCACTAAAAATAAAATTAAAAATAATAATAATAATAATAATAAAAAAAAAAAAAAAAAGAATAATAAAGTAAATCGTGAAATAGAAATGAGCATCGTTTTATAGAAATACGCCGTTTACTTAGTTTGAAGGTAATGACGGGACGTTGCCTTCTTTTAAGATTGACTTTGTGTTCTGCATATATATGAGGCTTGGTCATGGTGTTTTGGGACACGAGATATTCACCAAATTGAATTCTTACATAGGGGATATTCAGTTAAATGTGATGTCGGAATTATTTTTCCGAATCTGCCAAGTACTCCAAACACCTCATATGCCTATAGTTGTACTTTTTGTCCATTCCTAAGTAAGTACATGTGTATCTGTTCAATTCCGAAATTGTCCCGTTGATTTCTTGCGCAAAGTAGGAATTCCTACTTTGTCCAAATCGATTCCTACTTTGCGCACAGAGTATATCAGCTAATATATTTCCCTTGTACAATTCTAGAATTGTCCGGTACAATTCTAGAATTGGCGGACAAAGTAGGAATTCCTACTTTGCGCAGGTGCAATTCCGGAATTGCACCGATTCCTACTTTGCGCAGAACATTTATATTAGATTTGGGACCAAGTTATACAGACAAATTGTTGGAATTCCGATGGGTACAAATTGCGCACCTCTCGTAGCTGATTTATTTTTATACTGCTACGAAAGAGATTTCATGGATTCTCTTAACCATGATAATCAAGCTGATGTTATCGAGGCTTTTAATTCCACATCTAGGTACCTCGATGACCTTTTGAACATTGACAACCCTTATTTTGAAGGTATGGTCAATCAAATTTATCCACCTGAACTTCAGTTGAACAAAGCTAATATCTCAGATACCGAAGCCCCCTTTTTAGATCTACATCTTTCTGTTGCAAATGGATTTGTTTCTTCTAAAATTTATGATAAGCGCGATGACTTTGATTTTGATATAGTAAATTTTCCTTTTTTGGATGGTGACGTTCCTCGTCGTGCTTCTTATGGTGTATACATTTCGCAACTTATTAGGTTTGCTAGAGTCTGCAATCATGTTACAGACTTCAACGCTCGAAATAAATGTTTAACGGCAAAACTTCTCCAACAGGGCTATCGGTATCATAAACTTCGTAAAACCTTTTCTAAATTTTATCGTAGACACTATGAATTGATTTCCAAATATAATGTTGGGTTAAAGACACTTTTAAGTGAGGGCCTTTCGGAACCTGAATTTTATGGTGACTTGGTTTACAAATTAAAGAAACTTAAAGGAATAAATGATTTTTCTCTTCAGTTCGGAAAAATCATATCACGTTACAGACGTATAGGTTATAACTTGAATGTTATGCGACAGTCTGCATGCTTAGTTTTTAACCCAATCATGGTTGATAACTATGCTGCCTTCTTTAATTGCACACCGGTGGGTCGGGCGTCAGACTCTATGATGGCCCCGACTTAAAGCTATTCATTTTAGTTGGTTGGGGCCGGAGCTTCTTGTCTGTTGCTTGGCCCACCGGGGTCCAACTGGTGTTTTTCTTTTGCTCCGGAGTTAGTAGGTTATTCGGCGCCCAGGGATCTCCATCGTCGGGCAGCTTACTCAATCTGTGAGTCCTGGTTTTTGATTCATCAGGATGTTTATCATGATTTATTTGTTTGTTCTTGATGATTCATTGACTAGTTAGAGATTCACCACGAGGACCGAAGAACTAACTAAATGTTGTGAACCACTGCAGAAGCTGAGGGTGAGGTTAGGTACCTGTAAAACCGGTTTAAGCCCGCCAGTAACTTTGTGTTACTGATCGTTCCAAGTCGATACTTCTGTAGTGGTTCTTTTTGTTTTATGTCTTGGTGTTTAAAAAAACTTTTTGTGCTGTTGGCGCCTTATGTATGTTTTCATATTTTTAGTTAAGTTAAGGTAACTGAGTGGCCACCTATTGGGAAAATAGCTGCTCATTCGGCTTACGATATGTTTCATGGTATAAGTACCTGATTGTTAGTTTGGTTTTTTCCCACCTCGGTTTTTGGAGTGGGAATCTTTTTCTGATTGCGCCTTTTCCTGATCTTTGCCTACTTGTACCTTTTTGCCTATTGGAAAATAGCTGCTAACTCTGCTTACGATATGTTCTCTTAGCATCAGTACCTGGTTTTTCGTTAAGTTTTCCCACCTGTTTTTGGAGTGGGATTTTTTTCTGATTGCGTCATTTCCTAATCATTGCCTACTTTTAACTTTCCATTATCCTGGCGTTCTCTTATCAGTGTTCCTATTTTCACAATATAAGTAAACGTACCTCTTGAGTATGATATGATCAGCTTCTATGCTACAGATGAAGTTTGTCGGGCCTGGTCGAAACCCAGACAATGTTTCTTTCTTCAAATGATCATTTGATAAACAACCCTGATAGAAGATTTTTTCAACCAGATGATGATATTTTATATTTTAATCAAAGGTATTTGAATGGTGAATTAGGTGTTATGTTTGAAGAGCTTAATGTCCAAATTACTATGCAAGAAATTCGAAAAGCTGTGAAATTGTTAAAAAAACATGGAAAAAGTAGTGGCCCAGATTTAATTTTGAATGAGTTTTTAAAGTATGGTATCAATAGTTTGATTTTGTATTTGCATACACTTTTCAATAAGGTTTTTGATACTGGAGTATTCCCTGCTTCTTGGGGTGATGGTTTTATAGTTCTTTTACATAAAAAAGGCAATGTTGGAAATGTTGAGAATTATAGAGGTATAACCTTATTGAGTGTAGTTGGTAAACTCTTTACTAGTATTCTTAATATACGGCTAAATGAATGGGCTGAAAAATATCAAATTTATGTAGAAGCACAATCTGGATTTAGAAAGGGAATGAGCACAGTGGATTATGTATTTATTTTGCATAGTTTAATTACACATTGTATAAATGAAAATAAGCAATTATATTCAGCTTTTATTGACTTTAAAAAGGCTTTTGATTTTGTTGTGAGAGACATTTTATGGTTTAAACTAATACAAAGTGGGGTAAGGGGTAAAATTTTGGATATAATTCAGTCTATGTATCAAAATATTAAGTCAAGAGTAAAATTTGAAAATAATTTTCAAGTTATATTGGGGTTAGACAAGGGGAATGTTTATCACCATTCTTATTTAGTATGTACTTGAATGATCTTGATAATGAATTTGCAAGTAAAGGATTAGATGGTTGTGATGTAGGTATGTTAAAACTGTATCTTTTATTGTATGCAGATGGCATAGTGGTATTTTCAAGCACAAGTGATGGTTTGCAGAGAGGCCTAAACATTTTGTCAGATTACTGTGATAAAATAAATTAGTTGTAAATACGGATAAAACAAAAATAATGGTTTTTCGAAATGGGGGGGGGGGCGGTTACCAGAAAATTTAGAGTTTGAATTTAATGGAAATAAAATTGAAATAGTGAAAGAATTTGTATATTTAGGCATAACATTCACAACTGAAGGGTCATTTAAAGAAACACATAAAGTTTTATCAGGTCAAGCATTAAAGGCAATATTTAAGCTAAATCAGTATTTGTATCATTTTACTGATCTCTCACCAAGTCAAGTACTTGATTTATTTGACAAGTTAATTAAGCCAATTTTATGCTATGGTGCACAAGTATGGGTTTTTTCAAATGTAACGCAACAGTGTTTTTACAATTTTGTAAAAAAAAACTATTGGGCGTTAAGAAATCGACTCAGATTGACTGAGTCGAGAAGAGCAAATTCCTATTCCATTTTTTAGAATTTTGATCACCAGCTATATTTAGAAACAGTTAAAAAAACAAGATTCCGTGTAGGTTTAAGTAAACTTAGAGTGTCATCTCACCGTTTAGAGATAGAAGTTGGACGCTGGACGAGACCAAATAGAACTCCTATTGAACAACGTAAATGTCGCATATGTAATACGGTAGAAGATGAATTTCATTTTCTTTTGGAATGTAAATCATATAATCAAATTAGGAAGAAATATATTAAACAGTATTATTGGGGTAGACCAAATATGGGAAAGTTTAAAGAGCTAATGCAAACTACCAATGTAAGAATATTACTTAAGTTAGTTATATTTACTGAAAAGGCATTTAAGATTAGGACACAGGTGCATGAAAATTTATAGTACATGAGCAATTTAAATAAACAGTATGTAAATTATTTAAGATAAAGGCCATGAATGTATTTTCTCCCGATATTCAAATATGTATTTTTAGGTCACAAATGTTTTTGTTTATATGTATTTCATCATCGTAAAAGTGTATATTGTACACAAACATATATATCAGAAAATTGTGTGAAGTATGTCATTAGTCATGTCACTGTTTGAGTATGCCGTCATTTGAACCGTATGTGCTATTTGTATATAGCTTTGTAATATATGTACTACCCATGACCATGTATTGGTTAAAGTAGAAACGAATAAACTTTCAAACTTATCTTATTTTAATTTTTAGTTACTTATGATTACTTTTAATTACTTACTGACAGCCATTATCAGCAGATTTTCAACGAGAATACAATAATTGTTATGGGTAACTATAGTGCGATTTCACGCAGTGAGCCGTATATGCACTTTTAAGGTTTAGTCCATTCCTTATTTAATGTAAATCATCTTACTGGTAATTACTTGATAATGTGTTATAATGACACTATTCCGTTACAAGTTTCTATGGCCGTGATTGTTAGGCTCCTGCCTAGAAACCCGAATGTTGCAAGTTCGAATCTCAGTTAAATCTTTTTATTTAATACAAATTATATTTCTATTTCATACAACTCATAACAAGGCCCGATAATTTCATTGCCAGAAGAAACCTATACTTTACAATTGGAAACATCAGAGACCTGACCAACAAAGGCATGCAGTCAATAACAACAGCCGAGTGGGCCATGAAAATAAAACTGAGATCCTTTAAGAGCAGTGAGCGTATTTATGAGAAAAGGGATGGGCCATACCGCGGTTTCGGTTACTTAAGCCTCTTCAGTGACACTTTAGGTTTGGCAAAATGAAGCCAAAGAGAAATACTGTAATTTTGAAACTTTAATTTACAGGACAGTTTTTATAAAGACTATATTTTTCCAAAAAGAGACAAATATATAATATGTGGTAAGAAAATGAATCTTAATCGATAATGAATTTCTGATTTCTTAGAATACCCTGGCTTATCTCAAAGGACCAAAAGGAAAATATAATCTGCACTATAGATAATGAAGGGGAAGATTTTTAGGGCCGCCACACGGCACAATTGTCAGATTAATATAATCTGACCATTATTTGGAAAATTGGTATTGAACGGCAATACTGGCAAATCGACATTGCCGTCGACGAAGCGCTGGAGCCAGTTGTCCTTTGCCTACGAAATACTGACTCCGAGGCCGAATCCAGCGATTCAGACACTGCAAAGGGCGTCTAAGTTTTGCTGGTTTATATCTGCGAAATGAAATGAATAATGGAACCCGGGTCCTTCGTCTTTGCAATCCAGTTTATCCACTGCGCCATGGCTGCATTGTTACTAAGGTAGGTAACTACTTTCGTAAAAACCGAACTTTAACGCACATTACCGATTACAGTGGACTCGTCCTGGAGGTCATGGCTCAGGGGTCAAAATCGTACTAAAAATGTCACCCGATAATTATTTAATCCGCTAGGTGGCATGCAATGTGGGCGTTTAATCAGGAAGAGCTACATCATCTGTTCCTGATCAATCTATATACACTGATCACAACCAGTTCCAGTATTTCCAATAAAGTGATCAAACTAGCTCCGACAAACAGACCCAGGAATCCACCAAAAGATGCTGCAAATAAACCAGTCGTAAGTAACTTGAAATGAGCTGATTTAAATGAATTTCAAATTCCATTTTTCGTCATCTTTTTTATAATTACTCTTGTATTTACAATTATAATGTAAGCTATGTACATGTAAGCTGCAAGTTCTACATCTTGCACTTAACATTCCAGACAGGCGGCAATAAAACATGCTCTAAACTCATTTAAGCCTGGCGTCCCTTTTATGGGACATAGGCAAACAGAATAGCCCTAGATGTGATGTCCCATCTGGGGCCATTATGTTTGCTTAGAGAATTTTCATCGAAAAATTTAATAATATTTAAAATTCACTCCTGACACAACTAAACATGAAAGTGGACTCACTCTAATGCTAATGATGGGAAAATTAATTCGTCAAATATGGGTTTATTACTGAGCGTCGAATAAAAATTACTAGAAACGACCTTCTTAACCCATATTTGACGAATGGATTTGCCCATTTTGGTGAGTCCACTTTCATTTAGGGGTTTTAGAAGTGATTTTTAATTTTTATCTCAATTTTCGACGAAATTACTTTTAGCAAACAGGATAGCCCCAGATGGGACGCCGCATTTTGCGGCGTCACATCTGGGGCTATGCTGTTTGCCCACGTCCCATAAAAGGACACCAGCCTTATATGAGTTAATTCGAATTGACAATCTGCAAGTTTTTGTCAGCTTTTGACTGACTGAATGTCACATGTAGTAGGCAAACAACATACCGATGAGATCTTCCTGGGTGTACCTCAATATCTGCTCATGTCTCACAGTTTCAAGACTTTCAAAATATATTTTCACCTGCAACCACTGTTCTCGCCACAGTTTTCTGAAAGATAAACTATACAATGTTGCGCTTTAACACAGGATCGAAATAACAAAGAAAACCACGAGTCTTTTTTATTGTCTAAGCTTTCACATTGGAATGTAGACTGTTATTAGAGATATCAGATTAGACAAAAAGGTACACGTAGGCAAAGATCAGGAAAAGGCGCTATCAGAAAAAGATTCCCACTCCAAAAACCGAGGTGGGAAAATACTAAATTAACAATCAGGTACTTTCCCAATAGGTGGCCACTCAGTTACCTAAATTTAACTAAAAATATGAAAACATACATGAGGCGCCAACAGCACAAATATTTTAAACACCCAGACATAAAACAAAAAGAACCACCCTAGAAGTCTAAAAAGGTACAAGTAGACAAAGATCAGGAAAAGGCGCAATCAGAAAAAGATTCCCACTCCAAAAACCGAGGTGGGAAAAAACCAAACTAACAATCAGGTACTTATACCATGAAACATATCGTAAGCCGAATGAGCAGCTATTTTCCCAACAGGTGGCCACTCAGTTACCTTAACTTAACTTAAACTATGAAAACACACATTAGGCGCCAACAGCACAAAAAAAAAAATAAACACCAAGACATAAAACAAAAAGAACCACCATAGAAGTATCGCCTTGGAACGATCAGTAACACAAAGTTACTGGCGGGCTGTTGGGATCGAACCCAGGACCTCTTGATTCGGAGTCCGACGCTGTTTTTTAAGTTAGCATTCATATCAACTCGGTTCAGGTAACTGAGTAGCCACCTTCAGGGAAAGAGCTGCTGACTCGATTAACGTTATGGTCTCTTTGTATCAGTACCTGATTATCAATATGTTTTTCCCACCTTGAATTTAGATAGGGGACTTTGGTTCTCTTGTCATTGCTTAGCCTACTCTTTTCTTTGTATGCCAAACTAACTTTTGTTGGCTATAGTGTTCGCATGTTTTAGGAAATTTTTCTGCCTAGTGATTCTGATATTTGTAATTACAAGTATGAAAAGCTAAAAGTAAGCAATGGTTAAGAACTTGAGCAATCAGAACAAAAGTCCCAACCCGTAACCAAGGTGTGGAAAAAACTAAGACGATAATTACCTTCTGATGTCGCATGCAGAGTGGGCAGCTATTTCCCTAAAAGTGACAATGCAGTTATCTTAACTTTATTAATTAGTCAAATCTGACTTTGAGAACCTGTTATCTTCCAGTTCCTGTCCCGACATTTTATGTCCGTATCTTATAGTCCACCAGTTATTGAATGGAAAGTATGCTGATGACAATTTTGTGTTGTATTTTGAGACGTGGCAAGGCAGGGGACATTCGCAATCATCCACGCCATATTCTGTATTGAATATATCTGAAAAGAAATGATTACTACATGTATGGTTACGGAGTCATAGAGCGGGATGTACTTTACTTCAAAAATTGGAGCAATAAAAGAACTATCAAGCATTGAAGAAGTAACCGGATCTCAAGAGGACTCAAAATATGACTCTGTTTTGCATCTATAGAAACATAAGAAAAAAGAACACACACACACACACACAATACAGATCTTTTAAAGATTGACAAAAATCGTCGTATACAAATAAATTCGACTCAGCTGCATTTTAGGGTTTACAGGTATGACTCATTTACCGTAAAACTTTAAATATTACTGCATTATTGCATTTGGTTCTTAAACAACTTATAGGGAAGTTTATTGTTAAGGTATTTTTCGCGCTTACATGTGATTGTTTATCTGTGATACATTAGGGCATAGATAAATGTTAAAATGTATAAGGCTTCACAGACATGATGAATGTATATCAAAATTATGTTTTGACTTACGTGTGGCTTCCTTGACACATGATAAAATTTCCAATGGCCTGCATTCGGTGTAGTTTCCTTTAAAGTTACAAAAATAAGAATATTACACTTAAATTTAAGCTTCCGACACATAGTATGTAACATGAACGAGCACGCAGCCAATTGGCACTTTATTCGCTATTCAAATTAGTTGTTTGAGGCCGGAGCTTCTTGTCTGTTGCTTGACCCACCGGGGTTCAACTGGTGTTTTCTTTTGCCCCGGGTTTCAGTAAGTTATTCGGCGCCCAGGGATCTCCATCATCGGGCAACTTACTGAATCTGTTGAGTCCTCGTTTTTTATTCATCAGGGTGGTTATCATGATTTATTTGTTTGTCCTTGATGATTCAGTGCCTAGTTAGAGATTCACCGCGAGGACCGAACTACTAACTAAATGTTGTGAACCGCTGCAGAAGATGAAGGTGAGGTTGGGCACCTGTATGTAACCGGTCTAAGCCCCCCCCCCCAGTTATTCTATATTACTGATCGTTCCAATGCGATACTTCTGTTGTGGTTCCATTTGTTTTATGTTTTGGAGTCGAATTTTGTGCTGTTTGAACCTTATGTACGTTTTTCATAGATTTATTTAAGTTCGGGTAACTGAGTGGCCGCCTATTAGAAATAGCTGCTCACTCGGCTTAACGACGTGTTTGCTAAGTATAAGTACCTAATTGACAATTTAGTTTTTCCCACCTCGGTTTTTGGAGCGGAAATTTCTTTCTGATTGCGCCTATTCCTGATCTTACTTGTACATGTACCTTTTTATCTATTAACTCATAGAAGTCTGGTGTCCTTTTATTGGACATAGGCAAATTTTATGGGACATAGGCAACTTTTATGGGACATAGGCAACTATAGCCCCAGATGTAATTATACGAGGGGAAAGCAAAAAGTTCGTGGACTTTCTTAATAACTTTTTTAATTGACGTCCGATTGTTTTCGTATTTTCACAAGTGTAATAATGGTCTATTGTCGACATTCATGTAAAATGTAATTTGTCGAATCTTATTTTGATTGGTCAAATTACATCGACAAACACATGGGGTTTGCTACCCGGAGCACGCTGTAAAATCTCTGTTTACGTGTTTATAGATTTAAAAATATTTTAAAAAATGTCATTTCTAGATATCTCCTTAAATTATGGAAATATTGATAATGATGTAATTCGGCTTGAAATGTGAAATTGCAGTTCTCGCATTCGAAAGACAACGCTACAGCGACACTTTTTGAAAGACAAGTCTAAGCAAAAATTTAGTAAAAATGACGTTACTGGTAAATGGCGGAAACTTGCACATCGATAAAATTTGTGCGAGACTTCCGAATAAAACCTACAGAAACGTCTGATTTGTTACAAACAGCTAGAGACACATCAGAACTGAACCATACAACAGTGTTCAATGATGTGCAAAGTGGTAGTCACAACGAAATAGCTGTTAAAAACAACAAGTAACCACAAAAATCTACGCGAACAACTTGAACGTCATGGCATGCCCCGTATGATACTAGCGTCTGTCGCAGAAATTGTCATTAAAACTAAATTTTTCTAGCGATTTGCCTTAAACTTTCTACTGTAATCCTTCACGGATGGGGAATAAATATTTGAAAATTTGCTTGAAGTCGAATGAGAAATAATGTTTTTATAGGAACCTTTGACTCGGCCAGCGTAGACAGAAAACCCATTGGCAAACGACGTTAACGTCTTGGCGTGCTCCGGGTAGCGCTAACACGCATCAAACAAATTGCCATAGAAACGACGTTTATCCAGCGATTTGTCTGAAACATTTTATGCTTGTTTGTATTAAGTGGATCGCAAACATACGGTAATTTCAGAGAAATCGCATATGTACTTTTGATTTTATTGACAAAGTTCACGAACTTTTTGCTTTCCCCTCGTAGGTGAGTCTATTCGTCAAAAATGGGTTGAAGAACAATAAACCTTAATTCAAAGGGTAAATGACTAAAACAGAATAATGTGCTATTCTCACAGGAGCAAAACTAGAAGCTGTGTGAGGCTTTGTCAATCTTGAGATGGCTTGTTAGTTCTAAGTTTAGGGCATGACTAAGGATCTGGCATGCATAGAACCAAAGGGATAATAATAATGATTGTGTATGACATTAGAAAAGCTTACCTGCATCAAAAGGACCAGAACAATTACAATGTTGATAAGTGAATTTAGAGCGACACTCCCTCATGCAGGCATATAAGCTGTAGTCGTCAAAAAACTCTAACGGGTTTTTGAAATTTACATCATTCAAATTAGTGCATTTTCTAGTCCCAAAGGCGTGTACAGGATGAGGCAAGAAGATTTTCTGAAATAGAAAAATATACGAGGGAAAGTCCAAAATAACGTAAACTTTTGCTGTAGCTTCAACATACGTAGATAAATTTTAGAAAAAAATGTATATTGCGATGCATCAGAACATTTGTTTAACAAGACAAGATAAAACAATTACACATTTCAGAAGCACGCCTCGCCATTTTATAACTATGGTGACGCATGGGCGGCGCACGCGCGATTTCGGCCGTGTATTGTGTCATACATGTCTCGATAAAATGTAAAATAGGCATGCGAATCGTGCCAAAAGCTTGGTGTTTGGATAATGCTGTGCATAAGTTTCAACAAATTTGAATAGTGCGCTTTTGAAATATTTATATCAATTTTGTGATGATTCAGTGCATTTAACGTTAAAAACGTCGTCGCCAGACACAGCTTAAATTTATGTGATTACTAAACTTGCTGCGACTTTTGAAAGCGCCAACACAAAGACCGAAAATAACTAAATGTAGACAAAACGGGAATATTCAATGAATAAATCAGTTGTTTTAAAATATCCCCGTTGTGATTCTGACAATAAAATAGCATAACAAAGATGCAAAAAGAAACAAAAATAACGCGCGTCAGTGGTGACGCAAATGCGTAATGCGCTGACCGCATGCAAACGGCTGATGATGAGAAGATTTTGAAGCAATTAAAAGAAAGAATTTGTTTCGAGTTTTGGATACTGACGGAAAATTTGTGAAGTACTAAGCAGAATACGCAAAATAACTTTCATCGATGGTACAGTTTGAAAAGATGCGCCGTGAGAGCTAAGAGGGTGTTAATTTCAAAAAGAAGAAAAACACCAACGACGTTATGAAATCAAAGATGACGTGCGCCGGGTAGACCATGGTGACCTTTTTTGTTTTGACCTGTAGATTTTTAACGTGACGTTATTTTTGCCTGATATTTTGCCACGAAATTCTAGACATATTCTGATTTATGTTCATGTTATTTTATAAGCATTTGAATGAGTTGTATAGAAACTACAGCAAAAGTGTACGTTATTTTGGATCATCCCCCGTACATATAATTGGTAATAAATTTATTACATAGAATTTCTATCATTATTAGTTGCTCCAAAGGGACGAGTGCTGAAACTTGAAAAATATGCGCTATACATTCTCATTATACACACAAAAAGTATTCAATTAATCGAGTTAGGCTTGTTGTTATACTTATATTAAACATAACAAGACTTTCATATTTTGAGAGGATACGTCAAAATCATTTCTGATTTCATGTTATGGCGTCTAATAGTGCACAACTATCTCGACATATTTGATGTAGAAGTTAACTAGTACTTAGCTTTTCCAATCATTAGAACACGTGGTCATTCTTCGAGGTTTATTCGTCTAAATGGATTACTAACCTCCTCTTTGTTCAGCCCAATATGGTAGGAGTTGCCAGGACCCACCGACAAACTCTGGCTCAGATCTGGTTCTGCTTTTCGATCGTGAATAATTACCTGGAATTACCATGTTGTATGCAATAAACATGGTTTAAGCTCACATTGGAGGAAACTGCGCAAGACGCGGAATGGGGTGGCCAAATTATAATACAAAAACCTGGAATAACGCAAAGGGTCCGCTAAAATAAAAATAGAATATGCACTTGTAATTTGATTTTTACCAAACTCTACTGTAAGTTTTATGTGCAGCTTTAGTTATTGTTTCAATATTTAGGTTACCAGTCTGGGGTCCTACTTGCTAAATAACATTCTTACCTTAAACCCCGCGCTGTCCTCATCAGCAATATAATAGTTGGACTGATTCGCCCACAACATAAACTGTACCCCCGCCTTACTCCCCGTTGTACGGGCATTGAAAGTTAGATTCTTATCTGTTCCATCGAATGTGTAGCAAAATCCATATTCAGTTGGTTTCAGTTTCATGACATACTCACATGGCATTTCAACCTGTTCAAACGCCAAAACAATAAGCTGAGAAGGGAGTGCTATTTGTACAAAACTTAAGCTGAAATATAAATAGGCGAAAAAAAGCATCCGAACGGCTCTGAAATATATTTCCAATACGTATGTAATTTATGAATAGATATAATTATTTAATATAATGGATGATGGTGCACCTAAACTGACCGATACAATCTGTGCTGCTCTGAGAGCAACTATCTTATAGGCGAGCAGGTGAGAAGGGCTAAAACGAAGGCCAACCATATTATATTATATACCCCCATTAACCCCTCTTTTATAATAGCAAAACTGGGGTATGCAGGGGTATACCTATTTTTCTTATTTTTGCTCCAAAACATACATTGTGGGTACTCGTTAGAAGCGCCACCGCGGAGGCGGTTCTTACGTGTACCCACAATCTATGTTTTGAGCAAAAATAAAGAAAGAAAAAGAAATAGAAAAATGAAAAAATAATAAATAAAAAATAAAAAAGAAATTGTAATGAAATTTTAGATTTTTAACACCCCCAAAATTTCTGTAATTTGCATGGGCGTATTTTCGTTATGTAGATTTGTAGTTCTTGCTTGAGTCTGTAATAATTTTTTACCTGTTAAAACAAAATATACAACAAATAAAAATAAAACAGATCCTTTAAGAGCAGCGAACATATTAATGAGAAAAGGGATGGGCTATACCGCGGTTACGACTACTCAAGCCTCATCAGTGACCCTTTACATTTGGCAACATGGAGCCAAAGAGAATTACAGTAAATTTGAAACTTTCAATATGGTAGTCAAAACAAAGACTTGAAGTAAATATAAAACAAGTCGATTTCCTAATTGCCGCTTTTTAATTATTCTGAGTATACGCACCTGAGCCCAAATGCATTTTATAATAGAATTCTGTAGACTTGGGCTTCCGTTCAAAAACAGACTCTTGACACTGACCGTTTCCAAGTAATATTTATTCAAGCTTTGAAGGTGAAGCCTAGCCCTCTGTTCTTCCCACTGTTCATCAAGATACATAGCCTTCAGAAGAATCTGTGCATTTGGGTCTGTTAAAGAGTCTTTCCTGATGAGATTGAAGGTACAAATCGTGACTGCAGGAAATATTAGATTGTCTTCCATGATAATGGATGTTTGCGTCACAGTCTTGTACTCATAGAAGCGCTGTGATTGGATAATAGCAAGATAGCACAGGTAGGCAACAAACAGTAGAAAAACGATGGCCCAGTATATTCTGAAAAATAGAATATAAAGTTATAAATTAAACAATTTGCGTTTTCAAAATGACGACATTTTCATTCACGGAATAGCAAATATATGTTCTATCGACGATAGTCCGTTTGAAGCAAGACTCACACAACAGACTGTTGGAAACATTTGCGTGTTCAAGTTGACTCGGCTAGACTAACATTAGTCACATATTTAGATAGACTGACATTAGTCACATATTTAGATAGACTATCATTAGTTACATATTTAGATTGTCTAATATTTGTCACATATTCAGATAGATTAACATTTGTCACATATATATTTAGATGGACTGTCACGTATTTAGATAGACTAACAGTAGTCGCATATTTAGATAGACTAACATTTGTCACATATATGGATAGACTAACATTTATCACATATTTAGATAGACTAACATTAGTAATATATTTAGATAAGTTGAGGTAGCATTCCTTGGCAGAATCATATGGTCAAAATGGGAGCTAAATATGTGAAGAAACAAGTTTTTACATGACGGAGTGATAAACAAGCTTTGGCCTAAATGTCACTGAAGTACCTTGTTGCTCTGACCCCTTCAAATTTAACGTTATCGGTGAAATATAGAACCAACAGCTTCTCTTACTCACCGTCTAATAGCTGCGTCTTCTACAAAGATAAACTTGATACCATGAAGCGTCGTACCATCGACCCAGTCGTGCCAGAGACGTCTGAAGTGGGAGATACGTTTGGTACCATTCTTGTCCATTGTCGTATGTTTGGTACAGTCATTACCCATTGTCGTAGATCTCGAAGGTTCACCTCCTAAGATAGCACAAACTTACTGGGTATTCGTCAGAACATAGTGCAAATGATTTACTTTGTTTTGTAAACACCGATTGACAGCGCCGCTTTCGAGTCTGCCTGTCCTCAATGTGTCATTACGGTTCCTGAGTATATTTACAATTGTTAACAAGTCGAGTCAAAATACCTTTATTCTCTCGAAGTCATACGACATATGCAAAACAACACATCATCAGTACAAAAATACAAGTAGGTAATGATCAGGAAATGGCGCAATCAGAAAGAAATTCCCACTCCACAAACCGAGGGGTGGAAAAAATAGGTACTTATACCAAGAAAACATATAGTAAGCCGGGTGAGCAGCTTTTTCCCAATAGGCGGTATACAAACTACAAAGAAACAGTAACAAAGAAACACTACTATAGCTCGACACTGATCATCCCAGACGAACAAGATACCAGACAGGTTGACTCGTACGCTCTTTACAAGACCATCACCAGTAAGATAACCCGAGGAGCGACAGTAGACAGTATTTGCATGCGAGTACTACATGGACCCGTCCGATCCCATATCCATTAGGGCAAACGAAATAGAGCAATAGGAAATGGTATCCAGACTATCCAGCCAACAAACCAAACTTCGATGTGTGAGCCTGTGAGGTGAAGTCAAAAGTACTTGACGTATGTTTAAACTTTAATTTCAGTTCTTTTTAATGTTTCAAACTAGAAATGTTCGGACAATTTGTAACACCTTTCTTTCAAACTTTCAAATAATGTAATCTACATGTACTAAGTACAGAGCGCTAAAGCGTGATACAAGCACGGTTGTAAAGAGACCTGAAATTACCGTAACGGTTTTCAAGAAGAGACGGTGACACATGTTCGTACAGAGCATGGTTGCAGCTGGTGCAAATCAAAGTTCCGATAAATAACTTTGAATTTGCATTCGTACTACATAGGATGTATAGAGCTTGATAAAATAGTTTTGTATAAGGAATATCTGATATTGATGGTAAAGTTTATTTATTTATCATGTTTATATTAATTTTGTCCAAAGATTTGTGATTTCTTATTCAATTTGGAACGTCATTTGAATCTCACCATGACAAAGAATAATTTTAGACATTTTGACATAAATGTAAATGATTAAACAAACAAATCACTTCGAAGTAATTAAAAAGAATAATTGCGTTTTATAGTATACAAATATCTTAAAATAAATCAGATTTACAAATTTAATTTCGAAAATGCATCATTTATTTGCAACAGTATATTCACAAAATTCAGGTTGTCCATTAGTTTAATATTTGGCTACTAAAACAATGTTTACGCACCAATGATCTTTAAAACTTCCATTCAGAAGAAAGTATCAGATACAGTCATTGCAACACAAAGTTGTTTGTTTTCCTAAAGTACACAATTTCCACTTTGCTCTTATCCGCATTAAATATAGTCAATGGCATTGTATATTGCTTATTTTGAAGTCCATCATTTGTTTGTAAATGAGTCCCTTTTGAACGATTCTGATGTAAATTATTCATAATTTGTTAGAAAATGTGCAATAATCCCTGTCTAGCGTAAACAATTTGCCAAACAGATAATGCGACATGTAAATGCAAATGATATAATACATTTTTTTTTCAAAAAGGTATAAGCAGGCAATGATCAAGAAATGGCGCGATCAGAAATTCCCACTCCAAAAACCAAAGTGGGAAAAAAACTAAATTGACAATTAGATACTTGTACTAAGAAAACATATTGTAATCTACATGTACTAAGTACAGAGCGCTAAAGCGTGATACACGCACGGTTGTAAAGAGACCTAAAATTACCGTAACGGTTTTCAAGTAGAGACGATGTAACATGTTCGTACAGAGCATGGTTGCAGCTGATGCAAAACAAAGTGCAATTCTTAAACTTCCGATAAAAAACTTTGAATTTGCATTCGTACTACATAGGATGTATAGAGCTTGATAAAATAGGTTTGTACAAGGAATATCTGATATTGATGGTAAAGTTTATTTATTTATTATGTTTATATTTATTTTGTCCAAAGATTTATGATTTCTTATTCAATTTGGAACGTCATTTGAATCTCACCATGGCAAAGCATAATTTTAGACATTTTGACATAAATGTAAATGATTAAACAAACAAATCACTTCGAAGGAATTAAAAAGAATAAATGTGTTTTATAGTATACAAATATCTTAAAATAAATCAGATTTACAAATTTAATTTCGAAAATGCATCATTTATTTGCAACAGTATATTCACAAAATTCAGGTTGTCCATTAGTTTAATATTTGGCTACTAAAACAACGTTTACGCACCAATGATCTTTAAACCTTCCATTCAGAAGAAAGTATCAGATACAGTCATTGCAACACAAAGTTTGTTTTCCTAAAGTACACAATTTCCACTTTGCTCTTATCCGCATTAAATATAGTCTATGGAATTGTATATTGCTTATTTTGAAGTCCATCATTTGTTTGTAAATGAGTCCCTTTTGAACGATTCTGATGTAAATTATTCATAATTTGTTAGAAAATGTGCAATAATCCCTGTCTAGCGTAAACAATTTGCCAAACAGATAATGCGACACGTAAATGCAAATGATATAATACAATTGTGGCATGTTTTTTTTTTTGTTTTCAAAAAGGTATAAGCAGGCAATGATCAAGAAATGGCGCAATCAGAAAGAAATTCCCACTCCACAAACCGAGAGGTGGGAAAACAAACTTAATTAACAATCAGATACTTATACCAGGAAAACATATCATAAGCCGAGTGAGCAGCTATTCCTCAATAGGCGGCCACTCAGTTACCCAAACTTAACTAAAATATGAAAACATATATAAGGCTCAAACACCACAAAAATTCGACTCCACACAAAACAAATAGAACCGCAACAGAAGTATCGCCTTGGAACGATCAGTTTTTTAAAATTACTGGCGGGCTTATACCGGTTTACAGGGGCCTAACCCCACCCTCATCTTCTGCAGTGGTTCACAACATTTAGTTAGTTGTTCGGTCCTTGTGGTTAATTTTTAACAAGTCAATGAATCACCAAGGGCAAACGAATAAATCATGAAAACTACCCGTGTTTTTTTTTTTTTTTTTTTTTTTTTTTTTTTTTTTCCAAGTTTAATCACTCTTATAACTTGTAAAAATTTACGAAAACATGCCGAAACAATATACAGAATGCTATTAAGTTGTAAAAATTGAAAAACATTAGTTGAAAATTTCTCTTCTTCTTAAATCCAAAATTTCAAGCTTCTAGCCATCTTCTGTGACTGAACAAGTCGGTTTGTGTCAGACCTTGTCGGAAACCCCGAAGACCGGTTATCTTGCGTCGCGGCTTATATAAAAGTGGAGTTTCAAGGGGTATATATTCCAAGGTCATGTTATCCTGCACCCAGTTGTTCAAAACTAACGACGTCGTTAGTTAACATTTCGTTAAAATTTCAAACATTAATATTACAAATACACTGTGCAAAGGATTCTCACATTTTTTCAACAAAAAATAACAGTGTATTTGTTACTTTAGCTGATATTTGCTTAACAAATTTATGTCTTAACGATATCGTTAAGCTAACGATGCTTTGAACAACTGGGTCCTGGTGATATTTCTAGGACTGAAAAAACTACTTGCTCAATATTCCTTTTATGGTTTTAATTTTATTTTTAATCTACATCTTTTAGATGATACGTTTGGCATCAGCTGCATTTATTATTTACTTGGTAACGATCCACAAGGGACAACCACAGAGTATTCCGAACGCCAACGAACCAGCACATTCATCTACTCAAACAACAACCCCTTCAACTAAAACAACAACAACACCGAAGCTATGTTTGTATGGAGGCGATTATTACTCACCCAATACTAAACTTGACTCTGGTAGGGTCGACAATTGGTGCTTTGGTATATTTATTGACGAAGACTGCAACGTTTTGGAGTGGGATGATTTCAACTGTTTTCCTACTACCACGACTGCTACCACTACGCCAGCGACATCGCCACCAGTTTCGCTCTGTCCGCATAATGGACAAGAACTTAATCCTGGAGACATAATACCTACTGATGACCAGTGGTGCTCGGGTGTTACTTGTACAATAGACGGTCTCAAGGCATGGCATTACTACAACTGTACCACTGATGCGAGTACAGAAAATACAAGCGGCGACTGCCAATAATCCAAAGAAAAGAAGAAAGAATAAAAAATGTTTAATAGAAAGAATCTTATGAAAACGCCGGCGACAATAAGAAAAAGAAAACTAATGAAAGTTTTGAAGAAAAAGAAGCTGATGAATAAAAGAAAAATGCAAAAGACATGGAAGATGAAGAAACATTTCAATGTGAAAAAGGAAGCTATTACTAAAACTAAGATTTGAAATTATTTCACTAACAACGAACTACGGACCAGAACAGACTGAAGCCCTTCAATGGAGCACACACTATATTTGTAGCGGCTTTTGTTGATTTCGTGAAAGAAGCGCTTACTTTTGTTCAACTGTATGGTTTTTAGTGTTATTTCCCCTAATTAAAGTAATTCTCTTTGGCTCTATGTTGCCAAATCTATAGGGTCACTGAGGAGGCTTGAGTAGCCGAAACCGCGGTATGGCCCATCCCCTTTCTCATTAAAATGCTCAGACGTCGTGCACGGTAGAGCAATTGGACGTTACAGAGAAACATCATTATTTAGGTATATTTATAACGTGTTGTAGGCCAATCGTTTCTTTTTTCCTCTGCAGCTTCTGATCGCGACCTCACAAAACAAATTAAAATGCTGTTCGGGAATGTTCATGATCTCAATATGTGTTAAACTTCTGTTGTGGGTAGATATTTCTAGCCGTGACGTGAAAATTCATTATTTCGGGGTTTTACGACTTGGTTTTACGAATGTGTTTAGTCTTACATGTTGTACATGTCTTAGGCAACGGTTCCAACTTAACCAGTATGTATATACCGAACTACGGCTATTAAAATAATAATAGAAAAACCAGCAATTTGTATATTCAAAATCCAATCACAGACACTCTAGGCATTTTGCGTTAAAACAGAACTTGAATTCCGAGTCAATATGGTCAAAGTATCGCGAGTCGTTACGAAAACACGCCCATGCAATGAACATAGATTTTTTAGGTTGTAAAAATTGAAAATTTTCGGTGGAATTTTCTAAATATTTTTCTTATTTTTGCTCAAAACATAGATTGTGGGTACACGTTAGAACCGCCTCGCCGAGGCGGTTCTAACGAGTACCCACAATCTATGTTTTGGAGCAAAAATAAGAAAAATAGGTATACCCCTGCATACCCCAGTTTTGCTATATAAAAGTGGGGTTCAAGGGGGTATACATTGCACGGACATGTTTTCATGATGTGTGCTAGAATTAAGATTCAATGGAATTTGAAAATAAATCAATAGTAATAAATAAATAAATAAATAAATAAATAAATAAATAAATGGTTTGGTAAACACGTCTCAAAATCATATTGTGACAGGTTCCCGCATTAGTGATTCATTTCGTCATGTTTGAGCTGTTGATATTTTTACTCGCAGACAGCGTGGTTTAGTTCGTGTCTTCACTACCAGTTCTCCATATTTCAGCCTCAGTTTGGGGCACCGACAATTAGCACTCTGTTCTAATGGCAGGTTGGCTTCTACGAGTATAAACTACGATTTCTTGACCAGACCGTGTCGTGTGTTTTGATTTATAGGAAATGCGTAACACAAAGCAACGTCAAAACGCGCGAAAACTGCGTCATGGGACAGTTTTTGAGAAATCGGAAAAGCATACTTATTTTTTTCTCACCTTATGTAGTGACAGCACTTAAATCATAGCGTTATGTACATCAATGCATGTACATTTCATTACAATGCATGCAAAACATTTTCAAAATACGAAAACAAGTAAAAATGTTTTGGAATAAGTATGTGGCATTTTAAATTGTTAATTTTTCGCTGTTGGGACATTTTGTGAGAAATCGAAATCCCAGTCGTAAAATTTCTTGTAGAATAGCTACTTGCCTGAATTTCTCAGCAAGTTTCAAGTAACATATGTACATTATACTGATATACCTCGTATACTTTATCCGAATATTTTTGTTTGACTACGCAGCAATTACAAGAGCAACACAGGGGTCAACGTATAAGAAAAAAGTAACACAACTGACATAATCGTTTTTCTCAATAATCATATTTTTCAACGAAACTATGGTTATGTTGTCGATATAAGCGGATATTGGAAATAATGTGGAAAAAATACCGGCAGAATATTTCGCTCATTCACCTAGATATACACAGTTTTCACAGGAATTATGAAATTATACGTAACAGTTTACATGTTGACGTTTTCCGTTAACATACATTCAAAACGTAAAATATGTCACATATTTGAAACAGAAAAAAATGAATCAAACATTTTCGAATTCTCCGAAAAATTTCCTAAAATCTGATATATAATATGTGTACTTTTGCACTAATTCGCGGCTATTTTATTACCATTTGAAATGCAAACGGTGGCAGTTTTAAGAAATTGCTCAGTATCGTGCGCGACGTCTCAGTGCTCTTGAGGGATCTGTTTTAATTTTTGCTTGGCGCGACAGGTGCGACACCGCTCAAAATTTATCACTCCGCCGTACCCCCACGAAAATAGTGCATTTGAAAATTTTGCCTAGGTGAGTTTGACTCTGTATTACGAGCACATTTCTTTGTGGTGTCTGTTTTATATTTTGTGTGCACTGCAAAGTATCACTAGTGTACGACATTTGGGTGTACAAAACACGATCTTAAAAGAGACTATTTCTCGTCGGAAGCTTCTGTCTGTAAACTACCCCCTCCTCAAATCTGCACCAGTCCAACCCTTGGGTAGTTGCAAAACGGAATACCGGAAAAACTCAACGGTCAACCCCCCCCCCCCCCCCCCCCCCGTTAAAATAGGCTCGTTGGGTAGATGTATGGCTGAGCTATAAGGCGATGGGAGTCCTTTTGGTCATGCAATGTTTGGTAACAGCTAGGAGTGTCACACAGTGCGACAATTTGCATTGTGGCCTATGGAAGATTTTTGGGTGGTGTGACCCCGACAGCGTCAAGCAATTGAAACGGAACGAGGATTTCTCCTCAATCTGTGGGGTTTTTCCTTCAATCTGTAGGGTTTCCCTTTGACGTCCAGGGGCCTGGTTCCAGTCGCAATGTCTTGCTACACTTCTTGTATAATACAGCAATTGAAGACGGAAACCAGACTTGCTCTCCGCCGTTTTTATTAGGACTTTTGGGAAGAATGACGTACTTGGATCTAACGTTAAACATTTAGCTGGCGTTCTGGACGGATAATGCTAAAACCCGGAACTTTGTCCTAGGTCCGACCAAGTACGAAAGCTTGAAATCCACCGTAGCGAGGAAGTGTTCATGACCGATTCGATCCATCGAGTTACCGAAAAACTCCACAAACCTAAGAAAAACCACAACACACAGACAAATAATGATATATACAGACTAGCCAAGCATTCCTTTCAACAAGGAAAATTTATTATTTCCCATTTCATGAATGTGCAGGCCTATATCATAGTGTTGAAGGCACAAGTGGAAATAGAAATACGTGCAATGATGTAAAAATAAAACGATTAGAATGAAAGCGTTTGTTACACTCGATTTCTATCAATATAAACCAGAAAGTGCAAGGCCAGGTCATCGATATACAAGCCTCTGTCAGTGAATTATACAAAGTGATACTTGATCGCTGGATAATTTTCGCTTATACTAATTAGATTATAAATAATAAATTTCCTTTCATCGTACTAGCATAGTGACAAACATATTAATTTTTAATATTCAAAATAATTCTCGGTGAGACATTTTCGATATTGTTCTGATGTCATTCGTCACCGCTGCTTATTGCAGCACACAAGTATAGAAACAAAATATATAACTAGAAATCTATATTTTAAAACGCTTTAAGCAAACTTCGGTACCACCCTCAAAGGTTATTGGCCAGTTGTGATATCTCTTTTGCTTGTACACTAAACGACGTTATGTTTTTGCCATGAATTTTTGTCGAAACAGACCTGGTAACAAGGTATTAGCGGGAAACCAACTGTACGCTTGACATTCTCCGGCTTAAAGAGGTCGTCACACCTATGCGTTTTTCTTTAACACAGACTTGCGAAAATGGAAAAACTATTATCTTTTGCGTTTTCTTGACGAAAGTTTTGAAAATGTGTTATATAACAAATCCTGTAAAAAATCCTTTAACGAACGGTAAACGCAGGATTGCGCATTGTTGTGAATGGTTACGACTCATGACGTTAATAAGCGAAATACGTTGGGCTGTGCAAGTAATATTTGTTTAATCCACCTACGATAGAACTCAAGTTCGCAACTTAACGCAGGTCTGCGTTGAGGGATTTTCTTATAGGAGTGACGACCCTATAAGTTCTGTTGCGAACTTGAGTTCAGCAATATTCGTTTCAATTCGTTTGTCTGCGTTTCAATTCGTTGTAGAGCGTTGGTTGTGTTCGCATGAATGCGTTTGCCTGCGTTTGCATTCGTCAAGATGAGTCGTACCTGCCAGAAAATTTTAAACTGGCGTGGCGAAAATAGATTTTCGCATATGTGCGTTAAGCTGCTTTCATCAATCGCAAGCCTTCGCAAAACATTCGTTATCGTGCGTAATCGTGCGTAAGGCTTCGCAACTAACTGTAAAATTGCATCACACGATCAGGCTAATTTGCATATCCACCGAAAGGTTGCGTTTAAAGGACGATTGCTTGCGCTCTTCAACGCACTGTACCGAATATAAGCGCAGTGTAGCGAATCGAATCCGACGCATTGAAGCGAACTGTTGCGTTTAGTCAACGAAAGCATACGAAGGGAAACTTAGACAAACGGATCCGTGCGAATTGTAGCGTTGCTAATATATATACGTGTATAGACATTTTGTAAAATGAATTTAGAACATCGTAAAATGATGTCTGGTCACTGCTATATTAGCACCTTTACATGGACTGTGCTTGCCGTAAGGGAAATTTCGGATAACCAAAATGGTACAAAATGTACAAGTAGACAATGATCAGGAAAAGGCGCAATCAGAAAGAAATTCCCACTCCAAAAACCAAAGTGGGAAAAAACTAAATTGACAATTAGATAACATGTACTAAGAAAACACATTGTAAGCCGAGTGAGCAGCTACTTACCAATAAGCGGCCACTCAGTTACCTAAAAAGGTACAAGAAGGCAACGCTCAGCAAACGGCGCAACCAGAAAAAAGATCCTCACTCCAAAACCGAGGTGGGAAAAAATTAAATTAAAATCAGGTACTTATACCATGAAAACATATCGTAAGCCAAATGAGCAGCTATTTTCCCAATAGGTTGCCATTAAGTTACCAAAACTTAACTAAAAATATGAAAACATACAGAAGGCGCCAACAGCACAAACTCCAAGACATAACAATAAAAACCAACACAGAAGTATCGCCTTGGAACGATCAGGAATATAAAATTACTGGCGGGCTTAAATCGGTTTTACAGGTACCTAACCTCACCCTCAGCTTCTGCAGTGGTTCACAACATTAAGTTCTTCGGTCCTCGTGATGAACATCTTACTAGTCAATGAATCATCATGGACAAACAAATAAATCAGGACAAACAACATGATGAATCAAAAAAGAGGACTCACAGATTGAGTAAAGGTACAAATAGGCAGCGATCAGGAAAAGACGCAATCAGAAAGAGAAGCCCACTCCAAAAACTGAGATGTGGAAAACCTAAATGAACAATCAGGCACATATACCATGAAAACATATCGTACGCCGAATGCGCAGCAATTTTCCCAATAGGTGGCCACTCAGGTGCCTAAACTTAACTAAAAATATGAGAACATACATAAGGCGCAAACAGCCCGAATATTTAAACACTAAGACATAAATCAATAAGAACCACCACAGTCATTTTAGCTCATTTAAGCCTTGTGTCCCTTTTATGGGACATAGGCAAACAGAATAGCGGCGTCCCATCTGGGGCTACTCTGTTTGCTTAAAGAAATTTCATCGAAAAATGAGATAAAAATTTAAAATCACACCTAAAGCCCCTAAAACTGAGAGTGGACTCGCCCAAATGATAATGGTGGGAAAGTCCATTCGTCAAATATGGGTTAAGGCAGTTGCGGCTGTGATATAAAAGACTGACAAATCCAAAATTATAAATTTAATACAAATTACATGTACTCGTATATTTATATTTTATACAACTCATAACAAGGCCCGATAATTTCATTGCCAGGAGAAACCTTCACTTTACAATTAGAAACATCAGAGACCTGGCCAACAAAGGCATGCAGTCTATAACAACAGCCGAGTGGGCAATGAAAATAAAACTGAGATCCTTTAAGAGCCGTGAGCGTATTAATGAGAAAAGGGATGGACCATGCCGCGGTTTCGGTTTCTTAAGCCTCTTCAGTGACACTTTAGGTTTGGCAAAATGAAGCCAAAGAGAAATACTGTAATTTTGCAACTTTAAACAGGACAGTTTATACTATAATTTTCCAAAAAGAGACAAATATATAAAACGTGGTAAGAAAATGAATCTAAACCGATAATGAATTTCTGATTTCTCAGAATATCCTGGCTGATCTCAAAGGACCAAAAGGAAAATATAATCTGCACTATAGAAGGTGAACGGGGAGACGTTTTAGGGCCGCCACACGGCACAATTGTCAGATTAATATAATCTGACCATTATTTGGAAAACTGCGTGCGTCACGTCCTTGGTATTGAACGGCAATACTGGTAAATCGACATTACCGTCGACGAGGCACTGGAGCCAGTTGTCCTTTGCCTACGAAATACCGACTCCGAGACCGGATCCAGCGATTCAGACACTGCAAAGGGCGACTTAGTTTTGCTGGTTTGTATCTGCCGAAATGAAATGAATCATTGGACCCGGGTCCTTCGTCTTTGCAATCCAGTGTCACATCCACTGCGCCATGGCTGCATTGTTACAAAGGTAGGTAACTACTTTCGTAAAAACCGAACTTTTAACGCGCATTACCGATTCCAGTGGACTCGTCCTGGAGGTCATGGTTCAGGGGACAAGATCGTATTATACTACACCTCACTAAAATGTCACCCGATAACTGTTTAATCCGCTAGGTGGCATGCAATGTGGGTGTTTAATCAGGAAGAGCTACATCATCTGTTCCTGATCAATCTATATACACTGATCACAACCAGTTCCAGTATTTCCAGTAAAGTGATCAAACTAGCTCCGACAAACAGACCCAGGAATCCACCAAAAGATGCTGAAATAAACCAGTCGTAAGTAACTTGATTTAAATGAATTTCAAATTCCATTTTTCATCATCATTTTTTTTAATAATTACTCTTGTATTTACAATTATAATGTAAGCTATGTAAGCTGCAAGTTCTACATCTTGCACAAAGGTGACAGTTTAACACTCCAGACAGGCGGCAATAAAACGTGCTCTTAACTCATTTAAGCATGGCGTCCCTTTTATGGGACATGGGCAAACAGAATAGCCCTAGATGTGACGTCCCATCTTGGGCCATTCTGTTTGCTTAGAGAATTTTCATCGAAAAAGTGAATAATATTTAAAATTCACTCCTGACACAACTAAACATGAAAGTGGACTCACTCTAATGATAATGATGGGAAAATCAATTTATCAAATATGGGTTTTAACAGGGCTATCGGTATCATAAACTTCTAAATTTTATCGTAGACAGTATGAATTGATTTCCAAATATAATGTTGGGTTAAAGACGCTTTTAAGTGAGGGCCTTTCGGAACCTGAATTTTATGGTGACTTGGTTTACAAATTTAAGAAACTTATAGGAAGTAATGCTTTTTCTTTTCAGTTCAGAAAAATCATAACACGTTACAGACGTAAAGGTTACAACTTGAATGTTATGCGACAGTCTGCATGCTTAGTTTTTAACCCAATCATGGTTGATAACTATGCTGCCTTCGTTAATTGCACGCCGGTGGGTCGGGCGTCAGACTCTATGATGGCCCCGACTTAAAGCTATTCATTTTAGTTGGTTGGGGCTGGAGCTTCTTGTCTGTTGCTTAGCCCACCGGGGTTCAACTGGTGTTTTACTTTTGCTCCGGAGTTACTATGAATTGATTTCCAAATATAATGTTGGGTTAAAGACACTTTTAAGTGAGGGCCTTTCGGAACCTGAATTTTATGGTGACTTGGTTTACAAATTAAAGAAACTTAAAGGAATAAATGATTTTTCTCTTCAGTTCGGAAAAATCATATCACGTTACAGACGTATAGGTTATAACTTGAATGTTATGCGACAGTCTGCATGCTTAGTTTTTAACCCAATCATGGTTGATAACTATGCTGCCTTCTTTAATTGCACGCCGGTGGGTCGGGCGTCAGACTCTATGATGGCCCCGACTTAAAGCTATTCATTTTAGTTGGTTGGGGCCGGAGCTTCTTGTCTGTTGCTTGGCCCACCGGGGTCCAACTGGTGTTTTTCTTTTGCTCCGGAGTTAGTAGGTTATTCGGCGCCCAGGGATCTCCATCGTCGGGCAGCTTACTCAATCTGTGAGTCCTGGTTTTTGATTCATCAGGATGTTTATCATGATTTATTTGTTTGTTCTTGATGATTCATTGACTAGTTAGAGATTCACCACGAGGACTGAAGAACTAACTAAATGTTGTGAACCACTGCAGAAGCTGAGGGTGAGGTTAGGTACCTGTAAAACCGGTTTAAGCCCCCCAGTTATTTTATAACTGACCGTACCAAGGCGGTACTGCTGTTCTGGTTCACACTTATCAAAGTTATTCCAATTACGAGTTTCTTGTTGCATGGCTTTGTGACCACCCGAATATAATGGCTGTTCACTTAGCCCTCTGCATTTACTTGTTCTGTCCAAGCTAGCACTGTGACCACCTAATACCTTCAATAGCTGCTCACTCTGCTTTCCGTTATTCATGTTAAACGTTGGTATCTATGTTTAGTATTTTCTTAATATGATGTCTTATTTCTTGTTTATCACTGAACCACTACAGAAGCTGAGGGTGAGGTTAGGTACCTGTAAAACCGGTTTAAGCCCGCCAGTAACTTTGTGTTACTGATCGTTCCAAGTCGATACTTCTGTAGTGGTTCTTTTTGTTTTATGTCTTGGTGTTTAAAATTTTTTGTGCTGTTGGCGCCTTATGTATGTTTTCATATTTTTAGTTAAGTTAAGGTAACTGAGTGGCCACCTATTGGGAAAATAGCTGCTCATTCGGCTTACGATATGTTTCATGGTATAAGTACCTGATTGTTAGTTTGGTTTTTTCCCACCTCGGTTTTTGGAGTGGAAATCTTTTTCTGATTGCGCCTTTTCCTGATCTTTGCCTACTTGTACCTTTTTACTAAGTTATTCGGCGCCCAGGGATCTCCATCGTCGGGCAGCTTACTCAATCTGTGAGTCCTGGATTTTGATTCATCAGGATGTTAATCGTGATTTATTTGTTTGTTCTTGATGATTCGTTGAGTAGTTAGAGATTCACCACGAGGACCGAAGACCTAACTAAATGTTATGAACCACTGCAGAAGCTGAGGGTAAGGTTATGGCCATGTAAGACCGGTTTAAGCCCGCCAGTAACTTTGTGCTACTGATCGTTTCGAGGCGACACTTCTGTGGTGGTTCTTTTTGTTTTATGTCTTGGTGTTTTAAAAAAAATGTGCTGTTGGCGCCTTATGTATGTTTACATATTTTTAGCTAAGTTTAGGTAACTGAGTGACCACTTATTGGGAAAATAGCTGCTTATTCGGCTTACGATGTTTTCATTGTATAAGTACCTGATTGTTAGTTTGGTTTTTATCCACCTCGGCTTTTGGAGTGGGAATCTTTCTCTGATTGTGCCTTTTCCTGATCTTTGCCTATTACTGAGCGTCGAATAAAAATTACTAGAAACGACCTTCTTAACCCATATTTGACGAATGGATTCGCCCATTTGGGTGAGTCCATTTTCTTTTAGGGGTTTTAGAAGTGATTTTTGATTTTTATCTCAATTTTCGACGAAATTACTTTTAGCAAACAGAAAAGCCCCAGATGGGACGCCGCGTTCTGCGGCGTCACATCTGGGGCTAAGCTTTTTGCCCACGTCCCATAAAAAGGGCACCAGCCTTATATGAGTTAATTCGAATTGGCAATCTGCAAGTTTTTGTCAGCTTTTGACTGACTGAATGTCACATGTACTAGGCAAACAACATACCGATGAGATCTTCCTGGGTGTACCTCAATATCTGCTCATGTCTCACAGTTTCAAGACTTTCAAAATATATTTTCACCTGCAACCACTGTTCTCGCCACAGTTTTCTGAAAGATAAACTAAACAATGTTGCGCTTTATCACAGGATCGAAATAACAAAGAAAAAAAGTTGTTGCTCAGAGTTGCTTAAATTTTTGTATTGTCTGCGCTTTCACATTGGAATGTAGACTGTTATAAGAGATATCAGATGAGACAAAAAGGTACAAGTAGGCAAAGATTAGGAAAAGGCGCAATCAGAAAAAAGATTCCCACTCCAAAAACCGAGGTGGGAAAAAATAAATTAACAATCAGGTACTTTAACCATGAAAACATATCGTAAGCCAAACGAGCAGCTATTTTTTCAATAGGTGGCCACTCAGTTACCTAAACCTAACTAAAATATGAAAACATACATAAGGCGCCAACAGCACAAAAATTATAAACACCAGGACATAAAACAAAAAGAACCACCCCAGAAGTCTAAGAAGTCTAAGCCCTACGATTTAGCTTAGGACTTCTTATCTCATCTGAATTTCAACATCATAAGTACAGGAAATACAGCGGCAATATATTCAAAGGATATAGCCATCCCAACATCAGCATGACATCTTATTTTCTGGACTCCGGCAAACAATATATGTTTCCATAAATAACCAGAGGCAGTCTAGTATTAAAAAGACGTGTTTTCTCCATGCTATCTAGAGAAGGTTTTGTGTATCTTCAGTACTTCTGTAGTGGATCTATTTGTTTCACGCCCTTATATTTTTGTGTTGTTTGTATTGAGGCTTAACGTCCCGGTCAACAATTTTCAGTCATGTCGGGACGGAGCCAACGCTCCCTGTGTTTAACCAGTACTGTAGGGAGTTAATGTGTCTTGTTCAAGGACACAACACGGTGACGCCTGTGGGGATCGAACCCAGGACCTCTCGATTCGGAGTCCGACGCTCCCTCTTATATTATTGTGCTGTTTGTCCTTTTTAAGTTAGCATTCATATCAGCTCGGTTCAGGTAACCGAGTAGCTACCAGCAGGGAAATAGCTGCTGACTTGATTTACGTCATGGTCTCTTTGTATCAGTACCTGATAATATGTTTTTTTCCCTCCTTGATTTTTGTTAGTGGACTTTGGTTCTCTTGTCATTGTTTAGCCTACTTGTTTCGTTGTATGCCAAACTAACTTTTGTTGGCTATAGTGTTCGCATATTTTAGGAAATTATTCTGCCTTGTGATTCTGACATTTGGAATTGTAAGTACAAAAAGGTGAAAGTAAGCAATGGTTAAGAACTTGTGCAATCAGAACAAATGTCCCACCCCGTAACCAAGGCGGGAAAAACTAAAACGACAATAACGTTGTGATGTCGCACGCAGAGTGGGCAGCTATTTCCCTAAAAGTGACCATGTAGTTATCTTAAGTCAAATCTGGCTTTAAGAACCTGTTATCTTCCAGTTCCTGTCCCGACATTTTATGTCCGTATCTTAAAGTCCACCAGTTATTAAATGGAACGTATGCTGAGGACATTTTCGTGTGGTACTTTGTGACATGGCAAGGCAGGGGACATTTACAATTATCCACGTCATACTCTGTATTGAATATATCTGAAAAGAAATGATTACTATGGTCACGGAGTCATAGAGCGGGATGGTCTTTACTTCGAAAATCGGTGCGACAAGCATTGCAGCAGTAACCGGATCTCAAGAAAACTCAAAAAATGACCCAGGAAACATGAGAAAATAACAAACAAAAAAAAAAAAATAAATAATAAATGAATAAAATTACATATCTTTTAAAGATTGACGAAAATCGTCATATACAAATAAATTCGACTCCGCTGCAGGGTTTGGGGTTAACAGGTAGGACTCATTTACAGCAAAGCTTTAAATATTACTGCATTCTTAAACAACTAATAAGAAAGTTTATTGTTAAGGTATTTTTCGTGCTTACATGTTATTGTTTACTTGTGATACATTAGGGCATAGATAAATGTTAATATGTATAAGGCTTCACTGACATGATGAATGTATATCAAAATTATGTTTTGACTTACGTGTGGCTACCTTGACACATGATAAAATTTCCAGTGGCCTGCATTCGGTGTAGTTTCCTAAGTTAGAAAAAATAAGAATATGACACTTTATTCGCTAATTATTTTAGTTGTTTTGGGGCCGGAGCTTCTTGTCTGTTGCTTGGCCCACTGGGGTTCAACTGGTGTTTTCTTTTGCTCCGGGTTATAGTAAGTTATTCGGCGCCCAGGGATCTCCATCGTCGGACAGCTTACTGAATCTGTTGAGTCCTCGTTTTTGATTCTTCAGGGTGGTTATCATGATTTATTTGTTTGTCCTTGATGATTCATTGACTATTTAGAGATTGACCACAAGGACCGAACAACTAGCTAAATGTTGTGAACCACTGCAGAAGATGAGGGTGAGGTTAGGCGCCTGTAAAACCGGTTTAAGTCCCCTGATATTTTATATTACTGATCGTTCTAAGGCGATACTTCTGTTGTGGTTTCATTTGTTTCATGTTTTGGAGTCGAATTTTTGTGCTGTTTGAACCTTATGTACGTTTTCATATTTTTGTTAATGCTTACCTGCATCAAAAGGGCCAGAACAATTACAATGTTGATAAGTGAATTTAGAGCGACACTCCCTCATGCAGGCATATAAGCTGTAGTCGTCAAAAAACTCTAACGGGTTTTTGAAATTTACATCATTCAAATCAGTGCATTTTCTAGTCCCGAAGGCGTGTACAGGATGAGGCAAGAAGATTTTCTGAAATAGAAAAATATACATATAATTGGTAATAAATTTATTAAATAGAATTTATATCATTACTAGTGGCTCCTAAAGGACGGTTGCTGAAACTCGAAAAATATGCGCTTTAGATTCTCATACATGTAATACACGCAAAATGTATTCAAATAATCGAGATAAACTTGTTTTATACTTAAATTAAACATAACAAGACTTTCAAATTTTGAGATGATACGTTCAAATCATTTCTGAGTTCATGTTTAGGCGTCTTTTTATCTTATAGTCCACAACTATCTCCACATATTTCTAGTACTTGGCTTTTCCTTCATTAGAGCACGTGGTGTATTCTTCTAAATGGATTACTAACTTCCTCTTTGTTCAGCCCAATATGGTAGGAGTTGCCAGGACCCACCAACAAACTCTGACTCAGGTCAGGTTCTTCTTTTCGATCGTGAATGATTATCTGGAATTACCATGTTGTATGCAAGAAACATAGTTTAAGCTCACATTGGAGGAAACTGTGCAAGAGAGGGAATGAGGTGGGCAAATTATAATATAAAGCCTGGAATAACGCAAAGGGTCCGCTAAAATAAAAGTAGAAACATATAGAAATCGTTTGGTTTTTACCAAACAAAACATGCCACTATTGTATTATATCAGTTTTATGTGCAGCTTTATTGTTTCAATTATTAGGCTACCAGTCTGGGATCCTCTGGGTTTTGATTCATCAGGATGTTTATCATGATTTATTTGTTTGTTCTTGATGATTCATTGACTAGTTAGAGATTCACCACGAGGACCGAAGAACTAACTAAATGTTATGAACCACTGCAGAAGCTGAGGGTGAGGTTAGGTACCTGTAAAACCGGTTTTAGCCCCCCAGTTATTTTATAATTGACCGTACCAAGGCGGTACTGCTGTTCTGGTTCACACTTTTCAAAGTTATTCCAATTACGAGTTTCATGTTGCATGGCTTTGTGAACACCCGAATATAATGGCTGTTCACTTAGCCCTCTGCATTTACTTGTTCTGTCCAAGCTAGCACTGTGACCACCTAACACCTTCAATATCTGCTCACTCTGCTTTCCGTTTTATTCATGTTAAACGTTGGTATCTATGTTTAGTATTTTCTTAATATAATTTCTTATTTCTTGTTTATCACTGAACCACTACAGAAGCTGAGGGTGAGGTTAGGTACCTGTAAAACCGGTTTAAGCCCGCCAGTAACTTTGTGTTACTGATCGTTCCAAGTCGATACTTCTGTGGTGGTTCTTTTTGTTTTATGCCTTGGTGTTTAAAATTGTTTGTGCTGTTGGCGCCTTATGTATGTTTTCATATTTTTAGTTAAGGTAAGGTAACTGAGTGGCCACCTATTGGGAAAATAGCTGCTCATTCGGCTTACGATATGTTTCATGGTATAAGTACCTGATTGTTAGTTTGTTTGTTTTTTCCTACCTTGGTTTTTGGAGTGGGAATCTTTTTCTGATTGTGCCTTTTCCTGATCTTTGCCTACTTGTACCTTCTTGCTAATAAACATATATTCTTACCTTAAACCCCGCGCTGTCCTCATCAGCAATATAATAGTTTGACTGATTCGCCCACAACATAAACTGTACCCCCGCCTTACTCCCCGTTGTACGGGCATTGAAAGTCAGATTCTTATCTGTTCCATCGAATGTGTAGCAAAATCCATATTCAGTTGGTTTCAGTTTCATGACATACTCGCATGGCATTTCAACCTGTTCAAACGCCAAAAAATAAGCGGAGAAGCGAGTGCTATTTGTACAAAACGAAATATAAATTTGCGAAAAATAGCATCCGAACGGCTCTTAAATATACAGACAGACATACGTTAAGCATCACCCTAACATTTTAGATAACACTTACTTCATAACAACAACTTCTGTAACAAGATTTTACCAGTGTCTTTTCTTGATCTGTTAGAACTGCCAGAATGACATTTGCCCCAATCGCATAGATTCTATGAGGCCATTTATACACTTACCCCTATTTTGGGCGTATGCCCTTAGTAATTGTATAATTCATCAATTACTATTCGATCTGAATTTGTATAAGCTCGAAATAAACTAGAGCTAAAAATAGACAAGATCCAACAGGCATTTTGTTATACTCATTGTTTTATGGAAATTACAGGAATAGCCATCCAAACTTATTCGCTTGTTATTTAAGCATTACGTTTTCACTGAACTGTTGATATCAGAGATATCAGTTTGCATTTTCAAGGTGGTTAGGGTGGATTTGACATTGTAACAACATTGTAACAAAGTGACATTAACAATTTACGCTTGTTTTTGGCGATTTGAACATTTTAAATTTCGGGGCTACTTCATGGTATGTTTACATAGTCAATTACCTTAAGGTGTATCAAAATTTGTTATCATTGATTTATCAAATGTCATAAATGGTACAAGTCAAATTGTTTGTCTAGTTCATTCTGGAACATATTCCAAGAGGTGTCGAAGTTGCAGTTATATCATAAAGCACTCCACATTGTGTATAGCGGGTCCATAAAAAGCAAGGTACAGTACACTTGCCAAACTTGTGTTTTGAATTCATATAGGGTAGGATTATGCATCCGGTCAGTACGACAAATGTTTACATGTCATTGGCAGTTGCTAAATACCTCTTTACTCCTAAATAATAACGCTCAGTTTCAAAACATACATAGTGAAGAAATGTCCGGGTCTATCAAAAAAGTTATGACACAATATGTTCAGGTGATGCTTATCTTATGTCTGACTGTATATAATTCCAATACATGCACACACGTAATTTATGTATAGATATATTTAATATAACGGATGATGGTGCACCTAAACTGAGACAATCTGTGCTGCTCTAAGAAATAAGCGAGCAGGTGAGAAGGTTAACCACAATTATGAAATAAGATCCAGAACTAAAATGTCAGTATCAGGATAATATACATTTGTAGTTCTGGCTTGAGTCGGTAGCTATTAAATTAACAATTTTTACCTGTAAAAACAAAATAAACAACAAGTCGATTTCCTAATTGCCGCTTTTTAATTATTCGGAGTATACGCACCTGAGCCCAAATGCATTTGATTATAGATTTCTGTAGACTTGGGCTTCCGTTCAGAAATAGACTCTTGACACTGACCGTTTCCAAGTAATATTTATTCATGCTTTGAAGGTGAAGCCTAGCCCTCTGTTCTTCCCACTGTTCATCAAGATACATAACCTTCAGAAGAATCTGTGCATAGGGATCTTTTAAAGAGTCTTTCTTGATGAGGTTGAAGTTACAAATCGTGACTGCAGGAAATAGTAGATTGTCTTCCATAATGATAGATGTCTGCGTCACAGTCTTGTACTCGTAGAAGCGTTGTGATTGGATTATGGCAAGATAGCACAGGTAGGCAACAAAAAGTAGAAACACGATGGCCCAGTATATTCTGAAAAATAGAATTTAACAATTCGCGTTTTCAAAATGACGACATTTCTATTCACGGAATAGCAACTATATACTTAAGGAATAAAGAAACGCAACAAACACTTTGGGTCATTAAGAGCATGCTTTGTAATGCAAATCTGTGGTGTTAATTGATTTATTATATGAAAGCAATATTTAAACGTCATATTGCAGAAGGTTCAGCTACTATGTCGGTTACGTATGCTTAATGGCGTGCGCGTACCCACACTGACCTATAGTAGAACACCATGTACTCATGATCAATACACGTCAAATTTGAACAAAAAAAAAAAAAAATTGTTTCCAAAACCCCTAAAAGTCATTGCAAAAGTAACCCATTGACCAGTTGTTAACATTAGGTTATGTTATGTGACGTTTAACGTCACTAGCGCTTATCAACGTCACTAACGTTAATCGGAAATAGTGCGTGATAAGCCAGTAAAATTCTAATCGGCTTGCGTTTTATTGAATAAAATGATTATTTCTGCTAGAAGTATGACCTTGGAACTTCAGACGTCAATAAAACGTTCAAAATAACGTCAAAATCCAACATCCTACATTTTAAATTATCCCATTATGCTCTTCAACTTTTCTGATTTAAAAATTATCAGTTGCCAAACTTTACATTATCGGGCGCAAATCGATTATTCGTTCACACCAGATTATCAGTTTTGCTCCTTTGCATCACGTCATATTCTGTTAAACGAACGTCGTGTTACACAAATTTGTACGAACATCGCGCGTCACGTCTTTGGCATCTTCATCTTCGCCTCGACGTTTACGTCACAATTTGCGTTTTTCATGATTTTTGACGTTTAGACGTTAATTGTGTCAAAATGACGTTTTCTTATTTCATCCCGTGTAAAATACAGTCAGTGTCATTACTAAAATGGATTTTATCAAAACTTCAAATACATACGTAACAGTTGAATTTTAATGTGTTGCGTATTTTCAATCCTTAAGTATATGTTCTATCGACGATAGTGCGTTGGAAGCAAGACTCACACAACAGACTGTTGGAAACATTTACGTGAACAAGTTGACTCGGCTAGACTAACATTAGTCATATATTTAGATAGACTAACATAAATAACATATTTGGATAGACTAACATTAGTCACATAATTTAGATAGTCTAATGTTTGTCACATATTCAGATAGACTAACATGAGTCACATATTTAGATAGACTTGCATTCGTCACATATTTAGATAGACTAACATTTGTCACATATTTAGATATAATAACATTTGTCACATATTTAGATAGATTAACATTTGGCACATATTTAGATAGATTAACATTTGGCACATATTTAGATAGATTGACGTTTGCCACACATTTAGATAGACTAACATTAGTCACATATTTAGATAAGTTGAGGTAGCAATCCCTGGCAGAATCCTATGGTCAAAGGGAACTAAATATGTGAAGAAACAAGTTTCTTTGACAGAGTGATAAACACGTTTTTGGCCAAAATGTGACTCAAGTACCTTGTTGCTCTGACCCCTTCAAATTTAACGATAGAACCAACAGCTTCTCTTACTCACCGTCTAATAGCTGCGTCTTCTACAAAGATAAACTTGATACCATGAAGCGTCGTACCATCAGCCCAGTCGTGCCAGAGACGTCTGAAGTGGGAGATACGTTTGGTACCATTCTTGTCTAATGTCGTACGTTTGGTACAGTCATTGTCCATTGTCATAGATCTCGCAGGTTCACTTCCTAAGATAACACAAACTTACTGGGTATTCGTCAGAACAAAGTGCAAATGATTTACTTTGTTTTACAAACACCGATTGACAGCGCTTCTTTTCAGTCTGTCCGGTAATATAATGCGTCATTAAGGTTGCTGAGTATTTACGAATGTTAGCAAGTCAAGTCAAAATATCAGTCATACGACATGCGAGGAAATACTGTACAAACTACAAAGAAACAGTAACAAAGACACACTATTATAGCTCGACACTGATCCCAGACGAACCAGATACCAGACAGGTGGACTCGTACGCTCTTTTTCCTGCCACCGGCAGGGACCATAACCTACTGCCAGTGATAACTCGAGACTCTTTCCATGCAAATATTACATGGACCCGTCCGATCCATCAGGGCAAGTGAAAAGGGTATCTGGACTATCTGGAGAGGTAAAAACTACTTGTACGTTGAAACTTTAATTTTAGTTTCTATTAAATGTTTCACACTCGAAATGTTCGGACCGTTTGTTACAGCTTTCTTTCAAAATTTCAGATTTTGTAATCTCCATGCGCTAAAAACAGTGCGTTAAGTTGAGATACAAGTACGTTTTGTAAAGAGACCTAAAATTACCGTAACGGTTTTCAAGTAGAGACGGTGACATATGTTCTTACACAGCATGGTTGCAGCTGATGCACGTCCAAGTGCAATCCTGTAGCCTCCGATAAAACACTGTGAATTTGCATCTGTCGTACATATGGTGTATAGAGGTTGATACAATAATTTTGCTTAAGGAATATCTGATATTGATGGTAAAGTATATTGATTTATATCAATTTTATCCAAACCTTTTCAATTTAGCATGCCATTTGAATATCACCATGGCAAAGCATACTTTTAGAAATTTGGACATTAGTGTAAATGAGTAAACAAAAAAACACTCAGGACTAATTAAAATAAAAATACATGCGTTTTATAGTATATAAACAACTTAAAATTAATCAGACCAACATATTTAATTTCGTAAATGCATCATTTATTTGCAACAGTATATTTACAAAATTTGGGTTATCCATTAGTTTAATATTTGGCTACTGAAACAATGTTTACGCACCAATGATTTTTAAACCTTCCATTCAGAAGACAGTATAAGACAAAATAATTGCAGCACAAATGTTTTCGTAAAGGACACACTTTCCACTTTGCTCTTGTCCGCAAAGCAATCCATCGTTTGTTTGTAAATGAGTCCCTTTTGAACGATTCTGGTGTAAATTATTCATAACTTAAATGTGTAATAATCCCTGCCTAGCGTAAACAATTTGCAAAACAGATAATGTGACACGTAAATCCAAATGATATAATACAATCATGGCATGTTTTTTTTATTTTCAAGTGTGTATTTTAAAGATTAATCACTCTATAACTTGTATTCTCCAAAATTTACAAAAAAAAAAACATGCTCAAACATAATACAGAATGTTCATACAGTGTAAAAACTGAAAAATATTACTTGAAAATTTTGATATTGTTCTTGTTTTTTCGCTCCGAGGCGAAGCGGTTCTAACGAGTACCCACAATCTATGTTTTGGATCAATAAGAAACAAATCTACACCCCTTCACATCTCAGTTTTACTATATAAAAGTGGAGGTATATATTTCACGGTTATGTTATCCTGGTGATAGTTTTAGGACTGGAAAACTACTTGCTCAATTTTCCTTTCATGGTTTTATTTTCAATCTACATCTTTCAGATGATACGTTTGGCATCAGCTGCGTTTATCATTTACTTGGTAACGATCCACAAGGGACAACCAAAAAGTATTCCGAACGCCAACGCACCAACACCTTCATCTACTCAAACAACAACCCCTTCCTCGGTAACAACAACTAGGTCGAAGTTATGTTTGTATGGAGGCGATTATTACCCGCCCAATACTAACCTTTCCACTGGCTCTAGCATGGTCGACAATTGGTGCCATGGTGTAATCATTGACAAAGACTGCAACGTTATGCTGTGGGATAATTTCAACTGTTTCCCTTCTACCACGACTGCCACCACTACGCCAACGATACCGCCACCATTCTCACTATGTCCGCATAATGGGCAAGAACTTAATCCTGGAGAAATAATACCTACTGACGACCAGTGGTGTTCGGGTGTGACATGTACTATAGACGGTCTCCAGATATGGCATTACTACAACTGTACCACTGATCCGAGTACAGACACTACTACACGTACGACACACGAATATATAACCGAAAATCCGAACAAAAGAAGAACGAGTAAAAAGTTTGATAGAAAGAACATAATGAAGAAGCCGGAAACAATACGAAAAATAAAACTAAAGAAAGCGTTGAAGAAAAAGAAGATGATGAATAAGTAGAAACAAAGAAAACATGAAAGAAAAACGCTGAAGATGATGAGACATTGTAAGAGGAAAGAAAATATTGTTACCGAAAACAAATTTGAAGCGATTTCAATAACAATTTAGACTGAATACGAATTACGGAACAGAAAAAAATAAAACCTTCGATGGCGCAATCTCTTTTCTTATACAAAGGCCGGTACAATTGACTTGTATCTTGAAAGACGCATTTAATTCTATTCAACTGTATAATTTATTAGTGTTATTTCCCATCTTCCCATTGCCTTTAGGTGCATTTCATAATGTAGAAAAATAAATACATTCACTGACGCAAGTATAAAACGTTAAAAATCAAATTGTTTCTATTAATATAAACCAGATAGCCCAAGACCAGATCATCAATATAAATGCCTCCGTCAGTGAATTATACAAAGTGATATTTGATGGCTAGATAATCGCTGCTTATACTAATTAGATTATAAATAATAAATTTCTCTTCATCGTAGCATAGTAACAAACATATTAATTTTTAATATTCAAATAGACACAGGCAATAAAAAGGCTGATTGGCTTTTCTTTCAATGGGTGCCGTATCATGTGATAACGCGGGTGCAGATAAATTTCTGACAGGTGGTTCCAGCTCCTGGAAATGATTTTCTTGCACACCAGATAGAGAAATCCCCTGTTTTAACCCATGTGAGAAATTCTTAATTCACCCTCGTTATCTCACCCCGGTCGCACTATGTGTTCAAGTGTTCTTTTTTAACATTAGTTGTATAGGACGTCACGTAATTTTGTCGCTATGCACACACGTCACAGTGACGTCAAAACGTTTTAATTCAAAATGGCGGACGCCGCGATTGTGGCATTTTTCTAGGTAAATAGTATAAAAAAATCAAAATGACATAAAAGATATAAAGATAAAACTGAGATCCTTTAACAGCCGTGAACATAATATGAAATAAGGCACCACCTTTGGCGCGACGCTCTGCTCCTTCTGCGCCAATAATTTTAAAAGCTGATGAAGACGTTTCTCATCTTGGGTTCCTGTCAGGTGGGGAGAAGACCCATTTAGTAGCAAGCATAAACGTTTCGGTATTTAGGGACACTAATTTCAGGGGCGGATCCAGGATTTCTGAAGAGGAGGCTCAAACGTAGAAAATGGAGTTTCGTTTGCCTAATATCAGACACATTTCTTGAAATTCCCCATGAAAATGAAATAATTTGGGTCCTAAGGTGGGTTCGAGCGAACCCCTTTAACCCCCCTAAAATCGCCACTGCTAAATTGTCTAATTAGACACTAGCGAGCAGAGAAAAGGGATATTAGGAAAAGAATTAGAGAGCTGGGAAAAGTCATTTTTCTTTTCAGTGAGCAGGCAGTTAAGCCCCCCCACACACACACACACAAATGCACGTGTAGGACTTCCCAGATGATCGGGTACACACAAGGGAACGAGGCATAAAATTCTTCAGTTTTTTCTTTTTGCATAATTTACAACAATTTCAATACAACTAGATCTGCATTTTTGAGGATAGACCATTCCGAAATAAAGGAGAACGATTCGTTTCATGAATACGAACCTTCGCCGCTCAGTGCGTCGACGGTGGTGTATAGTGCATTTAACCGAAGGCAACCCTGTGACGTCATAATAAGGAAAATTGTGACGTCATGTTGTCATGATCTATTGGGCATGTCGGGAACAAAAACGACAGATCTTGAGTAAGTCTTTTTGTTTAATTTGTCCATTTAGGGAAGCTGCGGTCGAACAAATTTTGTCAACACAATATTTCGAATGGTTCAACGTGAATAATTGTTGCTAGCAGCTACCGCCGAGTTCCGGTTGACGAAATATTTTTTTTTCTATCAGTATATCTAGAACAGAATGGAACAGAACAATTTTACCACCCTTCTACCATAAGAGCGACGCGTCGCGTCGCTATTAATGAGAAAGGGGATGGACCATACCGCGGTTTCGGCTACTTAAAGACCTATTCCCATGTCTATTGAGGGTCTTTAGATAAGGGACAGGGCATTAGAAAACCTAGTGTTCTGACAGTGACTCAGAATACAGGTAGAGGCCAAAACAGGAAAAATCAATACTGATTGCAGAGGGAGGCTGTTTTATTGCACAGGTTATCAAGGACCATAAAATCAATAAAAAAGTGGAACTAGAGGAATTTTTCTTTAGCGGCCTCTCTATGACCCCCTGCAGCGATAATCACCTCATTATGACAGTCCTTTGATCTAAGGACCAAATTGCACCACTAGGGGTCATTAACCGAATAAACAATGGTACCACTTTTAGATTTTTCAGAAGCCTCTTCAGTGACCCTATAGATTTGGCAACATGGAGCCAAAGAGAATTACTGTAATTTTGCATCTTTCAACAGGGTAGTTGATACAAAGACTAGTAGCAAATCCAAATGGGACCAAATATCTTAAACCATTGGTTAGGAAATGAATCCAAACCGATAATAATTTTCTGATTTCACAGAATACACTCGCTATCTCAAAGGACCAAAAGGAAACTATAATATGCACTATGTATGATGTACGGGGAGACTTTTTACGGCCGCCACACGACACAACGCCAGCTGCAGTAATAGGAAATAAAGATAAAACTGAGAACCACCAAAAGGAAAATATTATATGCGCTAGAACATTCATCTAAAAATCGTTCTGCGGCGTTACACTCAGGACTAGGTACCACACGTATGTGGAATTAAATTCTGATTTTTATTTACGCCAACAGCTTTGGTCATGCCAAGCCCATGTGATAAATACCAACAAGAAGAATTGTTATTATAATTTGTCATTGTAAGTACCTTTATACATCATAATTTATATATCATTTATTATACTCGAGTTTAACATCTTACCTTTAGTACTGGTTGTCGAGAAGCTGGTGTCCAGTTCAAAGGTTCTTGGTTTATTCTCGTCCTCAATTCTGACAAACATTTTCGAACAATCCTAGTCTATGCAATAGACCGAACACGCTTCTCTGAAACTAGTTGAATACTGAATTGATATGTCTGTGCACTCCGCGACTTATACGTTTGAGCTTGATATTACAAGTTTATTGTCTGTATGAAATATTCCATATAAAAGTTCACGACTGGCCAGTGTCAGTAATAATTATTTAATTATCCGCATTGTAATTGATCGAGCTTCATTTCCAGCATATGACTGTTGGCAGTCCGGGGTTCCGTGTTTACCTCAACCAAGTACATGTATTTCTGTCATATTCAATTACCAAGAGCAAATCAACGAGCCATTCACAAGTATACAGTACAAATTTTCGACTCTGTCATGCAATCACCCGTACATTAGCCAGAATCACGTGACATTGCATACTCAGGTTTGATGGTTTTACACTCCCAAAGGAAGCTGAAAAATTGAAACTCATCGAAGTAATTAGTAGCAAGTGTGTATTATTTTTTATTTGATCTGTGCATTAATTATGCATTGTGTTAAATGATCTTCATACGTCCATTTGCGTTTGAGTGAAATACACTGGTATATGATGGATGCCCATAAGCAAACTGGGGTTTTATCCATATCTGACAATTTATTTGTGATAGCCTTTTACTGAATGAGAACACACATGATCAGAATTAAATCAAAATACATTTGTATTTTTGTACATACTGAGTCCATTTTAAAAAGGTACAAGTAGGCAACAATCAGGAAAAGGCGCAATCAGAAAAAGATTCCCACTCCAAACACCGAGGGAGACACTGGGAAAAACAGACTTGATTTCATTTAATATCATTTCATTATAGATACTGGATATTTCTCGCCATAAAATTATAAATCATATGATATACTTAACGATAAAAGAAACACTTACCTTTAGTCTAGATAACAAAAAATGGATTAATGCGAATACATATTGCAAATCCTATATGGCACCACTTGCCCGTTGATAAAAATTAAAACTGAGATCCTTTACAACTTTACCACATAATCTAATTAAAGAAAAACTTCTGGATTTGATAGAGTGGACTTTCAAAAGGGCATTAAAAAACTATGGTTCACTTTATTTGGCATGTAATGACAGAAAGGTTTTTTCACTTCCTCTGACCAAAGTCGGTATACACTTTGGTCATGTCAGAATGTGTGCGACGCCTTATCCTATCTCCTGGATAATATTTATATTAGATTTGGGACCAAGTTATACAGACAAATTGTTGAAATTCCGATGGGTACAAATTGCGCACCTCTCGTAGCTGATTTATTTTTATACTGCTACGAAAGAGATTTCATGGATTCTCTTAACCATGATAATCAAGCTGATGTTATCGAGGCTTTTAATTCCACTTCTAGGTACCTCGATGACCTTTTGAACATTGACAACCCTTATTTTGAAGGTATGGTCAATCAAATTTATCCATCTGAACTACAGTTGAACAAAGCCAATATCTCGGATACCGAAGCCCCCTTTTTAGATCTACATCTTTCTGTTGCAAATGGATTTGTTTCTTCTAAAATTTATGATAAGCGCGATGACTTTGATTTTGATATAGTAAATTTTCCGTTTTTGGATGGTGACGTTCCTCGTCGTGCTTCTTATGGTGTATACATTTCGCAACTTATTAGGTTTGCTAGAGTCTGCAATCAAGTTACAGACTTCAACGCTCAAAATAAATCTTTCACGGCCAAACTTCTCCAACAGGGCTATCGGTATCATAAACTTCGAAAAACCTTTTCTAAATTTTATCGTAGACACTATGAATTGATTTCCAAATATAATGTTGAGTTAAAGACGCTTTTAAGGGAGGGTCTTTCGGAACCAGAATTTTATGGTGACTTGGTTTACAAATTTAAGAAACTTATAGGAAGTAATGATTTTTCTATTCAGTTTAGAAAAATCATAACACGTTACAGACGTATAGGTTATAACTTGAATGTTATGCGACAGTCTGCATGCTTAGTTTTTAACCCAATCACGGTTGATAACTATGCTGCCTTCTTTAATTGCATGCCGGTGGGTCGGGCGTCAGACTATGATGGCCCCGACTTAAAGCTATTCATTTTAGTTGGTTGGGGCTGGAGCTTCTTGTCTGTTGCCCACCTGGGTCCAACTGATGTTTTTCTTTAGCTCCGGAGTTAGTAAGTTATTTGGCGCCCAGGGATCTCCATCGTCGGGCAGCTTACTGAATCTGTGAGTCCTGGTTTTTGATTCATCAGGATGTTTATCATGATTTATTTGTTTGTTCTTGATGATTCATTGACTAGTTAGAGATTCACCACGATGACCGAAGAACTAACTAAATGTTATGAACAACTGCAAAAGCTGAGGGTGAGGTTACGGCCGTGTAAAATCGATTTAAACCCGCCAGTAACTTTGTGTTACTGATCGTTCCAAGTCGATACTTCTGTGGTGGTTCTTTTTGTTTTATGTCTTGGTGTTTAAAATATTTTTGTGCTGTTGGCGCCTTATGTATGTTTACATATTTTTAGTTAAGTTAAGGTAACTGAGTGGCCACCTATTGGGAAAATAGCTGCTCATTCGGCTTACGAAACGTTTTCATGGTATAAGTACCTGATTGTTAGTTTGTTTTTTTCCCACCTTGTTTTTTGGAGTGGGAGTCTTTTTTCCTTATCTTTGCCTACATGTACTTTTTTAAGAGCAGTGAACACATTAATGAGAAAAGGGTTGGGCCATACAGCGGTTTCGACTATTAAAGTCTCGTCAGTGACCCTATAGATTTGGCAACATGGAGCCAAAGAGAATTACTGAAATTTTGCAACTTTCAACAGGGAAGCATTTTACCAGGTTGCAAACTATGTTAGCAGACTATGAAAAAAGGAACCAGATTTCGCATGATATTTTCTTCACGTATACATATGGCTCGTTAAACTAAACGACATCCTTCAGATTTATTTTTCCATTCAGGCCATGACTATGATCACAAAAACTACAGAATGCACAAACGATTCTTGGGGCATTATGGCAGTTCAAAGGATGGTGCTTGTTCAGTTGTTGAGTAACTAAAACGTAGAGTTGACCTCACCCCAAGAGACACAGAGACACAAGCCAATAGCACTCAAATCACTTTCTGCTGAATAAGTCCCTATGCTGAATTATAATTTAGTGTCAAATTTACCCTGCAGTTGCAGAAATCAACCAACGCACAAGCATATGCAAGGAAAATTATGAGTAAGCCTAGGTTACATTTGCACCGATCATCGTACGATTTTTCGGTCTGCGATTTTCCCTACGATTTTAAGACATCGTAGGTGATCGTGGGCTACGACGTATGTGTTTACAATTCATACGGGCACCGTACGATTTCTTGATCTGCCTTTTGTCGACGTTCTGATACAAAAACGCAAGGCGATCGTACGGTAGCCGTAGGTCTCCGCAGATCTTAAGCGGATATCGTACAAAGCCCGTGCGATGTCCGTACGGAGTCCCTATACGTTGTGGTACAAAACGCAAGGCGGTCGTACGGCAGTCGTAGGGTCTCCGCAGACTTTAAGTGGATATCGTACGGAGTCCCTTGGGATTCTTACTGATGCCTTGGTTACATTTGGCTTACGATTAGCTTGCGATGATCATACGATGCCATTTTTTTGCATTTTCGTGCGGTCTCCGCAGGGTGACCCTACGATGTCCCTGCGATTCCACGACTTCCTACGATCTCCGTAGCCTCTGCTATTTTGTAATAGTCTGCACTATTACAAATTTTAAAAAACGTAAGACCGTAGCCCGTAGACACGTACGTCATGATACGGGCGCCATACGGAGACCTTGCGATGATCGTGCGGTCACATGATAGTTTTGTGACAAAAATCGTACAGCGATCGTAGGGTGTCCGCAAGGGGTCATACCTAGTAGGTTACAGTTTCCCCGATCATTGTACGATTTTTTGGTCTGCGATTTTCCCTACGATATTTTAGACATCGTAGGTGATAATGGGCTGCGACTTAGGTGTTTACAACTCATGCGGGCATCATACGATTTCTTGTTCTGGCCTTCTTCGATGTTCCGAGTCAGAAAAAAACCGTACGGAGATCGTAGGGAAATCGTAGGGTCTCCGCACACTTTAAGTGCAAATCGTAAGGAGCCCGTGCGATGTCCGTGAGGAGTCCCTACGATTTCTGACTGAGCCCTTGCGGTCTCCTGCGATGTTAGGTGACCGTCCGTCTTTCGTGTACGACCAAACGTGTACAACCTCACAGTACATCATGGCTCCCCCGAGAGAAAAACGTGTGGACGCCGTGGTATGTTCATATAATGATCGCACGATATCCGTACGATTTAAATAACATTGCGATATAGTCGCACGGATGCCGTACGATCACCCTAAAGGTCTACGATTATCTTACGATTTTAGTCCCAAAATTATCTTAAAAACCGTGCGGTGACCGCACGATCATCGCAGGGTTTCCGTACGGCGCCCGTACGGCACCCGTACGATGCTACCTACGACATGTCTACGGGCTACGGTCTAACAATATTTAAAAAATCTCCATCAGCTTTCTTAATCTGTCGAGTCCTCGTGTTTTATTCATCAGGGTGGTTATCATGACTTATTTGTTGGTCCTTGATGATTCATTGACTAGTTAGAGATTCACCACGAGGACCGAGCAACTAACTTAATGTTGTGAACCACTGCGGGAGATACTTTTGTTGTGGTTCTAATTGTTTTCTGTTTTGGTGTCGAATTTTGTACTGTTTGAAACTAGTGTGCGTTTTCATATTTTTTATTTAAGTTCGGGTAAATTAGTGGCCGCCTACTGGGAAATAGCTGCTCACTTGGCGGACGATATGTTTCCCTAGTATAAGTACCTAATTGTCAATTTAGTTTTCCCACCTCGGGTTTTGGAGTGGGAATTTATTTCTGATTGCGCATTTTCCTAATCATTGCCTACTTGTACCTTATTATATTTCCAGAACGAATTTAGTCTTAACTGCTTAATGTGAATCAGTTTAGATTTGGTGCCATACCTACTGATTCTGGAGAACGCTCCAAGAGTTTGCATGACTATTGTTCCTCTATTCACTGTCAGACTATGACTCCGAAAACCAATCCAGGCGATGCAAGAATAGACTCAAACGTGAATCGTATATCAAGCGACTTTGACACGACTGGGCGGATGACACGACATTGCATGGAATAAAGTTTATCTTCGTTGAAAATGCTGGTGTTAGACGGTCAGTATTCGGTGCTAATAGCGATTTGTAGGGGCTAAAATAAACAAACCAATAAATGACAAAAAATGGATTATAAATATATTCTCCTAAGTGTGTTTTAAAGCCTAGCAGTTGGTAACATTCAATATGTATGCATGCAAATCATTTATTTGTTATTTCAGTGTCAGCATTAAATGTGTGTGTGTGTGTGTGTGTGTGTGTGTGTGTGTGTGTGTGTGTGTGTGTGTGTGTGATCCTTCGTTGCAAATTTGCGTTGACCGTTCTAACTGTCTACAGTCTGATGTGTACCCACGCCATCTTCTTTTATAGATTGAAACTCGCTATATGGCTACCTTTTTCCCACTCGGTGTCTTGGTTTGATTGTGATTTTAAATTAAACTATCAATTCCTTCGCTTTCGAGTCTAAATAAATGTTTACTAATTTCTTTTCTCATCTTTGTCGGCGCCCTTTGTAATATGGCTGTTATCCAATCACAGCGCTTCTATGAATACAAGACTGTGACACAAACCTCGATCATCATGGAGGACAACCCAAGATTTCCTGCAGTGACCATTTGTAACTTCAACCTCATTAAGAATGAATCCGTGACGGACTTCATGACACAGATTCTTCTGAAGACTATGTACCTTGATGACCAATGGAATACAGAAGAGCAAAGAAGACTGCAGCTGGAAGAAGTGGATGAAGATTTCTTGAAAACCGTCAGCATAAGAAAAATATTTTTGAATGAAAGTCCAACTCTAGAGACGTCTATCAACACGGGGTCTATTCTCTAAGCCTATATAATCTGGTGTCGTCCAGGTATAAGCAGGTTCCGGTAGTGGTTTTGAGAAATTGAATGTAAACAAAGAAATGGAGTAGACAGGTGAACAGGTAAGTTGAATTATTACTGTTTTATCTTTTGATTTTGAATAAAATCCTGATGTGCAGCCTCAAGAGAATTTACAAACGCTAGTAGAAATCAAAACTAGAGTGGCGAAGATGCAATAGGAAACGAGATTTCGATGTTCAAAGTTTCGATACGTGGCTGTTTTGATGTAACAGTTTCGGCCAGATTCACAAGTTTGCCCTACATTTTGAATATTTAAGCACCGGACATTGTCCGATTCGACCCACAAACAAATATAACCAGTACGTACATTCCTGGGAATCGAAATCGCTTCATGAAAGCGAGTCCAAAATAAAAAATCTTGGTATAAGCACGTTTTTCAGGTGGTCGTGTATGTTAAGACGCTTTAGTACGGTAGACGTGCAATCTGACTGACACTGTACTAGGTACTTAAATTGTTTATGCAATCGCAAGCACTCTCAAATTTGAAATAATTGAGCTTGTTTATAGTGGCTGAGAGACATATTCGCTCAAAAGCTTAACAAGGATCTTATCCCATCCCAAAACATAAAACGGTTCCTCGTAATTCTAGCTTGAGTTGCATAACGCGAACCATTGAGATATTGATGACGTCATTTGATCTTTTTATTCCTCAGCAACGGCGGGTAGCTTTCAGAGCGGCAGCTCCTGGGAACGGTATGTAGCGATGGCGAACATTTTTTTGTAACACGCCGTTGCATAGGAAATAGTTGCGAAGTGTTTGCTAACCCTGTTTATGTATAACACGTTTCAGCTAACGCGTCTATTCATATCCTACATAATATTCCCCATGTACATTTGTGGCAAATAAAATAAAGTATGCAGGGTGCATAATTTGCTCAGTTAAGAAATAGATTGTTCTCATTGAATGGGCCAGTTGTATAGTAGAAAATGAGTCTAGTCTATTCAACTGGCGATTGTTTTAATGTGGTTTGAAATTAAGTTGAATTGTTTTTTGTGTTGTTTTTTTTTTGTTTGTTTTTTATATGAAAATGAAGGCGTATACTCTGTTCTAGATGATAAACATGCCTAACTATCATCATAGCCTCTACGAATTTGTAATAGTCTGCACTTTTACTAATTTTTAAAAATCGCAAAACCGTAGCCCTTAGCCAGTCTGCGTCTTTGTTTTCGCATAGGTGAAAATCCGGTTTTCTCATGGCGTGGATCAAATTGTAATGACTTCTTGCAAATCGTAGCCGCATTCATCATAACATTGACACAATGTTCACTGCACCTCATATAGCAAAAACTTGAACAAATCCGTTGTAACTTGACTGAAGAATTGTTGTCTTGGACGTTTGAACCCCATAATTAATGTGTAAATATTTTCAACTGTGCAAAACATTTATAGTCAAGGCCGCTGTGTCGAGATTTGAGCTCCCGTGGCAATTTTTTGCTAAAAGTAATTCCTGTCCATTTTCATGTAGAGAAATATATGCCCTTCCAGGAAAACGATGTTTCCAATTTTTCCTTGGCGTATTAACGTCACAATGACGTCACAAAGAGACGTACCAACTTTTTCTTAGAAGTGAACTTTGTATCTTTTCTTACACATAAAATAAGCAAATTTGTATGTTTTTTTTGGTCGTGAAATGGTTTGAAACATTTTGATGAGATATATATATATTGTTAATGCAATTCTAGCCTTCATGTAACGTAAAAATGACGTCATTTTGACGTTAATTCGATAAAAATTAAATTATGCGTGAAATCAATTGCAAATTACTAATGCCATGTACATTTAGTAAAAACACAATATGTTTAAAGGAAAAATCAACAATGACGGCGTATAGCTACCCATCTTGCTAAGAAATCCAGCGCACATTCTAATCGGAATCGGCACCGCTGAACAAAACATTAGTTTAGGCCGTTGTGTCTTAATTTTGGCTCCCGTGGCAAATGTTTGGTTAAAGTGTTTCCTTTGGATTTTATACAGAGCTATATACGTATGCCATTTAAAATAAAAGATGTTGTTCCATTTTTTTATTCCAAATACTAACGCCAAAATGACGTCACAAAATGACGTAAGCTCTAATCAAATCAGGTGGATTTTATTGATGTTTTTTTTTTCGAAGCGCTAATAGTGGCATGTAATGCTTACTTTTAAGGCAGAGTGGTTAAATATGCCTATGGCAAAACTAAAATGCAATTTTGATTCTATGTAGGCTCAACTCCTACGTAAAAGTGACGTTGGTTTGACGTCTTTGTGTTAGAATAAGAAATACACTACACAAGAAAATACTTGAACACATAAGAACAAATGAACATCACCAATTTGACGAAAATACAGCAGACATGTTGCTGACTAAATGATCCCCATATAAATGGTACAATTGGTGGAAAACATTTAATTACAGCAGTGTATTGACGTTGCATGAACCAAAAAACCTTTATACTATATATGTAAATACCTTTATACTATATATGTAAATAATGTTTGTTATTCCAGTTTTTCGCCAATTTTGGTAAAGGAATTCCACGAATTATTTCAGCATTAAAGTATTGCTTTGCGTTCATTATGTTTGAGTTCGGAATTATACGTGAAATGATATTCATTATAGTAGTATTCTGGTCTCTTTAGCTTCATTTGCGTTACGAAAATTTACCATCACGGTGGGCTTCTTCCAAATGACTTAATAAAATTTTCACCACCATTTTATTAGATTATCATTATACAAAGTTTATAAGGTTTGGGTTGATATTTAAAATGCACTTGGTATTTGGTTACAAACTTGACAGTAAAGTAATCGACAAGACTACTGGAATGCCATATACTACACAATACATCGTTCTCTTGCTCGTGGAAATTTCTGTCATCGATGTGTTAACTCGTGCGTACTTCAAGAGGGTGGTATCGTATGTGTGAGTACAGTTTTGAAAATAAGTCAGGTCTGAGGACTAAATCCATTGGAATTAACAAATTAGGCACAACATAGTCTCCAGCCTCATCACGGTATGTCATTGTTTTGAAAGTTGTCACGGAATCTCAGGTTATAGTCTCAATCCGAAGGACTGGAGAAACCCGGGATCGAACTTGCGACCCCTGATTTACAAGGCAAGTGGCTTAACCACTGTGCCGAGGAGGCTTCCGGTATCACATACATCCTCTTGGCCTTTCGTATCATAAATGATTCTCTGTTATTGATCTTCGGATGTTAGCTGTGCAATGACTTTAGAAAAGTCTGGGAGTATACTTCCAACTTTATCAGTTATATGAAAGGCGCGTGCGATGAATGCGATATAATTCGCTTTATCGTAAAATTGGCATTCATTTGCCTCATTGACCATCTTTACATTATCACGATGAAAACGATACAACTAGCGTCTTAAGCGATGCTTCATATATGTAGTATCCAGCCACGCATCGCCTTTACGACTTCATGCAATTCCAATGCTAATCTTGCTTTCTCCAGCACCTGCTGCATCATTGCTTTTGCTGTAGGTACAAGAAAAATTCAGTGATGTGATGCATACATGGTGACATGCATGCACTTATTCAGACTGACACATTCTCTGATCCTTTTTCAGTGACACTAGGGTTATAACAGGGCATATTATGATACATGTGGTGTTTGCCATGCTATATATGCTTATCTGGGCTTTGTTACTGGCTTCCAGAAGAAGAAATGAATTGGTGACAAATTATTCAACCTACGAAAACTGCAGGTGCAAGCAAGTAACAAACAATTGTGCTAGATTACGTAAAAGATATTAACTGCGATACAAAAATACAAGGGACTATGCATCAAGTTCAGCAGTCATGTGAGAGCTATGACCTTAATATAAGTATAAAGGAGACAAAACGAGTAATCAACCAATCATCTGAAAACTTTCGATTAAATTAAGTATCACTCACTGTTAATGAGTGAATTGTTGAGTAATATATCACTGTTTGTCGGTCAGTTGTGCGCAGATAAATCACTCGCGCTGCGCGCTCGTGATTTGCTATGTTGTTCAACTGACCTACAAACAGTGATATATTACTCAACAATTCACTTCTAGAGCTGATCTTTTTCTTAATTAAAGACGCGCTTTCTTTAAATATAAACAACCAGGTTGGTTTGGTCATACATAATGGCCAAGTGTTTGTGTCATGTTTGGTCTGGTCAATGTCTCTCCTGTGTATTTAGCCACTACAGTGTGGAGCTGAAAGTGCCTACACAGAAATGATAAGTATCGAACATGATTTGCAAATGAAGTACAAAAACACACATATCGGTGACAGAAGACCATAAAAAGAAGAACAACATAGTGTTCTTGAATGCGATGATACCGTCCTCTGGTCTAAGAAGATTATTTACTATTAATGTGAAACATACCGGCAAAGTCGAAAAGTCATCCACAGAGGTTATTGATTTATTAACAGGACATCCATCTTGTGGACTTAATAAGGTTCACTATAATATCAGTTAGTTGAAGTTCGAAAAGCTTAAGTACCATTTTGCAAATTGTCATGTGAATAGCATATATATTTTACGTGAAATGGTTAACGACCAGCAGCAGTTTTTGTTTCATTCAAACAGAAGTATGGACGCTTCGCTTAGGCTTTAATACGAATTCTAACACACCTCGCCTATATAGCCAATGGTAAAAAACGTGTTATATTGTGCAACAATTTCACTGGGCGAATAAGCGTGACGTTACTTTGCGGCATTTGTGACGTCAGCTATCCCACAAAGCAGCGTTAGACGGTGAAACGTCGTTTTAGCGCACACCAAACGTAATAAGTGTGTGTAAATACCAGCATTACAGTCAAATATTTGGCGGGATATCTGCAATGCAATGGCGGAAAGCTGAACGATATCGACGGTTTCAGCAACATTTATTCCGTTTATTGTGTGTTAGAATCGAAATAGATCAGCTCAAGTGCGTGAATTGTTGAGAAATAATTCACTGTTTGTCGGTCAGTTGTAAGAAGATAAATCACTCGCGCTACGCGCTCGTGATTTGATCTTCTTTACAACTGACCTCCAAACAGTGAATTATTACTCAACAATTCACTCCTAGAGCTGAACCAGAAGGCCTATGATTTTGAAACTTAGCATGAAGCATCATGCAATGGAGCTCTACAAAGTTTATATAAATCGTGACCCTTTGATGACCTTGACCTATTTTACGGCAAGGTCAACTTAGGTCGCCCATGCATTTGAATGGGGAAAATTGTTAAAATGTCATTTGAAGGGCAAAACTTGCAGTAAATTGGCAAATGGACTGCAGTTTTATGTTTTCAAAAAGAAATTGACTCCAGGGGTTGCTCTGACCAAGCACTGGGGTTATATACATGTATATTACCATTCTAGTCAAACAAGTTTATTGGTATATATCTCGGGTTTCAGGTGAGCGTTTACAGGACCATTGGTCCTCTGGTAGATAGGAGCAGGTAATACAGAAATTGAACATTAATTGAATGAAAGGAGCATAAAGATTCCAGGTTATTTCGTTTTTGCAAACGCTTCAGAAAAATGAACCTATAGTGACACGCATTACTTCCACCACAATAACAATGAAGTGTTTGCGAAAACGAAATAAACGGGATTTTCTGTCAATAAGTGTTCAATTTCTGCATTGCCTGCACCTATCTATCGGCCAACAGAGTAAACGCTTTTGGTGAAAGCTCGGAAATCTAACCTCAAATTCGGCCTCAATTGCAATTTGTGTCACCGATCTTTATCGGTTTGAATGTGTACATTACCACATGATTCTTAGTAGTGATTAACGTCTGTCGGTATATATGTTTCCATAAATGTCTTACGTATCCTGATTTGTTTGTTGGGTGTTTTGCTGATTTTAGGTCGCACTCATATGTCATATGTAAACTGAGTGACGAGACCTCGGTTTACCATCCGGAGCCCGCGATCACGATCACAGATTTACTAGGCGCATAACGGAGGCTTCTTGTATTGTATACCAAATATGCAAGATATTAGCAATACAAAATATGTACTTTCACAAGAAAATGCATCTTTTGGTTCAGTCAACAATAAAATTCACACTCGTTTAAGAGTTTTGGCACACCTTTACAACACTAACCGAGAATGGCACAGACTTTATCAGTATGTGCATATTCTTATGTTACAGAAAATATTCTTACCACATCCAGTTCATGCCTTTGGAACTAGAAAATGCACTGATTTAAATGATGTTCTTTTCCAAAACCCTTTAGAGTTTTTCGAAGAATACAGCCTATATGCCTGTAAGCGGGAGTGCAGGTCGAAATTCACATACCAGCATAAATAACATGTATTGTTGGTGTCCCAAGTAACAAATAAGATACACAATTTTCAGAAACGGATAAGATCAAATTAAAATGTTCACCTTTATATGATAGTATTGTATACTAGGGCAAATGTATATATATTGCATGGGCAAGTTTTCGTAATGACAAAAAGTTGCTATAAATCAGACTTAAACATTATGTTTGAAGTAAATTAATTTGTGCTAATGATGAGTTGAGTAAATGAGTGGCCGCCTATTGGGAAATAGCTGCTCACTCGGCTTATGATATGTTTTCTTGGTATAAGTACCAATTTAGTTTTTTCCCATCCCTCGGTTTTAGAGTGGGAATTTCTTTCTGATTGCGCCATTTCCTATCATTGCCTACTTGTACCTTTTTACATTATTTGCATGTACAAATACATGTATCACATTATCACGATATCTAAAATAATTCCAGGTTATAATTCATGAGAGAAAAGAAGAGCCTGATCTGAGCCAGAGTTTGTCAGTGGGCCCTGGTCACTCCTATCATATAGCACTGAACAAAGAGAAGGTTAGTACTATGCTGAAAGTCATGAATTAGTGATTGATATTTCATCCCACTTGTTATACACATCATACAGTACACCAGTAAGATAATGCCCGGCTCGTTGAATAGGTAGCCAAATCAATCGTCAACAGAAGGGTTCAACAATGTCCTCGGTAACGAACACACGCATTAACACAGCTGAGAAACACGTGGTACGGAATGTATACAAACCGATAAACTGATCGGTGACGCACATTGCAATAGAGGCCTAAGTTGCGGAGAGATTTGATTTTCGAGTTTTCTCCAATAGCATTTTCTCTATTGACTGATAGATAGGAGCAGGTAATACAGAACATTAATTGAATGAAAGTAACATAAAGATTCCAGGTTATTTCTTTTTTGCAAACGCTTCAGAAAAATGAACCTATAGTGACACGCATTACTTCCACCACATTAACAATGAAGTGTTTGCGAAAACGAAATAAACGGGATTTTTTGTCAATACGTGTTCAATTTCTGCATTGCCTGCACCTATCTATCGGCCAACAGAGTAAAGCTCGAAAATCTAACCTCAACTTCGGCCTCAATTGCAATTTGTGTCACCGATCTTTATCGGTTTGAATGTGTACATTACCACATGATTCTTAGTAGTGATTAACGTCTGTCGGTATATATGTTTCCATAAATGTCTTACGTATCCTGATTTGTTGGTTGGGTGTTTTGCTGATTTTAGGTCGCACTCATATGTCATATGCGAACGAGACATCGGTTTACCATCCGGAGCCTGCGATCACGATCACAGATTTACTAGGCGCATAACGGAGGCTTCTTGTATTGTATACCAAAGATGCAAGATATTAGCAATACAAAATATGTACTTTCACAAGAAAATGCATCTTTTGGTTTAGTCAACAATAAAATTCACACTCGTTTAAGAGTTTTGGCACACCTTTACAACACTAACCGATAATGGCACAGAGTTTATCAGTTTTAATCGTCACTATGTGCATATTCTTATGTTACAGAAAATATTCTTACCACATCCAGTTCATGCCTTTGGAACTAGAAAATGCACTAATTTAAATGATGTTCATTTCCAAAACCCTTTAGAGTTTTTCGTAGAATACAGCCTATATGCCTGTATGCGGGAGTGCAGGTCGAAATTCACATACCAGCATTGTAATTGTTCCGGGCCATTCGATGTAGGTATGGATTATTTTAGAATGAATAAATAACATGTGTTGTTGGTGTCCCAAGTAACAAATAAGATACACAATTTTCAGAAACGGATAAGATCACTTAAAATGTTCACCTTTATATGATAGTATGGTATACTAGGGCAAATGTGATTAAAATTTGGGCGTGTATATTACCTTAATGTTTCTTTATTGACAATACCCATTTAAACTTTAAGACAGTTGGTATACAAATACATTCATGAACGATAAAGTTCGATGGCGGTTCCGAATAGGTTTCTAGAATTTCGTCTTAAGTCACACACTAGCCATTTTTTTTTAGAAAAGAGGTAATCCCTTTGTCATATGCTGTAACTATCTTCCTAGGTAACTACAGCGAATGCCGACCACTGGAAATTTTATCATGCGTGAAAGATGCAAGACGTATGTTTCAACGTTTGTATGTTTACGAATGATTTAACGTCGGTTTTCTCAGTACTTATTGTACTTACCAAATCGATTTGTGATAGGCAAAAATAGAATTTTCATGAATTAAGAGCGAAATACTTCCTTTAGTTTTTGGATATTCAAGTATGCTTTTACAAATGATCATCAAACTTCTGGGGAAAAATAGAGGGTTGTAATGGTTTAACGAAGTTGTTTTATTCAACAAATATGCAAATTGCTTAAATGTGTTCGATTATACACGCACATATGCTTGTGTGTTTATGTGCTTATTTTTCGTTTGTCAACATTATTTATATACTTGTTTCCCTCGTTTCAGACATCAAATCTGTCTATCTTTTACGACCATATTTCCATGAAGGGTGTCGTTCTTGTTACTATTTCAGAAATTTTCAATACACAATATGACATGGATGCTTGTGAATGTCCTCTACCTTGTCACGTGACAAAGTACAACACGAAAGTGACGTCAGCATACTTTCCGTTTAATAACTGGTGGACTATAAGACACGGGTTCGCTGGTTATAAAATGCCAAATCTAAAGGAAACCAGGTTAAACCACATTTTCCATTCAATAAATTTTCAACCAGTCAACGAAAATAATAATAATAATAATAATAATAATAATAATAATAATAATAATAATAATAATAATAAATCGAAACTTCTCTGCGCACTCGTGGAATTCTAATGTTTTCAACACACTTTGTGTGATAATTTTTATGACAAGTAAATATCCTCTAATATCCTATTTATTGCATCGCCCCATTTCGTCGTACATTCATTGTCACTACTCATATTGCTTCGAATCACATTACGTCTACTCCCCCTGGGGCTTCACCAGTTGTGTCAACTCCTATTGCGCCTTATGTTTCAGGTGGTTCTTTTTGTTTTATGTCTTGGTGTTTAAATTATTTTGTGCTGTTGGCGCCTTATGTATGTTTTCATATTTTTAGTTAAGTTAAGGTAACTGAGTGGCCACCTATTGGGAAAATAGCTGCTCATTCGGCTTACGAAATGTTTTATGGTATAAGTACCTAATTGTTACTTTGGTTTTTTCCCACCTCGGTTTTTGGAGTGGGAATCTTTCTCTGATTGCGCCTTTTCCTGATCTTTGCCTACTTGTACCTTTTTATCAAATTTCCACAACTCCCATCGCGTCTACAACCATTTCATCTATTCTAATTTCGGATACTGTGAATTTCAGGAGAGATTGGCAAGAAGAATGGCTGCAAGTGAAAATTTTCTTTGACAGTCTTGAAACTGTGAAACACGAGCAAATTCTTCGATACACCCAGGAAGATATCGTTGGTATGCCTGTGCAAAACGCGGTATATGCAGAATTTCATGTGAAATTCTAACAACATACACTTTTCGTACAAAATAGAGAAAACGTTATGTTTTATGCATGTTTTTTTATTATTATTATTATTACTCCCAACCCAGGTAAGTATTCTCAAGTACGACTAACAGTTAGTGTTATTTCCACAGTCGCCACTAGAACCATTTTCTACTGACAAACTAAAACCATAATATGGTTGTCAATGTTGTTTTTTGAAAAAGGTACAAGTAGGCAAAGATCAGGAAAAGGCGCAATCAGAAAAAGATTCCCACTCCAAAAACCGAGGTGGGAAAAAACCAAACTAACAATCAGGTACTTATACCATGAAACAATCGTAAGCCGAATGGGCAGCTATTTTCCCAATAGGTGGCCACTCAGTTACCTTAACTTAACTAAAAATATGAAAACATACATAAGGCGCCAACAGCACAAAAATTTTTTTAAACACCAAGACATAAAACAAAAAGAACCACCACAGAAGTATCGACTTGGAACGATCAGTAACACAAAGTTACTGGCGGGCTTAAACCGGTTTTACATGGCCATAACCTCACCCTCAGCTTCTGCAGTGGTTCATAACATTTAGTTAGTTATTCGGTCCTCGTGGTGAATCTCTAACTAGTCAATGAATCATCAAGAACAAACAAATAAATCATGATAAACATCCTGATGAATCAAAAACCAGGACTCACAGACTGAGTAAGCTGCCCGACGATGGAGATCCCTGGGCGCCGAATAACCTACTAACTCCGGAGCAAAAGAAAAACACCAGTTGGACCCCGGTGGGCCAAGCAACAGACAAGAAGCTCCGGCCCCAACCAACTAAAATGAATAGCTTTATGTCGGGGCCATCATAGAGTCTGACGCCCGACCCACCGGCGTGCAATTAAAGAAGGCAGCATAGTTATCAACCATGATTGGGTTAAAAACTAAGCATGCAGACTGTCGCATAACATTCAAGTTATAACCTATACGTTTGTAACGTGTTATGATTTTTCTGAACTGAAAAGAAAAATCATTAATTCCTTTAAGTTTCTTAAATTTGTAAACCAAGTCACCATAAAATTCAGGTTCCGAAAGGCCCTCACTTAAAAGCGTCTTTAACCCAACATTATATTTGGAAATCAATTCATAGTGTCTACGATAAAATTTAGAAAATGTTTTTCGAAGTTTATGATACCGATAGCCCTGTTGGAGAAGTTTTGCCGTTAAACATTTATTTCGAGCGTTGAAGTCTGTAACATGATTGCAGACTCTAGCAAACCTAATAAGTTGCGAAATGTATACACCATAAGAAGCACGACGAGGAACGTCACCATCCAAAAAAGGAAAATTTACTATATCAAAATCAAAGTCATCGCGCTTATCATAAATTTTAGAAGAAACAAATCCATTTGCAACAGAAAGATGTAGATCTAAAAAGGGGGCTTCAGTATCTGAGATATTGGCTTTGTTCAACTGAAGTTCAGGTAATCATTAACCACTGAAAATGTCCTACCATTCACAGATGAAGTGATAGTAGTCTTAGAGCATAAATGATTGCAACAGTTGCACTTCTTGGCATTGCACTTAGAAATACTAGGGTACATTCCAGGTCTCTTGAACGGATTAATATATTTACGTAAAATTGGTGATTTGAGTGGAGATAACCTAATCTGAAGATTATTACGAAACATATTAGAATTAGAAGCTCCGTGTAGATTAACAGTAGATGCCGAAAATAAATTAAGAGGTGTCACCCTTACAGTAGGTAATAAATTTTGAAAATTGTTAGTTGAATGATACATTTGACTGGATACATTTGACTCTAAGTAAACGTCTGTTACTAACTTTAACTTAATCTGCTAGTTTAGTTTAAACATATTTTATTGCAAATTCCATAATGCAATTGGGTTGGGCCACAAGTTCTCACAACGTTAGTTACGGCCCTCCCCATAAAGTAAACAACAAAATTTATACAAATTCACATGACAATAGCAACATGTTTATATAATACACAAATACATAATGAGAGAGAGAGAGAGAGAGAGAGAGAGAGAGAGAGAGAGAGAGAGAGAGAGAGAGAGAGAGAGAGAGAGAGAGTTTGTTGTCGTATGTCCGAGTATGGTAGGCCAGTTTATACACAGGCATTAATTCCTTGTGAACCTATTTGTCGATTTGATGTACTGGTGGACAGCTCTGAAAAGTGAAATGTTTTCTTCATCTGTTCTATTCCGATATCCTAATAGAACCTTATCAATGCTTAATGGATGAACACTTCTTGTTGAGCGAAAAAGGATTATTCTCTGATTAGTATAACTAGTACATTCGAAAAAGAAATGAGAAGCATCCTCATCTCCATTGGAACAGTGACATAGTGAATCAGGACGCAAATGGTTAATAAATAAATCATGATTAAGATTACTACATTTGTTTCTAATTCTAGCGTGATGCACCATTAAAAATCTGTCTCCAATAAGATAAAACCGAGGTACTGTGTTGGTGTTTTTGACCTTATTTTTGAAACTAATTAGTGTATCTGCTGTTCTAAAGTTCTGATCTAAATTATTCCACAAAGCTATGGAAGAAGGAATGCAAGACTTTTGGGATATGTCCGTTCTAGAAAAGGGAATGGCAATGTTATCTCTGTTTCTAAATTCATAACGGCTAATGTCTCGTGTAGTAGGAGGTATGAGATCTGATATATAAGATGGTACTAACTTATTTGTGACTTTGTACATAAATGCCAATTTGTGTTGTCTACGTCTTTATGAAAGCGGTATCCAGCAGCACTCGCTATACAAATTTTCAAGAGAAACTGATCTAGTTAGTCCTGTAACGATTCTTGCCGCTTCGTTTTGCAATTTTTCTAAAATATCAGTATCACGTTGAGAACACCCATCCCAAACAATCGAAGAATATTCTAAGATATGTAGTACATATGAAAAATATATTTGATTTAAAGCTATCCTACTAAGACTGAATTTTAATTTTCTCATAATGCCTATAATCTTAGACGCACTTTTTAATATATTTTCAATATGATCATGCCATTGACCCTTACAATTTAAGGTCACACCTAAGTGTTTATGACATTCGACAAATTTTAGTTTTACATTTTCGAAAAAGAGATTAGGGTAGTATTCAAACTGTTTTAGAGTAAACAAGACTGCTTCAGTTTTAAGAGGATTGAACTTTATGAGCCACTGTTTAGCCCATGTTGCTAGTAGTTGTAAATCATGATTAATTATACCTTCTATATCGGCAATAGATGATGCCGAATAATATAATGAGCTGTCGTCAGCAAAAAGACGAGTTAGACTTAAAAATAACTCTGCAATATCGTTAATATATATTAAGAAAAGAAGGGGCCCAAGGACTGACCCTTGGGGAACTCCAGCAGTAACTGTTTTATAATCGGACATATGACCCTTGATTACAACCCTTTGTTGCCTATTGTTTAAATAATCTGCGATCCAATTTAAGAGACTTCCACTTATTCCATATTGTTTTAGTTTAAATAGTAGCCCATTATGCCACACTCTGTCAAAAGCTTTTGACAAGTCACAAAACACCATACAAGAATATTGTTGGTTGTCAAAAGTTTGACAAATGTGATGATAAATATCTAGTAGTTGAAAGGTAGTTGAATGGCTGGGTAAAAACCAGATTGATACTTATAGAGAAGATTGTTATCATTCATTTGATTATAAATATGTTTAAAAACCAATCTTTCTTGAATTTTTCCAACCCCACTTAGTAAAGATACCGGTCTATAATTTGAGGGCAAAGATTTATCTCCTTGTTTAAATAATGGAAGAACATTGGCTTGTTCCCATGACTGAGAAAATCTACCTTCACGGAATGACCTGTTAATCTGCTTGTAGACAAGTCCCTAGTCGATTAATTCCATAATTCCTTCAAAGTTGTTTTATAACTAAGCAAAAGAATGTTGTTGTACTAATTTAATATATGCGTTTCAAATGCAATCAGAATGAATTTTTATGGTAAATTTTCAGTTTTATTTTTCAGCATCTTTTGGTGGATTTCTAGGTCTGTTTGTCGGAGCTAGTTTGATCACTTTACTGGAAAGACTAGTGCTTACAGATTTATCAGGAACAAATGATATACTACCAACGTAAAGATATCCAATGGCATTCGTCATGTTTATCATGGTTCTCATTTTCAAGATATATTGTGCGTGTTATTTCTCCTTGTACATAACGAATGATGTAAAGACGTAATTACGTTGCCGGGTGTCCTTCGAATACACACTCGCTATCATATATGACAGGTTTCGTTTAAGCTATACTGAACCAAGCTTATAACGCAACACGGTTATGTCAATGTTTCGCATTTTAATGTAATGCAAGACGGTCTACCAGATATATGCTGGTCAGCAATCTTCAGTGAATAAATTGGGAACAAAAATTTGGTTTTCAGAGCATGGATCACTCTGCTCGAATCTGATTGATCGAAACGGTTAATTGGGTGGCATGCGCCTCCTGAGAGATTCATGAAGTCAGTTTAACACAAATTGCTCTTTATGGATCGTCCAATGAGGGAATGAGGTTATTGCAAAATGCCTTCCATTTGTACTCAAAATTTTAAATCAAAGTTTGCATCATTGAAAATTGAACTTTTAATACTGAGCATTCCATTGAACCCAATAGAAAATGCAATTGGTGAAAATTCTAACGGCGAATGTTTTTAATGAAACCTTTGTGGAAACATGTTCGTTCATCCCGTCATTCAGCATTGTTAAAAATACAATAGCATCCAATCGTTGGGTCAGGAATGTCTGTAACAAATGATAAAATGTGAGTAAACTTGAATGGTTGGGGGCGAAAATGAGTCTTCAACTCTGCTAAAAATTGAGCAAAATTGATCTTTCGACACTAAAATTATTCATTGCCTATAGTGGAGCAGGGGTAATCCTGAAAATCGACATTAATTTCAAGGGTACGAATATACGTCACATGTCGCGTTCTGGAAAATCACATTGCATTTCATTTTTTGCCAAGACCCTACCTCTGAAAAATGTTTACTTTCTTGAGACGCATATCACCGAATGTTACAACCAAGATGTTGTGTGATGTGTCGATCGTCCGGCAATCTAATTCAATACAGACAAACTTTATTTGATAACTTTCCGGAGTATAACATTAAAAATAAACCAATGTTGCGTTATAAGTTTGTCTCAGTATATTTGACTTATATCGTACATCACACTTCTCTGTGTTTTCTGTTTGACAGAGTTTTCCGGATTAACGACTGAAGTTTTCTTCCGAATAATTTCCATGCAGTCCTTCTTAAAGTCTGTTCCTAGACAACTATACAACACAAAATTCAAGGCATGATTTAAGTAGGAAAGAAGTAGAAACATTTTATTAATGTAATATTCAAAGCTATATTTCGCTGTCAGTGACGTGTCTAGATACCCTGGCACGAGCACTGATATCGAGAAAGGCCCGGTTGTGACACAGTGTACTATGCTGACAGAGATCGCCCTCATGGTTACACCTTTTACCCTCGACTTTGTTCTATTATGGCGCACACTTCTCCGATGAATGACAAGACTCATTACCATAACATTGCTGATAGTGATAAGCGTAAAAGGGATAATGAATATAAGGACAAAGTCCATTAACCAAGTATGGTACCAGTTCAGGAAGAAAAAGAACGATGACGGATCGCATGTACATACTTGCTTATAATGCGTCTCATTGTCCAAAGTCCCAGTTGTGTTTATTCCTTGAAAATCCGACAAGTTCACTGATACGTTGAAAATATTAGTTTTTCTTTCAGGAATTGAACTAACTGAATGGACGACTCCGTAAGGTAAATTCAAAAGAAGATTCACAATAAAAATGATAACGATAAATGCAGTCGTTCTAGCCTGGCTAAATAAGTTCACAGAAATGTTTGTTTTAAATATAGCTATCGTCCGCTCAACACTGAAAGACGCAATGATCCATGATGATACTAACAGTCCAAAATGGCGACCCGTTGTTTCAAGTTTACAGAAAACTGTATTATCATGTTGTGGTCCTGTCCCTGAAAGCAATGTAAGCATTTCATTTGTAACTGGTATAAACAATGCAATGGAATCTGAAATTGCTAGAGCCCTTAGATAAAGTGCCCCTGCAGACTTTTTGCAACGTCGCCCCTTTGTCCACACGAAGAATGACACAATATTCCCAAACAGACCAAACAGGATAACGAATAGTAAAATTATTCCCACAGAAATATCAAATGCCCTCATAATTCTATTTCCTACTTATTTCGGCAACCGTTTAGCTTCTAAACTAACTACAAGTAACTCTCTCCTTCTGCACGTTTTACTTTTCTGCGTCATAATCTGAACAGTAATTTCATCGTATGCCTGTTGAATATGGAAATCACATCCCTATTTAACACTTACTGAGAAGGCAGTGTATACCATAAGTGTTTATATAGGTTTATTTGAATTCTGATTCAAGTCATGTCCTCATCATTTCTTTTTATGCAATGCTCTCGGGTTTGAGAATGTGATGCTAAGTAAGGTATTCTGTAAAATTCTATCAACTTTGATCGATAATGAGAATTTAAGCCTGTCCCTCGAGAAGACCACAAAGAGATTATGATTAATGAGGCTGTTGTAACGCTTGAACATTCTCATTAACTTTATAACCTCAGGCTTACAAAACGTTTAATTACTGCTTAGTTTCTGATAGACATTATATTACATGATTCGGTACACAAATGGAAGGACTAGTCTGAAACAACAGGCGGAAAAAATGTTGTATGGTAGAAGACTTAAGGACATGCCCCCCCCCCCCCAAAAAAAAAAAAAAAAAAATACAAACGCTACTTATTATAAAATATCAAATCCTTATATTTATAACTGTATCAATCTCCTTCAGTTTGATTTGTTCTTGATAATACAAATTGAGTCGTTGCTCGCAAGTGAAACTCAGAAAATGTAGAAGGTCCGACAAAAATAAGACGAAGGAGAGGAGGAAAACTTTTCAATCTTATTTTTTCTTTGAAAATTTAATCAATTTATGCAGGCATACAATTTTAATCTGGAGGTGAGGCCAGATTTTTTTTTATTTTCTGGTTTACGGATCCCCCTACCCCAATTTTCAAAAGTGAAATAAAAATAAAATGAAAATTTGTTATTTTTATTTTATCTTCTCCTTCAGACTATCCCAAATTGATAGAAAAATATGTAGGCATAATCACTTTTTAGACCAAATTGTGCAATCATCTTTGAAGAATGACTGACTTTTGATATAGCTTCTTGACATACTGTTATATAATTATCTTCAAATCGGTCATTTTAAGGTATCACGAGAAATAAAAAAAACTATTGCCACAAGTTATTTATTTAGACCCATTCAAAACTGTTGGTCTTTTATTTTCATTTTTATTTCCTCCTCCGTGTCAAGATTTTTCCCATAAAATTCTTTAAACCAGGAAATAAAAAATCTCTGGCCTGATTGAACGATAAAACTGTAGCAAAATAAACTCGCACTTACTTTAACGATTTCAAGTTAGTGGAATAATTTACCCTCTGCGAGTCAGATTATATTTTCCGTTAACGTGCCCGCACATGGGACTACATATGGTATTTGTTTTAAATACTGATTGGGTGGAGAAAGGTGTTCAATCGCATTCATGATCAATCGCCCTCTTGGTTACACCTTTTTCTCTCGACTTTGTTCCATTGCGATGTACACTTCTCCCAAATCCGTAATCTTTGATCACTTATTTTGTACAATAATAGAAAACTTTAGACCCTACAACCACCAATGACGATTTTCCTTGCAGCTTGAAGTTCGCCTCACCTATGGCTTTTTCGATTTCTTCCTTCCCCCAGCATGCACCATAACCTTCTCTTGATTCTTCACTCAACGAGGACGGCAAACACACCATCATGCTGAGACTGTAATACATAGCGGCAGACATATCTCCAACGTTATCCACTGGGTTGCTATGGAAACCGGTTTCAACTAAACTAAGCCCTCCGTCGTCTTTCAGAACTTTGTAAATTTCCTCTAGAGCTCTATGTGGATTGGGAAGGTCGTGTAAAACATCGTAGACAAACACCAAATCAAACTGTCCTTTCCATGCTTGTGGCATATTGTGGGCATCTCCAGATACAAAACTAACATTGCCAAAATTGTGTATTTTTGCATTGTTTCTACACAACTCCAACCCTTTCTTTGAATACTCTAATCCGGTGAAATGTGACTTTGGGAATCGCTTTGCAAGGCCAATGGGAAAGCATCCTTCACCACAACCAACATCTAAGACATTTATACCAGCTTCTGAAATTCAAAAAACGTCGTTTCTAAAATATGAGTACTCGTAAAATTACAGTTGCAAAACCATTTGTCATTAACTAATGATTATGTCGTTTATTAGCATAAAATGTATATGTGTAGCCTCATCATTGTACATTAATTGACTCTTTAACTTATTAAAACAACAACAAAAAGTAAGTGAAATTCGAAACCAGGAAAATCGCAAAACACCATCAGGATAAATAACAATAAAACAGATCCTTTAAGAGCAGTGACCATACCTAATTTTGTAACCACGCCTTGGTCTTTTAATCTCGGAATCAGCTCTGTCTCTAACGTTTTGTCAGCCATACTATTTCTGTATTTATGAAACCAATCAAACCACGCAGGATCTTCATCAAAACCAAAGCCTATAAAACAATGAAAATGTGTATCAATAACTCTGGGTAACAATTAAAGCCCACAAGATGCATTTCATTTTTACGGAAACCATTGATAAAGTTATTCATATACCACTGTTATATCTAGTTTGCATTTTTTTTTCAAGGCGAATAATAAAACTACGAAATTTTAAATTTCATTTTTATTTAAAAATTGTATGAAACGCCTTTGAAATATCAGTGACTATGTCATTACCCCATGGTCCATCTTTATGGAAACATTTTTCCGTAAGTTTTGCTCTTGACGAAAATACCCCTATACCGGTGGCAAAGGAGGATCGAAGTTGCAAAGGCTCTTTATGACATTCCGGCAGGGAGTACAAGTTTGTCTGTCTGTCTTGGTGAATGATGCCCGTTGCTACCATTGATGATAACCACTCTTTAGTATATCTACATTGGCAAATAAATAAGCATTAAACAATTATCATCATTGTGGAGATTGAAAAATTATATGTGCAAACTGCCACCCAAACTTTAGTTAGGAAATACAGGGACGTAACACAGTGACACAAGTAGATGTACATGTATATAAAATTTACCTCACCCGTAAGGCGATGCTAACGGACGTTTTAAGACAAAAAGTATACCCATAACAAAGCAAGCTTGGCCAGATTAAACATTACCTTTCTTTAAGATTCTTTTTCTCAGCGATGTCCTGTAGACTGAGCGGTCCCTCAGCGTCACTGAGAACTTCAAAGAGGCCGAGGTCGTGACCGATCCCAATCGATATCATTACGGCGCCTTTACTGTATATATCCGTTAGGAAACTGTTGAATGTCTGGTTATCCATTTCGCTGTGAATAAGATTGTGTGAGGGTTTATTTTAATACACACATGTACATGTGTGTGGGAAAAAAAGGTCTGCGTTTGACATACATTTTACTCAATCATTCTCGAGTAAGCAGAATTGGTCAAATTTTTCGACCATTTTAAAAACCATTTGTTTTACATATTTGTTCATCTTGTGATGAGCATTTTACGAGTCATGAGACCTAGCATATGCAAATGGACGGAGCGACGTAATACCAACCAATTACGTCGCTTCTTTACTCATGAAAACACCAACAGAACTAGTCATTTTAGTCATTTTTATGAAATTGTTATTAAAACCGTTAGAAGCGAATTTAATAGTACAGCCACACAAATCAAAAGGATAGTTGGCGAAATGAAAACTGACCAGCGATAAACTGTGATTTGTGTTGCATCAATTTCAAAAATGACAAAACATACCTCGAAAAATCAATGGTTTTATTGTGTATAGGATTATGTCTGATGTAGTATACACACTGAACTCCTGAACCGTCGGTCAAGTGTTAATATGACCTACAGTACTTCGGATAACTTGATATGGCGTATCAAAAATGTTCAATTTCTGCATTGACTGCACCTATCTATCAGTCAATAGAATAAACGGTATCGATGCACGACATTTCGTCGAAAATGTGTTTAGGAGAAAACTCGAATTCGAGCAGAATTGCATTGTGCGTCATATCACCCATCTCATAGCTGTGAATATGTACTTATCAATGACCTCATAAAACAAAATGTTATATAAAATGATCATGACAAAATATTGAGCGTATGAGTACGCATTTGCCATCTGGCGGTTTACATTGCAATTGGTATGGTTGCAGAGATTTGCTTATTTGTGCATGACATTTTAAATCTTTGCAAGAAAGTTTGCAAGGTTGTCTAGTATATTGCGTCGTAAATTTGCGGTATCGCACTATGAATTAAATAGGTGTTACCTAATCGCATCTGTATTTTTGGCATTGCAAGACTGATTATTTTTTGTTATACTTTGAATGAAATACAATTTAAGATTTTAAATGTTTTTGGCTGTGGTTTTTATCGGAAAATGATCCATATGAAATTATGGTGTTTCCAGTGTCCTCTTTCACGTCCGCTGTACATAGATGATTGACATGCGGTATCACGAATAAGCGGATTGGACCGAAACTGTCCGAAACAAACCAATACTGTCCGGAACTGACATAGATAATATCAAAGCTACAAAGCTAATCATGGGTCACCACATAGTAGCATGTGGAGAGTTTTATGTACACAACAATATTGTGATTTACTTAGAACGCAAGAAAACCGTACCCGAACCGGATTTCTCACAGTACGGATTTATGCTACAAGTACATCACACGACGCCTCACAAAATGTATTGATATTGATCGAACTCTTAAAATGCAACCGTTTGTAATTTCAAGCTCTGACAAAATATCTCAATTGCTGTAGTACAAAAGTTTACAAAAGATACATCAGATTTTAGGAAAAATTTTGGGGAATTCAGAAACTTTTGATTCATTTCTTTTCTGTTTCAACTATGTGACTTTTTTAATTTTCGAAAGTATGTTCACAGAAAACGTCAACTTGAAATGTATCATGTCTACAGACTTGTATTATTTCACATTTTTTGTAACTGAAACTAGAGTATATCTAGGTGAATGTCCGAGATATTTTGCCAGTGTTATTTACAAAACAAACAGCTAAGGCAAAGTCCGGATCACACTACCCCTAACCAAGCCTCATGGATGAAGATTTATGGGGTTTCAGTTTAACCTCACTTTTAAGATTATACCATTTAGTCACGTGCTAGCAGATTTTGGCTTATGTCACACAACCTTAGATTTAAATTATATTTATAGCACAGGTTTATAAAATTCGAGCCATACTGGATTCACACTGTCCTTCCATTATTGCTTGATTATGTGATATTAAGTATTATTCTGATTGGCTCCAGCATAATAAAACTTTCATCATTTATTTTAAATCTTTGTTTGGAGACTCAGAGAATCTAATCAGGTTAGGCACAAGCACGCTTTACAATTTGGGTCACTCAGACAGCAAGAATACATGTTTGAAATTTTGAAAAAAAACTTCCTTTACTGATGGAATTTTACATATGTTTGTTTGTTTCTTTTAAGTTTTAAAGGTCAAGTCAACATATTTTCAGACGTGGTGATGAAACCATTCACGGTTTAACACAGTATCTGATTTATTTGGTATCAAAATGCACTATACGTTACTAAAGGAATCATTCTTCTTATCAGTGGCCAAATTTGGATAATACTGTCTTTTGTATCGACAACCTTGTTGAAAGATGCAAAATAACAGTATTTCTCTTTGGCCCCATGTTGCCAAATCTGTAGGGTCAATGAAGAGTCTTAAATAGCCGAAACTGTGGTATGGCCCATTCCCTTTCTCATTAATATATTCACTGCTCTTCAAGGATCTCAGTTTTCTTTTTATCAGCTCTCAATTTTCATGAAATGTTTTGTGTGATTATTATTCCACAGAGTGCAGCTCCTCTCTCTCTCTCTCTCTCTCTCTCTCTCTCTCTCTCTCTCTCTCACACACACACACACACACACACACACAGCATAGCCTAACTCATTCATTTGGACACATTGTTTGAAGGGTGTTCTTATAAAATGTTTTTTGTACCATATCCTTTACATGTATGTTACCTGACATATTAATGTTGAAAATCATTTGATTGTTCGTGAACATCTATATTTCAGCTTTACAAATAATGCCAGTCTATAACCCTGTCTTATTTCGTCTTATCGTATTGCGTAAATCAAAGCATCCAGAGTTGCATTTAAGACCTGCAAAACATGTGCTGATGAAACTAATGCACGTGCAGTGATGTCCATAGATGTCATAGTTGCGTCACCGACAATCATGTAGGGAAGCATAAACAACAGCCATGACGGTGGACCCCATGCTAACAAAAATGATCCTACAATAAATGAGGTTGTTATAATGGTTTTGCGCGAACTGGTCTGAGCCCCCGTCAGTCGCCCAGTTCTGTTTTGAAGTCTTTTGACCCTGCAGAAAACGCAAGAATATAAGCTAATCATACGTGTAGTACAGAGCAGAGAACAGAGCGCGGTGATATGCCCTTTAGAATCTAAGCCCCATGCAGCTAATATCTGACAAAGTGAAGTGGGAGCAATTGGAACAAGGGTTCCATTTTGTACATTCACGCTGGAGTCATTGATACCGTATGGTGACACAATGGAGTTGTTGTTCGTTCTGTTGGCAGTCGGAAGGAAAGGATCATAAACATATACCCTGTTTTTATACGTACGTTGCCAAAATTCAAATCCAACTCCGAATATGACAGCCAAACCAATTGCAAAGCTAAGGAACCACGAGATTATTATTGCAACAGTTAATCGTCCCTTAGTAATCGTGGCTCTGTATTTTAGTGGTATCTTCATCTTGAGAAAACAGTCCACTGCGATCATGGATACGGCAAATAATGTAGCGAGAAACACACATAGCTGGAGGCAATCTAGAACAGCTCAGACTCCCACGTATACCTGAAACAATAATAAAACACATACATGAGCAATAACTAGTCTAGAAAATCCATGCGTTATACCCCTATGCGTTAAAGAGCTAAACTCCTGATATCCTTGTAAATAAAAGCGACGTCACTTGGACTCAGTAAAAACTTTGTCCAGAATATTCAGATCGAAGAGCATATACGACGGCATTTGAAAGAATCGTGTGTTTGCAGTATCTCTACGTCTATATTTGTAGAACTTAAAAATGGAGTGTTTGCATATTTAGCGTCCACGCAGTTTTTACTTTGACTTCCTCACAAAAACACCTGTCACCAGAGAATGTGCGCATGACTTGTGCTAAATTCAGCTAGTACATAGCAATGCCTATTGACTTAGATGGAGAAAAAAGAAGAATACGATTGAATGTGTGTTGGTATTCATTCGGTTTAGACCATCTTTGACTAAACCTCTACCGATGGGCCAAATACTTTCATAACACATTCAGGCTGAACCCAAAATCATCCTTTTTAATAGTTAAAATCGACGATTACATGAATATTCACGCGAATAATAATGATTATGATTAATGTTATATAAAGATTACCCCAGGTAGAATGAAGTGTAGTATACATTGGCTGCCAGCATCATAACGGCAGTAAAACATAAAGCTAGATCAGCAATGGCTAGGCTTTGTATCAACTTGAAGTGGTTGCCACAAGTCTCTGGAAGTCTGTTTACAATAACAAAATTACATCCATTTAGTAATATTCCGACTGTTGACAGAACAATCCTCGCGGACACAAAACTTTTTATTATGGTACTCCATGGAGGCTGTGACAGTGGATCCTTGTACGGTATTTCTGTCGTGGAGTTGTTTGCCATGATACCGGCGAAAATCATTTTTTTCCGTTCAACAAAAGCGAAACGTTATAAACTTCTCTATAGTCCATATTTTTGACATTTTTCGAAACAATTGAGCCGCCTCGTGGGAAAACCAACAATGTGGTTTCCGAACAGGTCCGACACAAACCGGCCTGTACAAGCTCAGAAAAGAGCTAGAAGCTTGAAATTTCGGATTTAAGTAGAAGAGGAGTAGCGAAAACAAAGGCGCTGATCAGCTTCGCGGTTACCGCGAAGCTGATCTGCGTCTTTGTTTTCGCCTATGCAGATTGTTGGTTTTCCCATGAGGCGGCTCAATTAATATTGATCCTTCTCGTGGGAAAAGCTGTCTTATTTGCACCGGTTTATGATCAGGAAAAATATAATAGCGCAGATTTATCAGCCACAGGCATTCGTAAGAAGATGGATAGCATTGATACAAACTGTGCCAGGGTTGTACAGTAAATGATAAACAACTTATATGAGCTCTGACATGTTGATCGGCAGGCCGTTCGGTTCTTTTATAATGCGTGAGAGTGTAACAAGCATAATGAAAGTTGATTCCCTGTTAGATGATTATTCTATTATAGTCCAGTCAATTTAATCGGACAATTATTTGAATATAAATATAAACCGTGACAATCGGTAGTTTGTTTTTTTTTCTTCTTGGAAATGTAAGTTATTAATTACTGGTAATTTCAATCAAAACTATGAAGGGGTTTTGAGACCACAAATATCAAAACAGGGCGCCCCCTTGGCCGAGCGGTTAAGAGCGATGTTTCTTAATTAATCACTCGATCATCTCTCTGGTGTGGGTTTCGAGACCCGCTCTTCCAGATGTGAGACAAGCCAAGTTCTGCTTGCGGTTATGCCAGGTAGTTTTTCTCGGGGTTCTCCCTTTTTCGCCCCACCTACTGATTGGCCCGTCTTATATGAGCTGAAATAATGAGCATACTCATTTTTCCAAGGCTAGTTTACAAAACCTTTGAACCCCACCATCCTGGGCGTACGCTTAAACCCGGCACCACGGGTACGACGCTCGCGTGTAGATTGGACTACATGTGCTATGCGTGTTATAAATGTTGCAAAAGTGCGCAACTAAAAAAAAACTTATATAAAAAGGTACACGTAGGCAATGATCAGGAAAAGGCGCAATCAGAAAGAAATTCCCACTCCTAAAACCGAAGTGGGAAAACACTAAATTGACAACGGGATACTTGTACTACAGCCTGTCCATTTATTCAAGAAACTCGAAAATCGGGCTTAAAATTTTAAATATCAGATATTTTATTGCCGTATTTGGTATATGATTTTAAAATGAAAAATCCTGTCTGAAACCAAAATTATCAACAAACCAGAGCATTTCCGTCAGCCTCCAGTATCTTGGAATTTTGGCTTCTTTTGGCGTTACATTTACACAGTTTATGATTCCGATAGACCTGCTGGAGAAGTTTGGCTGTTAAATATTTATTTCGCGTTGAAGTCCGCGCAAATCTTTGGTATCTGTGGTGTTGGCTTTATTCAACTGTAGTTCAGGTGAATAAATTTGATTGAACATGCCTTCAAAATAAGGATTGTCAATATTCAAAAGGTCATCGAGGTACCTAGAAGTCGAATTAAAAGCCTCGATAACATCAGCTTGATTGTCATGGTTAAGAGCATCCATGAACTCTCTTTTGGTAGCAGTATAAAAATAAATTTGTACCCATCGGAATTCACACAATTTGTCTGTATAACTTGGTCCCGAATCTAATATAAATGTTATCCAGGAGATAAGGTTTCGCATACATTCTGACATGACCAAAGTGTATATCGACTTTGGTCAGAGGAAGTGAAAAAGTCTGACACCCGAGCCTCCGGCTGCAATTAAAGAAGGCAGCATAGTTATCAACCATGATTGGGTTAAACACCAAGCATGCAGACTGTCGCATAACATTTAAATTCTACTCTAAACGTCTGTAACGTGTAATGTTTTTTTTTAACTGAAAAGAAAAATCATTCTTATAAGTTTCTTAAATTTGTAAACCAAGTCACCATAAAATTCTGGTTCCGAAAGGCCATCATGGAAAATTGTCTTTAACCCAACATTAAATTTTGGAAATCAATTTATAGTGTCTCCGATAAAATTTAGAAAATGTGTTTCGAAGTTTATGATACCGATAGCCCTGTTGGAGAAGTTTGGCTGTTAAACGTTTATTTCGCGAGTTGAATTCCGCAAAATGATTGCAGACACTAGCGAACCTAGTAAGTTGCGAAATTTATACATCATAAGAAGCACAGCGAGGAACGTCATCATCCAGAAACGGAAAATTCAATATATCAAAATCAAAGTCATCGCGTTTATCATAAATTTTAGAAGAAACAAATCCATTTGCAATAGAAAGATTTAAGTCTAAAAAGGGGGCTTCGGGATCTGTGTTGTTTGCTTTATTCAACTGTACATGTAGTTCAGGTGGATAAATTTGATTGACCATGCCTTCAAAGTAAGGATTGTCAATGTTCTAAGGGTAATCGAAGTACGAATTAAAAGCCTCGAAAACAACAGCTTGATTGTCATGGTTAAGAGAATCCATGAAATCTCTTTCGTGCGCTTTCCAATTTTTCTGTCAAATCTAATATAAATATTGTCCAGTAGATAAAACGTGTCTGTTTTAACAATTTACGGTTGATCGTTATCCTTTACGTTATATTGCACGCAGGTAGGTCAGGCATCGGGCCTATCCATGCTCAGTGCCGCTTTTAACCGTACTACCTGGAACTTAAGACTGAAGTGAGAATTACCTTGCAGCACTTCTCAGAAGTAGCGTGAATGATGCGCCAAATGTTTTATCAAAGCTCTGTATCTTACCTGTTCTGAATACGAAATCATGAAATGAAAAGTTTCAAGCAATTATGTGCATATTTTTATCATGTCTGGCCGTCACAATAACAGAAAAAATGTTCTATACCAACTTAAATTAAGACACAATGTCATATGGCCGTTATTTCGGAAATAAGCAGTTTCTTAAACGGTGGTTGCTGTGATAGGAACTTTTCTTACGGAGGGTCCCGATATGTAAATTCTCAGTGAAGCTTTGTAAGGCGTATATACGTGTTGCCATAAAGCAAGAACGTGTATTGATTTTTCTTACCTCATGAGAAAACTCATTCTTCCTATAAATCAATTAAATTTGTAAACCAAGTCTGCATTAACTTCTGATTCCGCAAGGTCTTAACGCAAAAGGGTCTTTAATCCAAAAATAATTTGAAATCAATTTATAGTGTACATGGGAAGTGTGGTGGCCTAGCGTTAGAGCTCAGGACTCCGGAGCGAGATATAATGGATTCGATACCTACCTCCGTGTAGTGTCCATATTAGCACTGGCTAACAGCCTATGATCAGTTGCAACGTCCCGACTTGGCTGAAAAAGTGTTACCTGGGGTTCATAGCCTATTTAAAATAACATGCATAAGCAAGCAGTGTAATCTCTTCTCCAATATTAAGCCGGTGGTGTTAGAATACGGCCATTTTATGGACGGATATTGCACTTTTACGACAAAAATGTGTTTTCAACACTGTTTTTGTACAAAAACGCTTATAGGGCATTCAAAGGTTTATATCACGCAACACATTCTGGTGCCTGCAATTTGCTTGCGATGATCGTATGATGCCAGTTTTTGCATTTTTGTACGGCCTTCGCAAAGTAACCCTACGATGTCCCTGCAATTCTACGGCTTCCTACGATCTCCGTAGCCTCTACGGTTTTGTTATGATCTAAAAATGTTTAAAAATCGTCAGACAGTAGCCCGTAGACACGTCGTGTGGGCGCCTAACGGAGTACCTGCGATGATCGTGCGGTCACCGCACGAATTTTTATGATAATTTTGGACAAAAAATCGTTCGGAGATCGTAGGGAGATCGCAAGGACTCAGTCAGAAATCGTAGGGACTCTTCACATACATAGCACAGGCTCCGTACGATTTCCAATTAAAAGTGTGTGGATACCCTACGATTTCCGTACGATTTCCCTACCATTTCCGTACGGTTCTGATCCAGAACGTCAACAAAAGCCAGAGCAAGAAATCGTACGATGCTCGTATGAATTGTAACGCATACGATTTCTTAACATTGCAGAGAAAATCGAACACCGAAAAATCGTACGATGATCGGGGCAAATGTAACCTAGGCATTAACAATTGAATTATATATACCAGCAAAACTTAAAATAAAAAATTAAATGATTTGTCAAGATTTGTCATCTTTAAGAAAATTGTTTCCACTTTATGTTTGTGATGTTTGTGTTTAATACCAGAAATGCACTGGATAGAGTACGCGACATTTTGACTAAGAAGTTCAGTCATAAAATGCTAAGGCACTCTCATAAATTGCGCTTGGCTTGTCTGGTACTTTTAGGTTTGCTCTATTAAATGTCATGCTTCATATTCAGTTTTTTAAGATAAGTTAAATGAAAGTTTGCTTTAAGGCAAATGGCAGCTACCAGATTAAATATAGTACATCAATAAACAAAATGAATTGCAGAGAGTTTGAAATGAAAATGGCCATCGTGCAATAATGTCACAATAGCCGTTTGGGAATAAATATAGGCTTAGTGTCTGGCATTTCAGAGAGTCATTAACTTATATTTCCCCTCAAACGTTATTGTCCTTTGTAAAAGGTCATTATAAAGCAGGCTCACATATAATCAAGCCGGGTGAGAGAAGAAGTTGTTAGGTTTTATTTCTTATTTTTGTCTCATTGTAAAGTTGGAAATTATGCCTAGGTTACATTTGCCCCGATCGTCGAACGATTTTTTGGTCTGCGACTTTCCCTACGATTGTTAGACATCGTAGGTGATCGTGGACTACGACGTTAGTGTTTACAATTCATACGGGCATCGTACGATTTCTTGCTCTAGCCTTCGTCAACGTTATGAGTCATAACGGTACGGAGATCGGTCACTAGGGAAGTCGAATTGTATCCGCACACTTTAAGTGGAAATCGTACGGAGCCCGCGCGATGTCCGTGAGGAGTCCATACGATTTTTGACTGAGCCCTGGTGGTCTCCCTACGATCTGCGTACGATGTTTTTGTCCCCAAATTACAATAAACATTCGTGCGGTGACCGCACGATCATCGCAGGGTCTCCGTAAGGCTCCCGCACGACGTGTCTACGGGTTACGGTCTTACTATTTTTAAATCTATGTAAAAGTGCAGACTATTACAAAATCGTAGAGGCTACGGAGATCGTAGATAGCCGTATAATCATAGGGACATCGTAGGGTCACCCTGCGGAGACCGTACGAAAATGCCAAAAAAAAAATGCATCGTGCGATCATCGCAAGCTAATCGTAGGTCAAATGTAACATAGGCATAAATATTTATTAGCTGCGCTGAATATACTTATACCTTGGAAAGAGCTAGTCATCCTGCCGAAAAAATGTTAAAAATGCTTTGTACTATGTTTTTCCTGGTGTCTATTGTTTCCTGGTTCCTCTATTCTTACTTTACAATTTACCATATTTACTATATACTTCTGATTCTTGAATAAGATGCACCACGGAACTGATAGTACTGTCGACTTATTGTTATTGGTTTCTAAAACATCTATAACATCTAATTTTCAGCTTATCAAATGCAATTCTATAACTCTGTCTTATTTCTTCTAATCGTATGGCATAGATCAGAGCATCCAATGTTGCATTTAAGACCTGCAAGACATAGGTTGATGAAATTAATGCGCGCTCAGGGGGGTCTAAAATGTCACTTGCAATCACCAATGGAATCATGAGTAATATCCATGAAGGTGGGCCCCATGCTAATAGAAATGATCCTACAATACATGATGTTGTTATGACGGTTTTGCGCGTGTTGGTCTGAACCCCAGTGAGTCGCTCGGTTCTTTGCCGAAGTATTCTAACCCTGCAGCAAACGCAGCAATATAAACTTATCATTAGAGCAGTGCATAGCAGGGAACAGAGCCCGGTAGAAAGACTTTTCGACCCTAAGCCCCATATTGCAAACATCCGACAAAACGTATTGCCATCCGCAGAAACCGACGCGTTCGTTCCATTTTCAAAATCTACGTCAGAGGTTTTACTTCCATATGGCAACGCAATGGAATTGTTCCTTGTTGAGTTATCATACGCCAATGGGGTTTCTTTAACAGTTGTTCTGTTTTGAGACATGTCTTCCCATGGCAAAATCACGTGACCTATTCCGAACATAATCACTAACCCGATTGCAAAGCTAAACAACCAAGAGGTTATTATTGCAACAGTTAAGCGTTCCTTGGTAACTGTGGCTCTGTATTTCAGTGGGATCCTGATCTTGAGAAAACAGTCAACAGCAATCATGGATACAGAAAATAATGTAGCGAGAAATACACATAGCTGGAGGCAATCTAGAGCAGCCCAAACACACAGCGGTCCTTCCGACGTTGACCTGGAATTAAAAACAAACAGTCGAGCTACTGTAAAGCAAGAATAGACGGACCAGGGCCAAAACAAATGGCGCGTCGCGGCTCCAATTATTCAAGTACAGTACCGTTCCACTTTCATCAACTGCGTATGCATTGCCCTACTACATTCAATAATAATTTTGTTGAAACCTGTGGTCTCCATTGTGATTTAACCGAACAAATTGTTTTTAAGTATAGTTGTGTTTGACAGTTTGTTGCACCTGTATGACTCACGACCTATAAGGTATCAGAGTCTAGGTTAACGCAGCGTGTTTTACCTGCACCATTTCCTGATAATTGCCTACTTTCATAAAACATAAAATCAATACGATTTTATAAGTAAAATGAAGTTTTGAACCCAAATGATCTAGTCCACTTGAAATAAAATGTATATCTTATACCGAGAGTCATTCAGGTCCCGAGACATTGTTATTATTATTATTATTATTATTATTATTATTATTATTATTATTATTATTATTATCACGTGTTATTTTCTTTTTCAATAGTCCAGATTTTAACCATTGTTTATTACATGTGTTCCTTTGTACAAAGGTGTTTAGAACTGGTACTATTTTATCACCAAGCGCCGGTACCATTTTATCGCTGAGCGCAAAGCGGATTAGTCACTGGTACCATGTTATCGTCAAGCGCTGGTACAATTTTATCCCTAAGCGCAAAGCAGAATAGCCATTGCTACCATTTTATCGCCTAGCGCTGGCGCCATTTTATCGCTAAGCACCGAGCAGAGTAGCTTCTGGTACCATTTTATCGTCATTGCATGGCTCAGCGGAGGCGCGAACCCACGACCTACCGCGCTTTAATCACTGAGCTATCCGGACCGATGTCACGACTTACCTTGTTCCCTGATTAAAGTCTCCCGAAGTTTTAATAACATCCGCACCATAACTGTAGTAAGCATACGTAGCTAACATCATTACGTCAGTAAAGCATAAAGCTAGATCAGCAATGGCTAGGCTCTGTATCAACTTGAAGTGGTTGCCACATGTCTCTGGAAGTCTGTTTACAATGACAAAGTTGCATCCATTGAGTAATATTCCGACTGTTGACAGTACGATCCTCGCGGACACAAAACTTTTTATTATGATACTCCATGGATGCTGTGAAAGTGGATCCTCGTAAGGTATTTCTGTTGTGACGTTGTTATCCATGATGTCTTGCAACAGTTGTGTAGCGAACGTTACATGTAAGTTACGTAGAGTAGACACCGATTTATGACGAGCAAATATACTTCCAATTCTCTGAAATACAACGTGACATTTTTGGCATAGGAGCCAATCTGAGATATATAGGTTATTTTTGAAGTGTGTCCCCCCCACTTCCCAAGGAAGAAAAACTTGGTTTCTGACAGTGGTCAGGAGCATGTCTCTGGTTCTTAGAAAAGCATGTTTTACTAAATTCTCTGCGGTCATAAGTCTGTAAACGGCTTGTAACCTACGTAACCCGCAAACCTTATGTTTTCATGCAGTGAAAACACACCATACTTGTTTTGTTTGTAAAAGTCAAGGAAAAACACCACTCTTGTCACGTTTTATTGTACACAAAATAAATGAAAATAGCTTTCCATACATGATTGAATTCACAGGCTGTGAACTTCAATTTGGTCACGTATGTAACATACGTGATAAATGATTGTGTGCAACAATAGAAGTTTTGACTGTCACTTTTGTATATTTTGAAATGAAACTCATTGCTTGCATTGCAAAGGACTAGGGCATTTAACGCCTGATTTTGGCCTCAGATTTTGCTAAAAATAAATTTTGGAATTTAGGTGAGAAAACTATTCCTCAAAACAGTCATATGTCTCCTCTATTAAAAACAAGAACAAGCGCTTCATTTATCCTACAAGCGTTGCCATGGTAACGCCCAGAAGAACCATAGATAGAGCACATTTTGCAATTTGGGGTCTATTTTTGACCATTTCTGAACACATTTTTTTTTTTATTTTTAAGTGCCAGCCCACACGACGAACAAAATGATACTTAGCATACAATATCTCTGGATGATACTTCATAATTATTTCATAATAAGAAATTGTTCGTCGCGTGGGCCGGTAGTTGAAAATGATGTTGAATGGTGAAAAAAAGACCCAAAATTGCAAAAAGGGGTATTTCTCTGCTTTTCGGAGCGTTGCCATGGCAACATGTGTAATTTGAATGTGATAGTTGTGCTAGAATTTATAAGCAGGGGCCTATTTGCAATACTTCTCTCCTCAAAATTCCAAAATTCAATTTTTTACCAACACATGAGGCCGAAATCAGGCCTTAAATTCCCTAGGCCTTTAGAAGGACACATTTATTATTTTTATGTGCTAGATGTGTATAACGTTGTGACAGTGTAACACCAACTTGTTTATATTTCTTTTGTAATTTTACAACGTTACGTATACTCAAGAGGCCAGTTTGACCTACACAATTGATTTAATATGAAGCTATGATTGTGATTCAATATATTTAAGCTTTAGAATGATAATTTTCCATGCATAATCTAATTCAAAGGCTGTTAATTTCAATTCGGGCACATATGTAACACACATGATAAATTACTGTATGGTGCCACAATAAAAGCTTTATTGTCATGTGAGCAGCTATTGAAGTGAGGTGGTCACAGTGATAGCTTGGGCAGAACTAATAAAATGTAGAGGGCTAAAAGAACACCAAAATGATATTCGGGTGGCCACAAAGTCATCCGACATAAGACATGTTATTGGAATAACTTGGATAAATGTGAACCACTGCAGCGGTACCGCCTTAGAAAAAGTTAAGTTGGCATATGTAACAGACTGTTACAGGCTACTGATTAAACGCACAGAGAGCAAATGTCACTCATTAGACATACATGTAGCTTCATTTTTTTAAGATAGGCTTTATTTGAAAAAATCCCGGTGTAGAGATTTTGGGCCTTTTGACATTCGGCTATGTATATTGTCTTTCATTATTCATAACAGGCACATGTATGTTACATATGATACACTCCGGAGAAACATCTGTGAACTTAGATACATGTATTTAGTAACAGACTTTCAGAGATTTGGTTCATAATGATATAAGCAAGAAAGTTTGAAACGTTTAAGTATATCTACCAGTAGTAAGTAGTTTACATGCTTCACATGCATAGCAATACAATTTTTGGGCGACATATGGAACTGGGGTTTGGGTCGCTAAATGCATCACTTATTTAAGATAATGTATAACACACTGGGAGTAAACCTTGTTTTCTATCTAAGCTTACGACAATAAATCTAATAGATTTGATAATATTAATGGAGCAACAATAGTGAATAAAGTGAATAATACCACTCAAAACTATTATTATCAAAAGGTATTTTAATTTACGTAACAAACATTACAGGCAGTGGGGATAAAAGATTTGTTCAAACAATTTTGATAGGTAGAATAGGCCTGGAGCATGCAGACTATATGAATAAGTTGAGCAAAATGATTAAGAATTAACATTTTATGTAGTCAAGACATCATATCATAATTACTTAATTTTGATAAGGTAACATATGTAACATGTTGTTACAGGATAACACCCAATTTTTGAAGCGACAGCCAAACATCTCTTATTTGACACAGCTTTGTGTGTATTTCAAGATAGAATATGTCTGCAAAAGTCCCTTCTGTTGGCGGGGCATTTGATTGTGACCCTCAGGCTTGCTGCGTAGATGTCATTTATCTTGATATATATGCACAAACATGCTATATGCGCTAGTAGCTATAAGTTATAATTCACATACTTATGTATTTCAACAATGAATATGTCTGCAAAAGTCCTTTCTGTGGACGGGGCATTTGTTTGTCACCCTCAGGCTTGCTTCCTAAATGTTGTTTACCATGATATATATGCACATACATGTTATATATGCTACTAGCTATAAGTTATAATTCACACTCCCTTCGGTGGGCGGGGCGTTTGATTGTGACCCTCAGGCTTGCTGCCTAGAAGTCGTTTACCATGATATATATGCATATACATGTTAAATACGTTACTAGCTACAAGTTATAATTCACACACTAACACAATACATGATGATTAAAAACAAACCTGAAATTCACACAATTGTCTAGCCAATGACCCAGTATTGTACACAATGAACACATGTATAGTTATTATCCTGTAACCCAGTGTTTGTTTTAATTAGTGTTTTATAATGCAAATGTGATTTTTGTTTATTATTTTTGTTCCTTACAGAATTGTTTTCTATAAAGCTGTTTGTTTTTCCTATAAAAGAGTTGTAAATACCTAGATAAATCAATATAAAAAAGATGTATTATTCACATGCACCAAAACGCAACTGTTTCTGGTGCTGTCTTAAAACTAGGTACATTGTGTATAAAAAGTAATGTAAGTAACACGCCTGACTGACTAAATGTTTCAAAATTGTTTTAATTGTATTATATTTTAAGCATATGAACACAAACTAGTAATTTATTATTCTTTAAAATTGATCAATAGTAAAATATTATTCACATAATGCCCTTTTATACTTTATTACTGGCAAACTTTTCTTATTAATATGCCTACTGCTCTTAAAGGATCTCAATTTTATTGTTATTTATTGTAATCAAAGCGGTGACTCTTTGTTAAGGCATTATGAATCAAATAAGTGTTGTTTACTCACTGTCTGTGTAATGCTAGAATATCAAATATGTAGAATCACAATCATACGTGTAGCTTCATATTAAATCACTTTTGTAGGTTAAGTTTGCCACTAGGGTATAAGTAACATTGTAACATTACAACATTATACATACTAGAACATGAAAATAATATGTGTGTCCTTCTAAATTTACACTGCAAGCAACGAGTTCCAATAACAAAATTTGATTTCAACATGTAGATAGCTGACATCAAAACTTCTATTGTGGCATATAGTAGTTTATTACGTATGTAACATACATAACCGAACTGAACTTCACAGCCTGTGAATTCAATTTTGTATGGAAAATTATCTTTCTGAAGCTAAAATATAGTGAATCACAATCATAGCTTTATATTAAATCAATTGTATAGGTCAAATTGGCCTCCAGGGTATAAGTAACATTGTAACATTACTAAAAGAAATATAAATAACTTTGGTGTTACGCCGTCACAAGGATATCTAGTACATGAAACTAATACATGTGTCCTTCTAACTTTGTATTGCAGGCAATTGGTTTCAATAACCAAAATTATTTTAACATGTATAAAGCTGACAGTCAAAACACAGTCATTAATCATGTATGTTACATATGTGACCGAAATGAAATTCACAGCCTGTGAATTCAATTATGTATCTTTTCCATGAACATGTACACTGCATTCGTAAGGAAAACTTATGCCAATTTTGTACCTTAAATAACTATACGTTCTTGTATTAGTAGACCTACGTGGGATCATCAAAAATTACGTGGACTTTTCTGATAACTTATGATTATATGACTCGATTCCACTCAAACTTTCAATCCACATGGACCCATGTAATATGCAGCAGTGTGCAAAATTTCATCACAATCCCTTCATCTGTTACAAAGTTATTGTGAAATGAAAACACCCACTTTCCCCACCATGGAGCACTCCGATGACGTCAGTGACGTCGACGCAAAAACACTGATTTTGAACCACAAAATGTGCTTTTTAGGGCTACTGATTTTTACAGTTTTACTGCTCAAAGTATGTTAAAAGATTATTTAACTATTGGGACATGGTTTAAATTACAAATCTTTATAAATTTTTTAATGTATTGCCTTGATTTGAAAATAAATTTGGACTGGGCATAAGGATGCTGACTTTTAACATTATAATTTAGACGTTAGAACATTTTAAGTGACGGATATGAATTTCGATATTTATTTTGGGTCCTATTTGTTCAAACATGCACAAAATGTTTCATTTGTAATGCTTTATCGAAGGACCTTGAAGTTTTACCAGCAAATTACAAAATTAGGATTAGTTTCAAATGGGAATTGTACAATATTGCCGGTTGATCTGTGTTGCATGCAATTCAGACATCGCTTAAACATTTTGAAAAAAGCAAACATGTATGCCTAAGCAAAACAACGTAGGTGCACAACCGGACCACCGGAATTTTTGAGCAAGCATAAATTGTTTTGTTATGGATTTATTAAGACTCATGGCACGTTTGGCTGTGATCTGCAAAACCGTTTTGAAGAAAACGCAAAAGAAATGCGATACTGCAGTGCCAAACTTAACGTCATTTCTGACGTGCTCCGCCATGGGGAGGGTGGGGTAAGAAAAATCATCACCAACTGCTAATAAAACATTTTATATTAACCAAACTTTCAGAATTTAGTGGAGATATGCAAGTTTATTGTCAGCTGAAATTTGAATATGTTTGCCGGAATTGTTGTCAAGTTATGGGAAAAGTCCACGTAATTTTTGATGATCCCTCGTACATGTATATTTATGTCATTCCAATATAATGCTTGCAATCTTACATTAGCAACAAGATAAAAAAAATAAATTGCAATCAATTTGTTGGATAAATCTATTAAGTGACAGAACAGTACAATGATAGTCTTATATCAATCACAGATCTATAATTTAGATCGCAAAATATAACATGCAAATGGAGATGCTTATTTCAGCTGCTATATGGAAAGGTGTAACATACTTAACAACTCTGAACAGAAAAAACTTTCAAATCTGGTTTGAAACATTCATTTATTGTATGTACAATAAAAATGACAAAAGTGGTGTTTTTTCTGACCTTAAACAAACAAATAAAGTATTGTGTGTTTTCACTGCACGAGAACATGAAGTTTGCGGGTTACATAGATTACAAGCCGTTTACCGACTTATGACCACAGATAACTTAGTAAAACATGGTTTTCTAAGCACTTCAGATGTATGGTACCAATGGAACTTTTCTTCCTTTTTTTTTTTTTTTTTTTTTTTTTTTTTTTTTTTTTTTACTCATTCGCAAACATTGTAGCCAATAATATCAATGTAAAACGAAATCACCCACCATGCGAAGGGGCATGGAAAAATATGTCATTATTGATCCAAGTCTTCTATTGAAACACACACCACTTTGTTGTTTCTCTCAAATTGCGATTTACACAATAAAAAAAGACAATTTTACTGGGCAAACAAAAATTTCACGAGACTTTAATTTGTCTGTCATACATTGATGGGTGGGTAGGTGGGTGGGTGGGTAGGTAGGTAGGTGTGGCCTGGCAGGGTTTCAGGGAGAAGAGCTATTTATTTTCAGGGATTTGGGGAGAAGGGTCATTTATTTTCAGGGATTTGTGGAGAAAGCATAATTTTTTGTGGTTTTAGGGAGCAGGGGGCTAAGGAAAAACATTTTAGGGAGCTGGGGAGAAAAGTCATTTTTCTTTCAGGGAGCAGGGAGCAAAGACCCCCCTGGGGGCCTCATAGATGGATGGATGGATGATGGATGGGTGGGTACGTGGGTGAGTGGGTGAGTGAATGGATGGGATGGGGTGGGATGAGATGAGATGAGATGAGATTAGACAGCGGGGACTCGGCGGGGCTAAAGTGCGAGGTTTTAACCTGATGAGTCCTGATGAGTGGGATGTGCCGTGGTTTTAATTTCCCGCCAATACACCGTCTAGATATTAATTGTATTTTCAACATTTGATTACTTTGTGGTCCTTATTTAATTTGCAAATATACCAGCACATTTACGAAGGTCTGGATGGGGTATAATGATTAATGAATAATGGCCTAAAATTTTTAATGAGAGTGAATAAAGAGTAAAAAAATTAATGATTAGTGAATAATGAGGTCCTAAAGAATAATGAATAAATGTAAATTTTTAATGAATAGCAGAGTAATATAATGAATAGTGAATTATAACATTTTAAAGAATAATGAATATGCTAAAATTTGGCCATGGAATTGTCTTAGATGGCCTCCCTGACATTCCAGAATCTCATTTTTTTCTGGGGTCTGGACGCCCAAGACCCGATTTAGTCCAAATGTTGTATTCATATTTCAGAAATCATTAAATGTTTGGAAAAATAATGTGTCTGGAAGCCAAGCATGTAGGGGCTCATTGAAAAAGAAATGTGTCATTTGAAGGCAGAGAAAAATAAATCATTCTGGATGTTTACTGAGCCTGATACTATTTCGCTGTTTTGTTTGCTTATGTATATGTATTTTCTTTTTGTTCTATTACCCCACTTTGTCCTTATTATGTATGCTCCAATCCTATAATGATACTCTTTTCATCTTGCTTTTTATATGGCAGAACATAATTATAGTTGCTTTTGCAATCAGAAACAAGGCAGCACTAAGAACGTTAATGCAAATCCATCTGGCAATTTATATGGCGCTACATATATTTTATACCCCGCCACTTAAAAATGTGCGGGGTATTATGTTATATCCTCCAAAACAAATTTGCGTTCGAGTGTCCGTCCGTCCGTCCGTCCGTCCATCCGTCCGTACTTCTGTCTGTCCGTCCGTCCGTCAGCGGTTCGTTTCCGGGCTCTATCTTGAGCATTTTTGATCGATTTTCTTCAAACTTTGTGTAGGAGTTCATACCAGGAAGGAGTGATTTGGGATTAAAGATTGATAAATTTCGTCAAATGAGTACAGAGTTATGGCCCTTGATTTACGTTAAAATTTTGTTTCCGGACTCTATCTTGAGTATTTATTGACTGATTTTCTTCAAACTTTGTATAGGAGTTCATATCAAGAAGGAGTGGTTTGGGATTGAAAATGAATAAATTTCGTTAAATAAGTACAGAGTTATGGCCCATGATTTACATTGAAATTTCGTTTCCTGCCTCTGTTTTGTGCATTTATCAACCAATTTTCTTCAAACTTTGTATAAAAATTCAAATCAGGAAGAAGTGGTTTGGGATTGAAGATGGGTAAATTTTATCAATATATATACAGAGTTATGGTCCTTCATTTATGACAAAATTTTGTTCTGCTCTTTATCTTGAGAATTTATTGACAAACGTTTTTGCTACATTAAATTTGCGTGGCGGGGTATCATGCATGCCTGCAGCGCTTTTATTTCCTTGCTCGCTTCGCTCGTTCGGTATTTAAGACATTAATAAAATGTATTGTACAAAATCTGGCACAAGCACAAATCCATACACCACATAGTACTTCTATGCTAATTAGTTTGCTAAATTAAAACAACAGCATTTTTTTATAACTTTTACCTCTGAAGTTAAAAAAATTGGTATACTATTTCGGAAAGTTTCTATGGGGCTTTGTGGTCTATAATTATGCTTCTCTCAAGATGTTAATATCAAGGTTGAACTCAGCAGACTACAATTTACTATAATAGAACTAGTACTTGTGGCTTGAGAAAAGGGATGCCTTAGGTGGGGAACACCTTTTTGCTTATGGATATTAGCTGGGTGAAGAAGGTGTGACTAGTAATTATCATATTTTAATGAATAATCGAGCAAATTTTAATAAGCCAAAATTTTAATGACAGTGAATAAATGGCTAATTTTTCAGTGATAAGTGAATACTAGAACCCCCCATCCAGACCCTCATTTACATGCATAAATTTAAACCCCTCGTTTCATGAGAACAACCAGCCGTTGCTCCACATTATCGTCAGCCTCCGGGGAGCCGGGGCTTTTACCAGGGATTTTAGCACAAATCTGCTCCAGCAGTGCCGGGCTTTTTGCGGGGCTTGAAAAACTGAAAAGTTAAACACCCGGCTATTCCCCGGCCCCAAGGGTGGGGGGAGGGGGCGGGGCTGTGGATAGAAATGACTAGTGCATTGGCAGCAATAAGGACTCATTTCAGTCATTTTCTATAGAGTACCACACACTTCAGGAAACCGCCAAATTATAATTAGGCATTGAGTTAGCATTTATTTGTCATTTCGTATACTAAAAGATTTGTGGGGCGAAAACCGGAGTACCCGGGGAAAAACCACCTGACACACCCGCAAGCAGAACATGGCTTGTCTCACATATGAATTCGTGCCCCGTGCGAGGCGTGAACCCACATCGGTGAGATGATCGAATGATCAAGAGCACTGAAGTCAGCGACCTTAACCACTCGGCCACGGGGGCCGCCTTAAGATGTCTTACCTTTAGTAGACACGGGTTCAGAGATTCTCAGATGAACACCGAATTGACATGTCTGTGTTACTCCGTGACAGATCACACTTATTAATAAGACTTCGGTATCAAAAGTTCATTCCATGATGTAGATCGTAACGATCGAGTCCGATTTATTTTTTTTTTCTTTCAGTAAGTTCCTACACAATGAAATATCTTGTGACAAGCGACATGTTCCAATACTCTACACGATATGGCATTTAAACTGCTAATTACTGGTTTCCCATTCGCTCCGAAGATTAGGCACATGAATTTTCATAATTTCCATCAGTATTCTCTGATAGCAGTAGTTGTTTTAACTGGGAAAGTTTCTGTTTTCAGCATGTTAACAGCATTACAACCCGCCTACTAGTTATTACTAGACTTCTGAACGATACTGAGTATATATAATTGTAAGTGTTTTCTAACAAACAAATAATATGAGCAGCCAGATGGCATGTTAGTATGTTAGCCGTCCCACGATGAAAATTGTCATTTGTAGTTGTGAATACTCAGATCAGTCTCAGTATCTTAACTACTAACATAACTTTATGTTATCATGGTTATACATAGCTTTCTGTTGGGGAAAGGGTGAGAGGAAATCGACCCGAGCCGCGACCTGAGAAAACCAACAACGTGGTTTCTGAACAGGTTCGACACAAACCGACCTGTACAAGCACAGAAGAGAATTAAGAGGAATTGTTCTATCCGTGTAGCGAAAACAAAGGTTACTGCGAAGCTGTTCTTTGCCTTTGTTTTCGCATATGCAAAATGTTTGGTTTCTCATGACGCGGCGCAACGAACTGATCTGAACATTGAATACGCGCACATATCATTTTGATTCTTCAGGGTCAAGAAGACCTTAGTTAAGGTGACGAATTTCAGCATCCAAAAAGATGCATCTAAAACGTACTGAAATCAAACGTTCCGATTTTATTAATATGCAAATGAAATTTATTTATACATCTGTATATATTTTCGTAAAAACAGTTAATTGATTTTAACGGTCAAGTATCGAGTCAAAATTTGCCAAACTAAGGTCTTCCTTAGGGAGGATTGTTATTCTGGGCCCTGATACGTAGTTTTTCGCTTTAATGATCTTTTTTTTTTTTTTTTTTTTTTTTTTTTTTTTTTTTTTTTTACAAAAGTTTAGAATTTTTTTCATTCTAGAATGGAAAGGACACATAATTCAATACGCGCATGACTATGCTGGGCACTGCATTACGAAAACATGTCCATGCAATATGTAGAGAATTTAAGGCATCATCAATTGCAAATTTTCAGTTGTAGTCCAGTAGCCATCAGCATAACCTGGAAGATGGTGCCGCATGAAATTATATTGTTGTTTCCAGTTCACTGGGCCATGCTAGTTTAGAAACTGCATGATGCCATCATGCCACCTTGGCATCATTGAGCGTTTTGAAAAAATCAAGATGGCGTCCAAGATGGTCGCCATAAACAAGAAAACGGCACCCCAGGGTTTAATAAACTCATTTCTCTGTGTTTAAAATGCTCAATTTACGCTGTAATCAATATTAAAAAGATAATTATAAGATTTGACCCCCATGTCATTATTATGAGGCAAGATGGCGGACAAGATGGCTGCCACAATCATACTAAAAGCAATATTTTCGTAATAAAACAGCATTCAAGTGTTGCATAAAACAGTGTATTGTGCTTCGAAGTCCATTTTTGTTGTACACATAATACGTAAGTGTTTGGTTTTCGATTATGACCCCCATTATCACACCAAAAAAGATGGCGACCAAAATGGCTGCCATAATTCTGATTTAAAAGGTTGTGTTCTCTGATTAAAACACCATTCCTGTGCATAATATACTAAATGTAACGCGTTTAAAATACTCATATAATGTGAGCAGCATGGTTTATTGTTTATTCCCACATTATAAAAATGAGCCAAGATGGTGGCCAAGACGGCAGCCATAATCATAATATATGAGTTCATAATTTCTGATTGAATCAGCATTCCAGTGCTACATTTGCTCAATGTTTTGTAATTCAAATGTTCAAATTATGTTGACAAATGAACTGGTTTTGATTATTTGACCCAACTTGATAACAATAAAACACGATGGTGACCAAGAGGATCATCATATTCATGATTTAATGTTCTTTGGCTACAGCAGCATTCCAGTGCTGCAAATACTGAATGACTTGTATTTGAAATGATTATTTTATGGTGTAAACATCGCAATTTAATGTTCCTGTTTTATTTTGACACTGCAAAATGATACTGGGGCGTATGTGTCCTACGTAATTTTAATACGACTGAGATCTTCTTCACTGAAGAAAACATTAGTTTAATGTGTTGCATATTGATTTAGCAGAATAAAGGGACGGAAGCAAATCAATCTACACCACTAAATGAAAGTACTCGTAACATTTACAGTTTAAATATAATAAAGAAGAAAAGAGGACTGCATTTTTTTAAAGATAATTCAGTGAATCCTTCAGCAGAGCTATAAAACGCTAGGCGCTTGGTCTGAAGCATATTCGGAAAGGATATAACAGACTGAGAAACGCAGATAAAGCTGGTTCACAACGATGAAAGGAAGAGTCGAACTGACGCTAATGCTAAGAACAGAAAAAGTTTAAAACGTGCATAAAAACTCTGAATATTGGGAAATACAACATCACAACTTTATATATAATAGGCTGTTGTCACATTTTAAATAAATACATGTGTAAACTTTGATTCAGTCTTCTTAGCGCATGGATTTAAATTGATGGATGAACTTGAAAAAGTTGGCTGGAAAGTTTCCAAACGATGATCGCTTGATCACTTCTATGGCTGTTACAATGGTGGTACGCAAAACTTATTTAACTTAACCGAACTGGTGTTTTTCTTTTGCTCCGGACTTAGTAGGTTATTCGGCGCCCAGGGATCTCCATCGTCGGGCAGCTTACTCAATCTGTGGGTCCTTGTTTTTGATTCATCAGGATGTTTATCATGATTTATTTGTTTGTTCTTGATGATTCATTGACTAGTTAGAGATTCACCACGAGGACCGAAGAACTTACTAAATGTTATGAACCACTGCAGAAGCTGAGGGTGAGGTTAGGATCCTGTAAAACCGATTTAAGCCCGCCAGTAACTTTGTGTTACTGATCGTTCCAAGGCGATACTTCTGTGGTGGTTCTTTTTGTTTTATGTCTTTGTGTTTAATTTTTTTTTGTGCTGTTGGCGCCTTATGTATGTTTTCATATTTTTAATTAAGTTAAGGTAACTGAGTGGCCACCTATTGGGAAAATAGCTGCTCATTCGGCTTACGATATGTTTCATGGTATAAGTGCCTAATTGTTAGTTTGGTTTTTTCCCACCTCGGTTTTTGGAGTGGGAATCTCTTTCTGACTGCGCCTTTTCCTGATCTTTGCCTACTTGTACCTTTTTTTTAAGTAAAAGCCACAAACACATTTGAAGCAAATATTATTTATTCAAGACACTTCCAGGTAGATTTACCTTGCCATGGTATACCCTCAGGAGTTGGCTCCCAACATTCTTCAATGTTGGGGGACAGCGGGGACAAGAGGATTACGAACACATAATATGTTTGGAAGCAAATGTACAAGTTGAGAAATCCACATACACTGCGCTGGCCTGATACAGTCGTCACCGATGGGCTGTGCTATTCTGTGGATGACCCATTTTTACTTTGACTGTAGCATTAAAAGCATAACCAAAACTTCTCCAGCAAGACAAGAGGTTTGGCAAAAAGCACTAGCATTCTCTCAACACTATTCGAACTTCTCAGCAGATGACATCTTTAAAACTAATGTTGAAAAGATACGATGATTTAGGTATTTCATGATTGTGCATGCAACTCTGACCATCTCACATTGAAGCAGGGCTGTGATATCACAGACTAATCAAAAGCACACTCGCCGATTGTGTTCGGACCTAACGCTAACGCAGTTCAGGTGAGACATAGTGTAGACATAGTGTAACAGTGGCAAGAAGTGAGATGGTTGCGAACCATTGAGGAAAATATGTAAGCGTCATACACAGACTTCTATGTATTGCTCAAGATTAAATATCTACAATCAATGTAAACCGAAAAGAATAAAAAGTAAAACCAAGTCCCTTTAAGAGCAGAGAAAACAATAATGCAAAACGGAATGGGCCATATAAAAGGGACACTTGAAGGACCGTAAATATTGGGTTAAGTTGTAAAACATTAGACCGTAGTGTGCTTCCTTCTTGCAGTCCAGTTTGAAATCAATGTCAAAGGGTTTCATACCTGACAAGCTTAAACTGAGTAAGCCTTTATCAGATGATATCAGGGGAATTATCGCATTTGGAGGATGTTATGGCAGCAACGTAGAATTATTTCTGTAAGATATATGGTTTAATGTAAACCTGGTATGCAAAGGCTAATAAACACCCCCAATCTTAATGCATATAATCACCATATACGCAAAACAATGAGAAACCAATACATGTCCAGACATCCATTTGACAATCCACGCTTGGTCAAGGGTGCCTGATCTTATATCCAACTTAAGTCAGGTGGTCAAAATAATGATGAAGGGTTCTGAGCGCTTATGTCAATTACAACAGTAGACAGTCTGGCTCCAGCAACAGATAGTATACTTCAAGTAGAATAATTTGCTGTGGGTATGCTTCTGAACAGATGTGCAGTTGCAGTTATGGCAGCTATTACAGGTGTTTTCAGTGCTCTCGTATTTTATGGATTTTTAACCTTCATTCGTCATAAACTTTTTATTTTTAACATTCCGTATGAAGAAGACTGGAGTACTGATGCTTTTGATGTGTTTATAACAAGGATTAAAAGTATAGGCAAGTCAGATTTTTGCCTTGAAATTTTGTCCAAATTTACACAAAGGACATTGTTTACAAAAGGGCGACCATCCGAGACCCCGAGGCGATCAAGTATTAGCTGTACCAGAAAATATTTCTTGATACTGACACTGTTGCTGAGTGGGGATATCCCAACCAACCCTGGACCTACCCAAACCCCATGTATCGAATGTTCCAGACCTGTCAGCACTGATGTGCGATTTTTGCGACAGGTGGATACACAGAAAATGTACCGAACCTTTGATAAACGTTCAAGAATATCATCGCTTGGGACAATGCGACGATAGTTTCTATTGTCAGTTATGCTCAAACAGGCTTCCGACTATCACTGATTCTTTTTTCGCTTGTTCGAGTATTGGCGACGAAACGTTCAATAGCAGTTTAAGTCCAGACTGCAGTTGCAGTTATACAAGTGTGGACGTTTCGGACGGAGTTAGTGCTCTTGACGCATCACAAGCCAGTGCGGGACAAAATGACAGTGTCCGGGAAAAAGATGCGTTTCCTGATCTGAGGCAAGTTAGGGAGAAGTTCCCGAAAAATGTGATTATTACACACCTAAATGTTAACAGTTTCCGTTATAAATTTATGGAGTTAGGCGACTTGCTTTATGATAAGTTGTCAGATATATGTTTTTTCGCGGAAACGAAACTCCCGGGACGAAACTTGATGACAGTTTCAACCAACAAGGCTTTAACGTTCCTGGCTACAGAGCCTTCAGAAATGATCGGACTGCACACGGTGGTGGGCTTCTTGCGTATGTAAGCTCTACCCTTCCAGCCAGACGCAGACAGGACTTGGAATTTGACATACCCATTGAGTCCATTGTATTAGAAACTACAATAAACAATCGTAAATGGGCTGTGATTGGGATGTATAGACCTCCTTCTGTCGAAAATAAACTATTTTCTGACTTATTTTTGCTCCGGGGCATGGACTGTGGGTGCTCAGTAGAACCGCCTCGCCAAGGCGAGTCTAACGTGTGCCGGCAGTCTGTGTTTTGGGCATAAAAGGGAAGAATATCACAAAAACTCTACTGAAATTTTCTTATTTTTCATCTGTAATATCCTCTGTTTATTGCATGAACATGTATTCGTAATGCATAATTGTATACAAAGACTATAGCCTGAGTGAACTGGGCGCCCTGTTTGATTGCAACTTAAACCGATGGCTGGTAGGCACGGCCTATATCAGGGATACTTGTATGTATGACTGTATAGGGCACTGCACCAGTTTTTCCTATGATGTTCACATTCTGGTCGGCCAGTTTGCACTATCAAAACCTCCTAAATTTAGTGTGTAATTTGTAATCGTTTGATGTCCTTTTATTACATGTTTTGTGGATGCGCTAAAATGTATTTGGCAATCTGAATAAAGAATTGAATTGAATTGAATTGAATTGATATTGTAACAAAAGGTCTCGACAAAGTCAGCGTACACTATGACAATATAATGCTTACTGGAGACCTAAATTATGACTGTTTAGTAGAGTCAAAAAGCAGTACTCTGAACGATCTGTGTGACATTTTCACTTTGAAAAATATGATAAAATCACCAACCTGCTATATGAAAAATTGTAATCCGTCACTGGTAGACGTTATTTTAACAAACCAGCCTCAATATTGCTTCAACGCTATTAATTTCGGCTGCGGTATTAGTGACTGGCACAATATGATTGGTGTCGTGGTCAAGGGTGCCACAGTCCGAAATGAAAAAATCAAAAGTAAGTATCGCAGTTTTAAGCACTTTGATGCGGCTCAGTTCGAGAGGGACGTTGGAGAGATCCCTTTTCATGCGGCGTATGTCTTTGATGACATTGACGACATATACTGGGCTCATGAGAGGCTTCTCTCGGACGTCGTTGACGAGCATGCACCCATCAAAGAGCGAGTTTCCAAAGTAAGAAAGCCTGCGTTTATGAACGGCGAACTACATAGAGCAATATACAAGAAACGTATGTGTTTCAACAAATTTCAAAAATACAAAACTCCCCAGTCGTGGGAGCAATACAGGAAACAACGCAATTTTGTCACTAAACTAAAAAAGACATCAATGCGACATTACTTTTTTGAACGATGTGCTGGAGGGCCAAAGTCTAAAGATTTCTGGCCTACTATCAAACCCTTCTTATCAAAGAAGGGGTCTGATGGTGGGTCAGAAATCATATTATGTGAAAATGATAAAATGATTTCATCTCAGCCTGAAGTCAGCGAGGTGTTCAACGACTTCTTTGTAAATGTGGCCAAAGGCATTGGAAATACTAAAAGTAATTATAACCCCGATTTTTCCGACCATCCCAGCATTGAAAAGATTAAGGAGAAAGTCCCTTCTTCAACAGATACCTTTTCTTTTACGCCCGTCTCGAATGATACAGTTGCGAAAGTTATCTCAAACCTAAATACGAAGAAAGCAACCGGAGTTGACAATATATCAGCCAAGATTATAAAAGCATGTGCTCCTTCTTTGAGTTATCACATCTCAAACTTAATAAACTTTTCATTTATAGCCTGCGAATTTCCGACAGGGCTTAAAAGAGCACAAGTAATTCCCCTTTTTAAAAAGAAAGACCCCTTAAATAAGGAAAATTATCGACCTGTGAGTATACTACCCACGATATCTAAGGTATACGAGCGCATAATGCACGATCAGCTAACAGAGCATTTTGATAAAATTTTTAATCCTTTTCTAGCCGCCTTCCGGAAGGGTTTTGGTTGCCAGTCTACCCTGCTGCGACTGCTTGAGGACTGGCGCATGGCCTTGGACAGACAAGAGTGTGCTGCCGCTATACTCATGGACTTGTCCAAGGCGTTTGACTGTTTGCCTCATAGGCTTCTTGTTGCTAAGTTGAAGGCGTACGGTCTTTCCACTGGGGCAGTTGGTCTGCTGGACAGCTATCTCAGTGGAAGGAAGCAGCAGGTTAGACTCGGAGCCAATGCCAGTACCTGGAAGGATCTTTTTAAAGGAGTTCCCCAAGGTTCGATTTTAGGACCCCTCCTTTTCAACGTTTTCATCAACGATATATTTTATTTTGTTGTGCAGAGTTTTATTTATAACTATGCTGACGATAATACCGTCTCTTTTATTCACAAAGATTTACATATTTTAAAAAATGTTTTAGAACAAGAAAGTCTAAATCTTATAAAATGGTTTGAGAACAATTTTATGAAGGCCAACCCGGAGAAATTTCAAGCCATATGTATTGGTAAAAGAGCCTATGAAAACATAGACTCTTTCGACCTAGGTGGGACACAAATCAAATGTGAAGATAATGTCACTTTGCTTGGTATAAATATTGATCATATGTTAAAAATGGATAAACATATTTCTGAAATATGTCAGAAGGCATCAAAACAGTTGGCCGTCTTGAAAAGACTTGGGAGGTTTTTAACTAAACAAGGAAAACTGACTATATATAATTCATTTATTGTCTCAAATTTTAACTACTGTCCTTTAGCTTGGCATTTTTGTAGTGCTGCCAGCACAAATAAAATAGAAAGAATACAGGAGAGAGCACTTAGATTTATAAATAACGATTTTACCTCACCTTTAAAAACATTGTTGGTTAATTCAAACACTATTCCTCTTCATGTGCAGAGAATGCAAAAGATGGCTTCTGAAGTTTTTAAAATTGTAAACAAAATATCCCCTGAATATATCCAAAACCTTGTAAATATCAAAGTTTCATCTTACAATTTCAGGAACGAGAATACAGCAGAAGTCCCAAGAGTTAAAACAACAAGGTACGGCATCAAGTCCTTTCGGTTCGAGGCCGCCCGGATATGGAACAGCCTCCCAAATGAGATGCGAATCACAGATTCCTATCCACATTTCAGGAGGCTGATCCGTACCTGGGAAAATCTCGACTGTAAGTGTCCTTTATGTTCGTCCTAGTTCATGTTATGTTTACTTGTATGTGTACCATTATTTGTTTTTATTTACCCGTTTTTTATTTTTCATGATGACAAAACGTTTTAAGGTTTACATGTATGTATATATAAAATTCTGTGATGTTGCATACAGTTATTTATTCGTTCTAATTTGTGCATGCACTGTGATAATGTTGTTGTTTTACACATGTTTGTCGAAGAAAAAGCCCTACAGGGCTTATGTTATATCATGTTTGTAATATTCGACACAAAATAAATCTTCTATGTCTATGTCTATGTCTAACAACCATGCTAATCATCGAAATAGAGGCGTTTCATAAATCAATTAGCCTGTACAGTGTTTTTTGCAAATGGAATTGAATTGAAGAAACAATTGTTGCAAAAGTTGAACAATATAGCTGATGACTTTGCTAAGTATTACAATGGTAATGACACAGACGAATACCTAATCTCGGTTTTAGAATAAAGTGCCTATTCTATCTTTCATTATATGATGTAGATTTGCATCCCTCTGTTTATTCTGCTTACTTAAAACTTAACAAATATACATTTAGATAAGCTTTTAGAATCAGAGGCCATTTTCCCTTATACTAAGATTAAGGCGGCCATTTTGACCACCATCTTGCATCTTTGTTATGATGTTGGGTCAGCACTAAACTCAAACTTGAACTGTTAACAAAATAAAGTAAAGTCAAAAACAAGACAGTTAAGACAATTTATTAGAGATCAAGTTCTCACCCTGTCATTCCGTGGTTCTGTGGTTACCTGTTCCGTTACCACTAATATCGTGAGAACCAATTGATAGAATTATGGGTTATATATTAAGGTCAGAATTTCGTTTCCACTCGATATCTTAAGACTGAATGGACAAAATTGGACCAGCTTTTGTGTGCACATCAACATTGACAAGATCAGATCTAGCTTGGGAATTTTCGAAGCCTCCGTGGCCTAATGCATAAGCTACTGGCCTTGTAAACCAGGGGTCCTGGGTGTCCCAGGCTTCTCCAGTCTTTCGGTTGAGACTTTAAACAGATGTCTCTCCTCCATATCATCAGGAAAACATGTCCGTGCAATGAATACCCCCTCAAACCCCACTTTTATACAGTAAAACTGGGGTATGCAGGGGTATATCTATTTTTCTTGTTTTTGCTCCAAAACATAGATTGTGGGTACTCGTTAGAACGGCATCGGCGAGGCGGTTCTAACGTGTACCCACAATCTATGTTTTGAGCAAAAATAAGAAAAATATCAGAATTTTTCTATTGAAAATTTTCATTTTTGACAACTTCAAAAATCTGTGTATATTGCATGGGCGTGTTTTCGTAATGTGACCATAGCTGTTGAGTGGGAAGTAAAACACAAAATCAACCAACCAACTACATGTAGCTTGGAATTAATAAGGGACATTCTTTGCAAATGGGAATGTTACTCGTCATTTTTTTTACAAATGTGTAATAAGAGTTATGGCCCATGATCATTACCTTCAGTACACAGCGCTGAAGCTGGGCTAGTCAGATTCTCTGACACTTCTAGTTTTCCCAAATTTGCAACGGAGTTAAGGCCCTAGATTGATGTTTGAATTTCGTTTCCGCTCAATGTCTTGAGAGTATGATCGAATGAATTTACAGAATTTAACCAAATTTTGTATGCACATAAACAAGAACTAACTTGGGATTGTTACATGTCGTTTTTCGCAAATTTGTAACAGAATTGATTGGCGTTAGAATTTCATTTCTGCTCAGTATCTTGAGAATGTTTTGACAAAATTCAATCAAATATTGTAAACACGACAACATTTATCTAATCTAGCTTTGGATTGTTGCCGGTATTTTTTTGGCAAATTTGGCCCTTGATTGATGTCTGAATTTCGTTTCCTCTCAATATCTTGAGAATGCATTGACAGAATTTGACTAATTTTATATGCACATCATCATTGACAGAATCTAGCCTGGGATTGTACAGATCATTTTTCGCCAATTTGTGCCCATGTAATGGCCCTTGATTGATGTCAGAATTTTGTTTCCGTTCAATATCTTAAGAATGAATTAACAGAATTTGACAAATTTTGTATGCACATCAACATTGACACGATCTAGCTTGGGATTGATAGACATCATTTTTTGTGTAAATTTGTAACGGAGTAATGGCCCTTGATTGGCATAGAATTTTTTGTCCGTTAAATATCTTCAGAATGAATTGACAGAATTTAACTATTTTTACACACATCAACCTTGCGAATATCTAGGTTTGGATTCCACCATTTCCCACGTAATCTATATATAGTGTTATGGCCCCTGACTGACTTCCACAATTTGACTGTCAAATAGCATCCAACGCGCTGAAGAGGGGCTATACGCTCGTAGTTAGATTCTCTGACAATTCTAGCTAGCGCGCTTATTTTCCACTTTTAAGGTTACATCCACCCCGACTTTAAAAGAATTTCGAAGATTAAGGGGAGGAGAACTGTTTTCAGCATGCCCGTCATTCTGTGATTCCCTCAGCATTTGAAGGTGTTTGTCTTTAACTTGAGTACTTTTAGTCCAATTTTGTTCAAACTGGTACCACGCCATCACCATCTGACAATACATGTTTGGTAGGAAAATAGGGGCTGCAGGATCAATGTTGCAAGAGTTACATGAATGTAACTTTGTAATTCTGAATGCAAGATAAAACGTAAAACTAATAAAAATAAAACATATCCTTTAAGATCAGTGAGATATTGAACAAACAGTGCATAGTTTGTTAAAATTCCTAGTGTTTTCAGTATATCCTTTTAATAATTTGCCAGTTATCTTTCAGACATATTGAAGATGTGGAGGAATATTTTTCTTGGTGAAAAAATAATTTTAAATTTACATTTTTACAGCATTTTGAACTTAGCCCATTTTCATTCACTTTACATATTGAATAATGGAATATAGAGCCTACTTTGTGAAATCAACTCCTCCTAGTGTTTACAGTATATTCTTTAAATACTTTGCAGTTATCTTTCAGGCATATTGAAGATGTGCATGAAGATTTTTCTTGGTGAAAAAAAAAATATAATATTTTTAAAAAAAATAATATTTTTTTACAATTTTACAGCGTTTTGATCTTGGCCAATTTTCGTTCACTTTACATATTGAACTACGGCATATCGTGCCTACAATGTGAAATCAAATCCTCCTAGACTTTTCAGTGTATCCTTTTAACACTTTGCAGTTAGCTTTCAGCTATATTGCAGATGTGCATGAAGATGTTTCATGATGAAAAAATATTTTGAACAGAATTTGTAGTTTTAAACTTAGCCAATTTTCGTTCCATTTAGATATTGAATAATGATATATAGTGTCTACTTTGTGAAATCGGCTCTTCTTAGAGTTTTCAGTATATCCTTTTAATACTTGGCAGATATCTTTCAGACATATTGAAGATGTGCATGAAGATTTTTCTTGATGAAGGAATATGGATAAACTGCAGCTCTATGAAGCAGTTTGACGCCGTTAAAATACTTTGTAACTAGCAAACATGGTTCACAAGTTATCTCCTTGTGGGGGTGTGGGTATACTGTAAGCCTTGCTTGCAACCAATTTCATGTTTCCTCTGAAATCTCTTAAATGTTTTAACTAGTGCACCAACTCTATCAACCAGCAGCAGACCTTTCTATTGGATTCTTTTTAAAAAGCCAACGTGTATAATTATTATCATTCAGAAGTCTAATAGCTGTTTACATAACAGTTTAAATGCCATATCGTATAGATTACTGGAACATGTCGTTTTGACCAATGAAATAATGTTAAGCTAAATGTAGGAACTTACTGAAAGAAAAGAAAAAAAAATAAACCCGACACTATCGTTACGATTATGTCAGACAACTCTACAGCAATGGAAATGCCTTACGAGCATCATGAAATTTTAATGATTTCACAGATCGGCTGTACCGTATATCCTAATGATCATTTTTTCTTCTAAAGATCTACGTCGGAAATAAAATATAAAGGATTGATCCTTTGGAAGCAGTAAAAACATTCAAAGGGAGATAGTATGGACTATATTGCGCAATTTCGGGTAATGAACCCTCATCAGTAGCCCTTTTTAAACCGGCAACGAAAGCCAGACTATTGTACTGCAATTTCCAAAAATTATACGAGAAGTCTAAATCAAAGACACATTCCTAAACGGGGTTAAATAATTTAAACATTGCTTAGAAGTATGTTTCTAAACTTGAGTGTTTTGAACACTCTGAATATCTTTACTGATCTCATAGGACCTAAATAAAGGATGTATTTGGGGTGTTCTAGATTGCCTCCAGACGTGTGTTTTTCTCGCTACATTATTTGCCGTATCTATGGGCGCAGTTGACTGTTTTCTGAAAACTACAACTCCGTTGAAAAACAGAATTTTTCATGTTTACAAGAAATAATATCATGTTACTAATGGTCAACATATTTTCACGTCTTTGGTATCATTTTTATCCGAGACTACTGATATTGGTCTCGTGTTAGAGCTTAGACAAAGCCCTTTCATTCTAAGATTATCTAATTTGCATATTCACGAATTTCAGATAAAACTAAAAAAAAAATGACTGAAACAATAAATAAAAAAATCCATAACTTCTCAAGGCCCAAACTATCATTATGGCTCAATGTTCAGACCCAGTTTAAACACGATACATCTTTTTACAAACCATCCTTGAAACAAATTTCTCTTTACGCGAGTGCGATGAAATCCAATCATTTTGTGCAGTAAAATGATACCACCAAAGCAAGATGAAGTAACAGAGTGTTTTGTGTATACCATACCAAACCCTGTGAATCTAGAAAAAGAAGACCCGTAAGTACTTTAAATTTTAGCAAGTACATGTACCTGGCCCCAATGTTAAAAATGTATTCATGCTCAACAAGCCTAGATTAAAATTTAATCTACTGATTAATATTATTAATCCTGTTGATAAATGTTACGATGCAAAATATTTTAAATGGTCGACATTTTAACATTTGAGCCGCCTCATGGGAAAACCAACAATCTGCATAGGCGAAAACAAAGACGCAGATCAGCTTCACCGCGAAGCTGATCAGCGCCTTTGTTTTCGCTACTCGGATAGTACAATTACTCTTCTACTTAAATCCGAAATTTCAAGCTTCTAGCTCTTTACTGTGCTTGTACAGGTCGGTTTGTATCAGACCTGTTCAAAAACCACATTGTTGGTTTTTCCCACGAGGCGGCTCATTTATCAGCAGGATAAGTTTCTTGTTTAGATGATCCATAACTAAAATGTCAATTAGATATAGGCTATTTCTGTATTCGTCAGATGTTTAAATTTCATTTTCAGCTGTGTTGGGCATGAACAAAGTTAAATATAATCATAGGGCCTGGCCTCACAGTACACCCACAATGTCAGTGTGCCTACTGAATGCCTCATTCATTCAACGTTTGTAAACAATGATTCATCATTTTTAACCCCTTGTCTTGGGAGGGTAGCTTTACAGAAATAAAATATTTGTTTTAATCTTTACAACTGATATACACTTAACATCATGAATCGTTTGGTAATTTAAAGCAAATTTCCATTTCTAGCAATCGAATGTCACCAATAAAATATAGTGGCCTGCTTCTCTGCTGCTATATGCGATATGCTTTTCTTTCATATGATATCCGCATGACTTTGTTTATTTGCTTTAAAATTTATCTTTTTATCCAGGTAAACATTAACGAATGATGTTCAGCAGTGCCCACCCGGTGGCCACCCTGGTCTGTCTTCTACAGCTGACTTTATCCGCAGGGCTACCAACTTCAACCCAGAGGACAATTCCCTTCAGATGCAAGAAAATCTTCGTGCCATGCATTTTGCCACACACCGTGACGTATAGCATTGCGTGTACCAAAAGGTAAATCATCGAATACATGATGAGCTGCGTCAGGAGAAAGACGGCATTTTGCCTATGCGAAAACAGACACAGATCAGCTCAGCGCCATTGTTTGTGCTATACGGATAGTACAATTCCTCTTCTTTCTAAATCTAAAATTTCAAGCCTCTAGCCATCTGTGCTTGTGCAGCTTGTGCAGCTCGGTTTTGTCGGACCTGTTCGGAAACACATTGTTGGTTTTCTCATGATTCGGCTCAATTATAATGATGTTCTTGTTCATGGTTTATCAGTGGTGCATCATAAATTTATCATACAATTTTATTTATTTATTTATTTATTTATTTATTTATTTATTTATTTATTTATTTATTTATTTATTTATTCATTTTCCAATAATTGATTAAAGGTCATACAGATACATACTAGGATTACCTGTATACTTAATACTGCTATCGTGAACCTGGAGTTCTAGATGAAGCGCCCTTGAGTCTTAGAACTAGTGCAAAGTAAAGTGCACCTGGAGTTCTGAGAATGTGCTCACCATGTGCACTTGGTGTATACTTTAGTTCAGACCTTACCGTATACAATTCACCAACAGTGCCATTGGTGCCTATGTTATGAGCCACGTCATGAGAATGGTAAAAGTAGGCAATGATCAGGAAATGGTGCAATCAGGAAGAAATTCCCATCCCAAAATCCGAGGTGGGAAAAACTAAATTAGCAATTATACTAACTTATACTTAGAAAACATACCGTAAGCCGAGTGAGCAGCTTTTTTTTCCTAAAAGGGCGGCAACTCCGTCACAGCTGCACTACTCATCAGCGCCTTTGTTTTCTCTAAACAAAATTGAGCCGCCTCGTGGGAAAACCAAAAATGTGGTTTCCGAACAGGTCCGACACAAACCGGCTTGTACAAGCACAGAAAAGAGCTAGAAGCTTGAAATTTTGGATTTAAGTAGAAGAGGAATTGTACTATCCAAGCAGCGAAAACAAAGGCGCTGATCAGCTTCGCGGTTACCGCGAAGCTGATCTGCGTCTTTGTTTTCGCCTATGCAGATTGTTGGTTTTCCCATGAGGCGGCTCAAATTGTACAGTTCCTCTTCTACTTATTTCCGACATTTCAAGCTGCTTCTGACCTTCTTCTGTGACTTTTCAGGGCAGTTTGTGACCGACCTGGTCGGAAATCCAGATTGTTGCCTTTTTCATGTGAAGGCTCATACGACTCATGAACATTTTCAACAGACAATGGTGTTATCAATGGTGTCTGTGTCAAACTCAGAATTGGGAACAATAAAATATCAATTCATATACTCGTACTTGGTTTATTCTTACATTTTTTTTTGTTAAAACATGTGTTTGTTAAAACATATTTCTTATTCATGCGGTTAGGCGCCTGTAACGCCAGTAACTTTGTGTTACTGATCGTTCCAAGGCGATACTTCTGTGGTGGTTCTTTTTGTTTTATGTCTTGGTGTTTAAATTTTTTTGTGCTGTTGGCGCCTTATGTGTGTTTTCATAGTTTTAGTTAAGTTAAGGTAACTGAGTGGAAACCTGTTGGGAAAATAGCTGCTCATTCGGCTTACGATATGTTTCATGGTATAAGTACCTGATTGTTAGTTTGGTTTTTTCCCACCTCGGTTGTTTGGAGTGGGAATCTTTTTCTGATTGCGCCTTTTCCTGATCTTTGCCTACTTGTACCTTTTAAGTATATAAAGTAGGTATTTACTGCATGAATATGTTTACATGATGATAGCAAAAGAGAAGTGCTAATCATCTGTCGATGAGCTTTTGTCACCGAGTTGTCTGTCGGTGAGTTGGCGTGTTACCATACAAAAAATACAGCCCCTTTCACTCGAGTTTGCCGTTTGAGCATTTAGATCAATCAAGTTTGTGTGTAAATCTGGTTTATCTTTAATTCTATTTTAGAACTGAAACAGTGTCCCAGGAGCCAGGTGTTCTTAAAATCTATTCAGCATTTATCGTAATGATGTCACCTCTTCTGATAAAAACTGTAATTATTTGATTAAAGCATATTTTTATTTCAAAATTCTTTGCACAACATATACAATGCATATCAAGAACATACATTTGAAATAGGATAGGGACAAAAGCAGAATTTTATCTATTTTAGCAGTTACCTATCGGTATCTACATGGCCAAAATTCCACATAGTAAGATAAAAATTTCAATTGAGTTTGCCGTTTTAAATGTCAACTAGTTTGAAATTGTCACTCAAATCAGCTGATCAATCAATCAGGATGTCTATGTGGACAACGAGAAAAGACACTCAGATCTTAAAAACACAGTGTCTTCTTGTGTAATGCAAATGCTCAAATGCAGACTCGAGTGAAAGGGGCTGCATCAGTGTATCATCAGAACCAGCTCAAATCGAAAAACATCACTGTGACTATTATGCATAGCACGATTCATTCTGTTGCAGATGTCAGCGACAAGGTTGTGAAGATGGATTCTGCAAACTTAATTCCAACTGTCGAAAAACAACAACTTATTTTATCTGTGACTGTTTTGGATGTGACAAAAACGAAGAAAAATCCTGGATGAAAGAATATTAAGGGGAAAAATAAAGTCGTGTAAGAACTATCATGCTCTGATTATAACGTACATGTACTTTACCTAGACTGTTCTAGCCTGGGTCCCGTCGTCAATATAATTATTTTTCCAAATTCTGTTTTAATGTTGTTTTATTTCGACAATGAGTACGTTATGAAGTTACACATCAAAGGTATCGGTAGCCGTTATTGATTTCCGTAGATATTGTCATTTTTGGCTAAGAAACGAGAAAATAAAAATGAGAAAAATTATCAGACTGGAATCCAGGCTAAGACTGTTCGGGCATATCCATGATTGTAATAGTTTGCAGTATTTTATCAGTTTGCTTTTTAGACATCGAAATACATTTGTGATTTATTCTTATGTTGTCTGTTTCTCCTTCCGCTTATATGTGGTGCTTTTCTTCATGGCTTTTGATTGATGTTCGCCAGACGGCTACCTTATCGGGAAAGTGCTAGTCATTTTGCTCCCCTAAAGGAATGCTCAAATTTTGGCTATGTTTTGTGTTGGAGTCTGGATTTGTATTTATAAATTAATTGTATGTCTGGTGTGGGTTTGAGCTCCACACGGGGCACATGTGAGACAAGCCAAGTTCCGCTTGCGGGTGTGCCAGGTGGTTTTTCTCGGTGTTCTCCCGTTTTCGCCACTTATGGGGTTTGCTGTGGCTGGGTTCGTCTCACGTTACATTTGATGGAAGCGGTGGGATAATGACAACTGCCAGACCGGAGTTGCTTTACCCTTGCACAGTTCTCGGAGGGGGGGGGGGTAGTGTAACGGTGTGCTATAAATAGATATGCAAATTTCCAACTCAGCAGTTGGTAAAGTTAGTAAGACTTAGTGTCGCATATAAAGCACAGTGGACGAGCATACTTTTCTACCGACGAGGTTTAGCTGTTGCTGGTTCGGCAAATGTTACAAGAGCAATTTTGTAAACTTTTCATGAAATTTGCTGATTTCACAGATCGGCTGTAACATAACATACATGTATATCCTAATGATCAAACTCTTTCTTCTACAGATCTACGTCGGAATGATGTATTTGGGGTGTTCTAGATTGCCTCCAGACGTGTGTATTTCTCGCTACATTATTTGCCGTATCTATGATCGCATTTGACTGTTTTCAGAAAACTACAACTCCGTTGAAATACAGAGTTACTGCTAGGAAACGATTGAATGTACCGATAATTACCACCTGGTTTCTTAGTTTTGTAGTCGGCTTTGGTTTTGTATTCGGATTAACATTAACAGATTGGGAAAGTGCGTTAAAGTACAGGGCCCAGTTGTTCAAAGCATCGTTAGCTTAACGATATCGTTAAGCTAACGATGCTTTGAACAACTGGGTCCAGGACATCATTGACAAATGAGAACACTACCAATGACAGTTCTATTGTGGCACCCTATGAAAGCAGTGAATCCGCCGTGGATTTTGAAAATGCAACATTACAATCCTACGATTCTGAATTGGAATTTTCCCTGTGTGGGGTGTTGGAATTCAAGAGTATATGCTAATGACCAGTAGGGCAAACCCTCCCCCCCCCCAGGGGGAATTTTCTGCACCATGATTTTCTAAAAGTATAGTGAAAAAGCTATCAAATCCTGTTTTCTGCTCTCTGGAAGTGGAAGCGTTTGCATTTTACGCTATGTTTTATTATATGCCCTGATACCAGCTTTTGTGTAGAAATAATGGGGGTAGGCGTAGAAAGTCGAACATACCTCTGCTGCTACTTATCCTAGACCATTGAACTTGGTCTTTTTTTTAAAGCTTAGACATAGCCCTTTCATTCTATGATAAGTAATGCAAAATATCTACTTTGCATATTCATGAATATTAATGAAAACATGAAAATGGTAGAAAATCATTAAAAACCCATAAATTAACTCATTTCAGGCCTAAACTATAGTTGTGACACATTTATATTACACCATTTAGACATATTTGATAAATTTATTGTTATCATGAGCCTATGTGAAAATTATCTCATTTGTATATTCATGAATATTAATCAAAAAGTAAAACTCCTGGAAAAATAGGGTGTATACATATAGTATCATTTGTACCTGGGCTGTTGATAAACATGGAACACTAAATGTGGAATCAAATGAATGCTATGGCCATGTTCTATCACCCTTATACATATAATACATGTATTTAAGGATATAAGGCTCATCTATTTTTTTTTCATGAATATTAATGAAAACTAGAAATTGCAGAAATAATGAACAAGAAAATTATATCATGTTATTTGTAACATGCTATAGGGGGCGGTTCATAGAAGTTTGAGGGCTAAAATAAGAAAATATTGGGATTGAATCATCTTTTCATTTCAGTTCATGAACACACGTGGAAAGATAATCCAATATCCAAACTTAAACTTATTGGCTGGTCGGTACATGTGTATGCATGCCGTGACTTAACAACGGCAGAAAACAATACACCCTGTATGACTGGGACGCAACCAGCTTTCTTACTTTTTTATCTAAGACCTCATCTAATCTTGCTAAAATTCATATTTGAAGTACTCAAATATCTTTACACATTTATAACATAAAGTCATCTTTCAACCAGCGAACATGTTTTGACGTGATCATTCAAAGGCACCATAAATATAAGATTCGAAAAATGTACGCGTTTGAAAGGCCTAGGGCGTTTATGTCCTTTTTTTGTCTCATATTTTGCTGAAAATGAATTTTGGAATTTAGGTGAGAAAACTATTCCTAAAACAGCCATATGTCCCATCTTTTTAAAACCAGAACAAGTACTTCATTTATCCTACAAAACCATTGATAGAGTCCATTTTGCACTTTTTGATCATTTCTGAACATATTTTTAATTTTAATGCCCACATGACCACCAAAATGATACGTTGCATACAATATATCTGGATGATACTTCATAATTATTTCATAATAAGAAATTGTTCGTCGCGAGGGCCGGTAGTAGAAAATGGTGTAAAATTGTGAAAATTAGACCCAAAATTGCAAAAAAGTGGTATTTCTATGCTTTTCGGAGCGTTGCCATGCCAACATGTGTAATTTGCAAGTGATAGTTGTGCCAGAATTTATAAGCAAGGACATATACGTGCTATTTGCAATATTTTTCTACTCAAAAATTTCAAAATTCATTTTTTTTTACCAACGCATGAGGCCGAAATCAAGCTTTAAATACCCTAGGCCGTTAAGCTGGGATTACAATTTATTCTTTGCATTATTTTAGAAGCTTTTGAAGTTGAGGCCGATGCTGTTCGTCTTTAGAAACTCAAATTTGATCGGTCATGACCGTTAAAGTAATTAAAATTATGCTTAAAATGTTTTACGGTTTATATGGTTTATTCGCTGTATACAATCGATTTTCAAACAGGTGTCAGAGGGTAGAATGCCGATTCGAACAAAATGCAGATACAATATCACAGTATGGGAGCGGAAGTGAACGGACAACTGCGATTGTACAGGACTTGCGACTTTGTACAGTGACGATCGGTCACTTGCGGTATTGACACGGGTAGCGAAATGTGTAAGTGTCACACAGGACAGGCAACTATATTTATTTTGCTACACGTTTTCGGTGAGTTAAATGTTTTTATTATTTTCCGACCTACGAAACATGTTGGGTTTGATACTGCATGAGAAGAAATTGTGTTCTGATCACCTGTCTATCATTAGCAGACGTCTGTTTGACAACATTGTAAATATCCGTAAAACGTGTTTAAAGAAATAAATTCGTTTTTGTTTAGCATTTATTCTTCTGGCAGAATCCCTTTATAAGAGCGTATATAGACCATCTTCAAACATTCAACTGCAATTCGTGAAATTTTGAAAATAAGGATCATGCGAAAAGCATAATTGTACAGTCACCTGCAGTCATCAGATGATCCCTTGTACAGATCAACTGCGATTACCTTGAACGATCACTTGCGTGGTATAATTTTGGAAATGCGCTTTTATTTACTTAGTGCAACCTGTGTGTCAATTTTAAACCTATCACACCGATCCTATTGTGATGGAATATTACTTAGTTCAACATATGTGTCAATTTTTAAACTATCACACCGATCCTATTGTGATGGAATTTTACTAAGCTCCCACCCGTGTACAGAAACTGGTTCAATCAGAACCAAAGTCTCGTTCTTAATATCAAGGCAGAAAGCAAATGAAATTGCAGGTAAGTATTGTTACATTTAAATAGAGTAAGCAGCTTTTCCAAAATGATAGCTATTCAGAAACTGTTACAAGATACAGAATATATGCCCAGGGGAGGTACTCTGAATTATTATTAAAAATGTGGGAGCAGCATATGAAATGTTATCAAAGAACCAAAGCAGACATACCACCGTGAAAATAGTTTTATTTCCTTCATGGGTATAATTCAGTGCTGTTTATGCAAAGAGCACTATCCTGATAAGCTTAAAAAGTCATACATTTGAGCCGCCTCATGAGAAAACAAACAATATGCATATACAAAACCAAAGGCGTAGATCAGCTTCGCAGAAAATGCGAAGCTGATCAGCACCTTTGTTTTCGCTACACGGAGACTACAATTCCTCTAGTTTTTAAATCCAAAATTTTCAGTCTGTGCTTTTACAGCCCGGTTTGTGTCGGACCTGTTCGAAAACAACAATGTTGGTTTTCTCAGGCGGCTCTTGTGAATTTTTCAGTTGCTGATTCTATCTTGACTTGCAACGTTTGGTTTTCATGCTTGTCTATAGAAAACATCGCCAAAAACCCTCGAAGAGGTGTCACAGTAGTAGCATTTGATTGTGGAATCTATCTTGATAAATTCAATCAAACATAGCCTGAAATAACAGAAAAAATACGACACTGGTTCAAAGTTTGAGTCGATCTGACTGCGCTACACATGTGTGCCGGTACATTTTGAAGAGCAGGTGTTGTTTCGTATTCTTATTTAACTGGCATTTTATCTGTACTCAGCTTTAAAACGGCGAATTAAAGCAAAGTGCGTGTAGTAAGGGGATATCAATCTCCAGTCCGAGTTGTCCTAGAATGTTCTAATATCACACATGTAAAATCACGAGCACAAGTGACCGTTCAATTTAAATTCTTCTTGATCGCAAGAGACTGTTCAATCAAAGTACAAGTGACCGTACAATTGACCCAAAATACTGACCTACATTTGAACGGATATCTAATGCCTTTTACGTACCTACTCACATTTTCGTTGACTGTCCGCCACATAGTTGATTGAATGATTACAGGACATATAAAAAAGAAGCATTTGATATTGTTTTCATATTTTAATACACTGTTTTATAAAGCAGGCCAGATCGGGGGAACACCAAGGTCTAATGATCAATGTTGTTTTTTTCAAGGGATACGGTCATTGATTCTTATGTCACCGTCATCAATGAAAGGGATACATATGTGAAAACTTACGCAAACAAAAATCCAGTAACATAATCCACCTACATGGCTGCCAGGTAAACATTTTAACACACCACGTGGTTACTTTTTTGAGTGCAAGTGACTGAGCGTCACTGTACAAAGTCGCAAGTCCTGTACAATCGCAGTTGTTCGTTCACTTCCGCTCCCATACTGTGAATATGGTAGGAATAAGTGTCTGAGTACATATACAAGGGTTTTCAAAAGGGTCCAAACACAAGCATTAATCATTGTTTAGAGAATTCAAACTGTACATTTTATGCCACTTTTACATTTGAACCCCACCTGGTCAATCGCAATTTTTCTAGAGCAAAGTATCGACCCCAGATTTAGACGGAATATTTCCATCGGTATTCCGTTAGACCTCTCCATACCGGGAGAGGAGCGAGGTCACGAAGTGTATCGGAGTACAGGTTAGCCAGCTGATCTACCCCAGAATTTGAAAGATATGCAATGTTTCACTAAAGAACATGTCTTTGAGACAATGTAAATGCAATCGTGTAATTGTACCCGATAAAATAAGAAACGAAAGGGTACCGTGTATCATTTTTTTCATAAAAATCACAAGTAATGATATAATTTGAAAGACATATGAGCCTCGACGTGAGAAAACCGGATTTCGGGGTTTCCGACCGGGAGCGACACAAAAGCAAGCTAGATGCTTGAAATTTTGGCTAAAATTAATAGAGGAATTGTACTTACCGAGTAGCGAAAACAAAGGCGCAGGACAGTTGTGCAGTTACTGCACCGCTGATCTGCGCCTTTGATTTCGCATATGCAAAATTCCGATTTTCTCGTTATGCGGCTCATATTTTTCAGGCCGTACGAAAATCCCGTATGTATCGCTTATCTTATAAAACTCTGCTATAAACCATGTGGGGGTCAAATGTTTAAAGTCGCATTAAAATTTTATCATTTTACATTCTCCTTAGTTCTAATTAATCTTGATAAAATTCATCTTGATAAATAAAGAAGTTACTTACTTACTTACTTACTTACTTACTTACTTCCTTACAATAATTGCTGTAGGTGTATGTAATGTTTTTAGTACACCAGTCCTGAAGGTACTCAGACACATATTCTCTCCCTCTTTTATCTGTATGTTGTTCAAAGACGGGTTCTAAAGGCGAAGAATGTCATTTGACACCCTTTTCAAAAAAGGTACAAGTAGGCAATGATGAGGAAAAACGCAATCAGTAAGAAACTCCTACTCCAAAAACCGAGGAGGGAAAAACTAAACCGACAATTAGGTACTTAGACAATATATCGAAAGCCAAGTGAGCAGTTATTTCCCAAAAGACGGTCACTCAGTTACCCGAACTTAAATAAAAATACGAAAACATACATAAGGCTCAAACAGTACAAAATTCGACTCCATAACACAAAACAAATGGAACCACAACAGAACTATCGCCTTTGAACGATTAGTAATATAAAATGACTGGGAGGCTTAAACCGGTTTTACAGGCGCCTAACCTCACCCTGATCTTCTGCAGTGGTTCACAACATTAAGTTAGTCGTTCGGTCCTCGTGGTGAATCTCTTCCTAGTCAATGAATCATCTTGAAGGACAAACACATAAATCATGATAACCACCCTGGTGAAGCAAATACGAGGACTCAACAGATTCAGTAAGCTGCCCGACGATGAAGCTCCCTGGGTGCCGAATAACTTACTGAAACCCGGAGCAAATGTTAACAATTCCATACCGGAGATAAATCTTATAACGCGAAACATTCAATCATATTTTAATGATCTAATACGATCATGGCTGATCAGATTGGAGTGTTTAAAGACAAACTACATTGGTTTAACTTCACAAGCTTCGAAAGACTGCAAGAGTTTGTTAATTGAAAAAAAAAAAAAAAAAAAAAAAAACTACCCGAAACTTGAATTGATGGTACCGTTGAATAATCACATTCAAAGCATGATTACCGGCTGCATTAATGTCTTTCCTCTATAACTTTTTAAAGAAAATAAATTCCAGTACTCTGTATGTGAATTTTATCAAGATTAATTAGAACTAAGAAAAATTCAACATGTTGAATTTGGGCAATTAATGAAGACTTAATGGAAAAATCTCATCATTGCGTTTATTTTGTCGGGTTTATTACTTAAACATGTTGATAATAAAACTGTTTGTTTTTACCTCATTTAATTTTTCAAACTACTGCCAAACCATATTCGGTTACAATCTCCCTGCTTCACATGTAACAAAATAGCGTAGATTGGTCCAACATTACACGACTCGTTGAAAAAAGGGAGTGCACTGATTGGAGGCCAGATCGAATGGACAACAATGTACAGTGAGGCATTATCGAATCGTCAACCATGACTCTGAAACGAAGAGTTCGTTGCCTCGATGTACATGTATGTTGTACTAAACTGACGTCAATAAAAACGCCTCACCGAAAATGTTGCATAACTTGACCAATAGATACACAATATGAATATAATTTGCATTTTCCTTACTTTACATTCTCTCTCATGGTATAGCATAAACCGACTTTGTTTAAGATGCGCACTTTTCTCAAAACCTGCATGGGTGCACCATTTTTAAAAATGCACAATGACGTCATTATACAGACGTTTTTGACGTGAAAATTCTTGAAAGCCGTGCAAGTCGTTTTACAAACTGAAGAACATCAAACTTTTGAAACGTTACATTACTGGACAACGTGAAACTGAAATACTGAAAAATAAAAAAAACAAAAACAAAAAAAAACAAAAAAAAAAAAAAAAAAAAACGGACTTTTCACAAGAAAAGTAACAGATGGAACGAAAAAATGATACTGTTCGGTTTCTGGCGTCTCCAAAGTCTGGGACCATCGTTCGCTTAGATATAAGATTTTGTTACCGTAGCTCTTTCGCCGACGCTTCTGTAGCAAAATCGTTTTGACGTCGACGTCTCTTCTGCTTACGAAATCTAATGATGAAACGTTTCAGAAACGATGCCGTTATATTCGGGTTAATACCTTGAGTTAATCTTCATAAAGTAGTCGAATTATTACAAATGAATAGCCAAGAATGGACCAATGGTATTCTGGCGCTTAATTCCCTAGACGTCAAATACACTTTATCCGTAAGGACGTTCGTTTCTAACTGAAAGGCAGGAGAAGTAACTATAGAAACTATTCTATGTCTAAAAGCCATGCCAGGATAGCCTTTGAAAACTTTTTGACCATTTTGACGGCGATTACCATTTTAGCATTGGTCATTAGCTGCAGTGACGTCAATAACGCTAGAGAACGAGAATCGGTTTTCCAAAAATGTGTTTCAGCAACCTATGGTCACGTATTGATATTCCACTCTATGGCTTTTGTGTTGGTTTTTTAAAGGAGATTATCAGTAATCGAAAGAAGCCGGATGCCCGATAGACCGATTCATGAACAGAATAGGGATTTTGCTAGGGTCTGTGTTTTCAACAGCATGTCATTTTTCGAGCAGCTGTCTGAATAATTCCATTTCACCATTTCCGAATGCGTAAAAGATTAGCAAAATATGACCAATATTTAAAATAATCTAAGCTGTTAATCTTGGCAGTGTCACGTGTCAAAATTGACTGAGGCGTTTTTTGTTGACGTCAGTATAAATCGAGTTTGCTTCCAAAAACTCAATTTTAAATCTGCATTCCGTCAGGTGTCTTGTGATGTTGTATCAGTCTGCGCTGTAAGATATTTTACATCGAGGGTATTCAGGATGCAAACATTTCTCTAAATTACAGCCAAACAACATTCGAGTACTTTTTGCCTGCGTTCTAAGTAAACATGATGACATTAGAGAGCGCCACACGCTAGCGTATAAACCAAATGTGCATGAACCTCCGTGCACAGTATTTATTTTCTATATTATGAAAACTCTATCGGTAATGCTTGAAGAGTATTCAAAACAAAATGCAAGCTTCATTGTTTACAATGCTTAGGAAAAGATACGCTTTCGTTCTTATTCTGTCGTTGATTGCATGCTTTAATTTTGAATTGTTTCTGTACAAAATTTGGAATGAAATATATTTAAACCGAAACAAATGCGCGCAGGTCGTATGAAAAATCGCGACACGCTTAAGAGTTTGGACGTATACAAATTAATTTGTTTCTTAAACTCGTTTTAGCAGTCACATATTTGCATGTGACTGAGGCGTGTGCCAGACGTACAAAATATTAAAAAATAAAATAAGAAAATATATGTAGAGAAAAAACGTATAGCGCACATTAGCGTGCCTAAAACGTGTGCCAAAAGCGTTCAAAGCGTATTCAAAGCACCTTTTACGCGCGTGGAACTTATTCGAAACGTATATGATACACGTCCGACACACGTCGAACTTGAAGAATTTTTTTTGAACACGCTTGTTACGCGCGCCGACCTATAGCAGTATTCAAGATGATTTCTTGACGATTTAGCAAACGCCCATATATCAAAATAAGATATTTGCTGTCTCAGACACCACTAGCACACAACTTTAATCGATAATATGTGATCACAAAACATAATGCTAAACGAGCCGCTTCTAGCTTTTTTTTAAAAGCTATCCTTGTATTCTAATACTATTCTAAAATCAGAACCACGCTATTTTTAGCATGCATCGGTTTTTCCACTTAAATATCGATAAACAAAGAACTGGTTACCGCCTAACCAGACAAGTTATTATACATCTTATCAAGGAATCGGAAACCAGTATAAAATGAGGCACATTAAGGGGGTTTCAACTTAACATTCTTTGTTGTCTGGTCAAATATAATATAAAACCCCTGTTGAAGACCCCTACAGCTTTTAGGTTAGTACTTAAACCGTGTTGCTTAACCTCTGACATAGATATGCATGTTGATCAGACTGCTTAAATAAACATGTTCTCAATAATGCGACTGACGGTAAACAATATATTACCGACGAACTCTCACATTGCACTAGAAAATGTGTAAAACACATAGGTGCCTCTTTAAAGCGTGTTTACAAAACTATATCACGTGAGTTCAAGCGGCACGGTCAATTTAATTTACCTACACATATTGACAAACACATCATAAGTAGGTCAACGTACAATTTGAGCCATATTTGCAAAAAATAAGCAGAATACCTCGCATCGAAAACGCATATTCCCTACATTGAAGAAAACATTGCCAAATAAAGCCTCCCACTGTTCCAAAAACAAGTATAAATAACACTAAGCAAGCACAAAAAATCAATCAACGCATGAAAATGGCTGCTTCAGTTCACTAGGACGCAATTTACAATAGACACGCCCACTCATTAACATTTTAACAACAAATTCACAGAAACGATAAAAAAAAACTGAGAATTAAGGAAAAATAAACATAAACAGTGAAGCTGGCATTTTGAACTATTTCACATGACAATCAGCATTTCCAACTAAACTGTCATCTATAAAAAAAATGTTAAATCTTACCGTTCTCAATGACGTCACGAAATGATTGACAGAATACTGAAAACATATAGGGCTTTATCAAATACTTAAATACATTACATAACAGATACGTTTAGCGTAACATACATTTCAAATACCTGAAATTCACACTGTTAAATACTTTCGCCCCAGAAAAATGAACTGATATACCTACAGAATGACTTGTATCTGATTATTTCTGTTATTTTCATATTTTTTGTGTATAGAATATGATCCTAATTTCAGTTCTCTAGAGCTTTTGGTTGCTGAGATACTGTCAATTCTATTGGTACATTCCCTTCATTTGTCTATGTTTTTCTCTTATATCTAAAGTTTTCTTAAATTTTGGCCACAAGATAGTCAACTTTTTCCTATATCTTATTATATAATTATAAATAATTGTCATATCTATCATTTGATACCAATTTCAGCTCTCTGTTTTTTTTTTTTTTTTTTTGTTTTTTTTTTTTTTTTTTTGTTTTTTTTTTTTTTGTTTTTTTTGTTTTTTTTTTTTGTTTTTTTTTTTTTTGCTGTTGAGATATAAACGTTTCCGTTGGTATACCCCACTATTTTTCTGTGTTTTTTTTTTTATCTAATTTTTAAAGTTCTTGTCAATATTCGAACAATAAGAAAGTCTAATTATTCATTAATCATATTATATGATTATAAAACATTATAATAGCAATCATTCTATACCAATTTCAGCTCTCTAGAGCTTTTGGTTGCTGAGTTATTAACCTTTTCATTGGTATACCCCCTCCATTTTTCTGTGATTTTTCCCTTAAATTTAAAGTTTTATCAATATTCGAAAAACAAGAAAGTCAGAATGTTTGTGTGTCTTACCACATGATTACAGAACAGAATCCTAGCAATGATTTGATACCAATTTCAGCTCTCTAGAGCTCTTGGTCACCGAGATATTAACAATTTTACTGGTATACCTCCTTCCTTTGACAGTGATTTTTCTGCTATAACTTATATTTTCTTAAATATTTGAGCAACAAGAAAGTAAGTTTGTTTATATATTTTATTACATAATTGTAGAATATTGTCATAGCAATCATTTGATACCAATTTCAGCTCTCTAGGACATTGGGTTGCCGAGATATAAACGTTTACATTGGTATACCTCCTCCGTTTTTCTTTGAGTTTTATCTAATATTAAAAGTTCTTATCAATATTTGAACAACAAAAAAGTTCGATTATTTATATGTCTTATCATACGATTATAGAACATTATCATATCAATCATTTGATACCAATTTCTCTAGAGCGATTGGTCACTGAGATATTAGCAATTTCATTGGTATACCCCCTTCCTTTGACAGTGATTTTTCTCTTATATCTTATTTTTTCTTAAATATTTGAGCAACAAAAAAGTCAGCTTGTTTATGTATCTTATTATAAGGTTATAGAATATTGTCAATGCAATCATTTGACACCAATTTCTGCTCTCTATGGCTTTTGGTTGCTGAGATATAAACATTTCCATAGGTATAACCCCTCCAATTTCTGTGATTTTTCTACTATATTTATTGATTTCATCAAAAGTCAAACAGCAGAAAAGTCTGATTGTAAATGTATCTTATTTCACGGTTTTAGAATGTTATCATAGCAATCATTTGTTATAAGTTTCAACTCTCTATGGCTTTTGGTTGCCGAGATATAAACATATCTGTAGGTATACCCCCTCTAATCTTCTGTGATTTTTCTCTTCTATTGAAAGATCTTATCAATATTTGAACATCAAGAAAGTCAGATTCTTTCTGTATCTTATCACATGATTATAGAACATTATCACAACAATCATTTGATACACATTTTAGCTCTCTTAAAGTTTTTGGTCACTGAGATATTAGCAATTGTGTTTGGTATACCCCCTTCCTTTATCTGTTTCTTTTCTAATGTCTGAACTTCTTTTTGAGATTTGAGCATTAAGATAGCCAGTTGTTTATATATCTTATTACATGATTATAAAACATTGCCAAAGCAATCATTTGATACCTATTTCAGCTCTCTATGTCTATCAGTAGCCAAGATACATGTGGTAATAGAGGTGTACCACATTAATTCCTCTGCTTATTAGGGGTGGGGGTGATCACTCAAATGGACATTAAAGTGATCCTCTGACCAAACTGGCACCCATGAGCATTTGGTCTAAGGTTGCAAGGTACATCCTACAACCCACTCAAACCCTTAAATGGCAATAGAGTAAATTTTGATTTTCGTCATTTTCATTAATATTCATGAAAATGCAAATGAGAAAATTTTCATTAAGGTCCATTGCGTCAACAAATTTGTCAAATAGTATTATTGGTACAATAACAATGAGCCACAATGATAGTTTAGGCCTGAAATTTTTAAATGTTTCGTTTTTCATTTTAATGAAAATTCATGAATAAGCATATTAGATATTTTCCAATACTTGTTATTGGATAAAAGGGCTATGTATAAGCATTAAAATGAGACCGATTTCGATGGTCTATGATAAGAAACAACTGAGATATCTTCAGTTTTCTATGTGTACCCCCATTATTAAAACGCAAAAATTGAATATTTAGGGTAATATAATGAAACATAGCATAAAACGCACATGCTTCCACTTCCAAATGGCAGAAAAAAGGGTTTGATAGCTTTTTCAATGTACTTTTAGAAAATCATAGTGTAGAAAATTCCCCCTGGGGGGAGGGGGGTTTGGGTAGCTAGAAGACTAGTATTGATTATAAACTCTTTCTCACTGGTCTCTGTTCCCTAGGCTGTACTACGCTCATGATAACTCTATACTGTTGTATTTGTTATAGAGTTAGAAGTCAGCGACGTAGCACAGAACGACAGACTGGAGTACAAAGGAGTTCGTACAAACTTATTATAACTACTTTATTAATTGTGGGATCATTTCTATTAGTGGATTTTGTTCGTGGTTATATCCGCATTAATTGAGCATTGTATTATTGAGTCTCCTTTACGCGCTGCACGGGTATTACTAACATCAGCTCATGTGTTACAGGTCCTCAACGCAACACTAGACGCTATAATTAGACATTTCTTGCCTAACCTGAGATGTACTCTGAGATCTTAATACACCATACATTGACAAAAAGTCAGGGATTATCTCAAGATATATCATTGCATCGACGCACTTTTATCCTACTGTTCATTTGTAATTAAATGTTTGTCCTTGCGTTCGTTCGTTTGTGTGTTTGTGAGTTTGTTTGTTTTCTTGCTCTACGACCACGACGTACAGCCAAGATCATGTCGGAACTGTCGTGAAACCCCTGTCACACCAGGGCGGCGCGCACTCACGGCGTTATAGAAAAATACATAACGACGAGTAAGCACGGTACGAACGCCACCAACGCCGTAGCAAACGCGATGGCATCGCCAGCGAACGCCGTTAGAAATCCTAGAACGCCAAGGGTCGGCGTTTCGTTTCGACATGCTCAAAACACACGCCGTCTCTTGTCGTTATAATAAGGGCGCCGTATTCACGCAGTGAGAACTTTATCAACGCACCATGAGCTCCGCGGGCCCGCAGTGAGATCGTAGTGCAAACGCCGTGGTAGCCTATGGCGTTTGCATGGAGATGGCACGGTGTCCATCACGATCTCTCTGCGCCTCCACCGCGCCCATTCGGCGCTTTTACGGCGTGTCATTTATCTTACTGCTTTCCTGTGGCGTTTGCAAGGCGCTGTCACTGCGTTCGCGAGGCGCTGTCACGGCGTTTATTGCGCTCGCGGTGGTCTTTTACCGCGTCCAATGGCGTTTTTCTGATAAAAATAGATGAAAAAAGATATGTAAGTTTTAAACATGACAAACGCAAACAAAACATTATTTAATTCAGATGCACATACAAGGATTTCTTTCACAATGCCTATCGAACAACAAGCTGGTTTATTACTGTGTATATATGCAGGCGCAGCAGATACATCCTGCTTATGCTGCCCGCATAGTTCTGTAAAGACACAGATGGAGCAGGGCGCAAAGAATGCTTTGGGCCTGGCCATGGTTGGTGGCAGCCAGAATTTTTCAGCATGGTCATTTTAACAGACTTATGCCAGAGCTGAGAGTAGAAGATATTCTTGAAAGCAAACCGTACAAATGACAGAGACTCCGTTTCCGTTTTGCCTACAAGCCGTCAGCGCAGTGCCAGAACGCCGTGGAAGCGCGGTGCGAACGCCGTGGAAACGCAATGTCTACATCAAGAGCGCCGCGCAAGCACAGTGAAAGTCGTGCAAGCGCATTGAATCACAGGCTAGAACTCCGTAGAAACGCGGTAGAACGCAGTGTGAACTCCGTAGCAACGCGATGAGGACGCGGTGTGGACGCCATGGCTTGCCTTTCACAAATAAAATCGTTTTTCCTTGGGGTTCTCGCGGCGCGCTGGAAAATTTATGAACGCCGTGCCAACGCCATGGAAACCCCTTTTGATCTGACAGGGGCATAGTAAATACAGTTTTAGAATCAGCGGAAGAGGAATGATGTATATACAAATATATATACTGGCGGACTCATTCAACGCTACAACAAAAATCCGTTCGGTTGACGGCTAAAACACAAATAAAATGATCGAATGTTTTGCATACAATACTCATTCCAATGCCTCCTTAGCCTTATGCATCCCGTGTACCCTGTCCACACATCACTGGATGAGTGTAAGTGTTTTCATACATGTGTCAGTTGAAATCGAATTATTTCTTGACAATTATATGACAATTGTCCTGGGTATTAACCTATGGTAAAGAAATGTGGACATAGCACTGGTTGGTTCCGGGAGGCTTGCCCGAGAACAGTGCGGTTATCTTACATGGCATAGCTGTTATCCGTGTACGTCATAAAAGTACTAATGCAACCTGACAAAAGAAAGTTTTCTTGCATCGAGGCCAATTATAAGAATACGATGTACAAAACTATGTACGATTAGACAAGAAATATTATGAGATAACCTACTTTTTCTGTAAGTGCACAGATCACCATTGGTGTGATCGCGCACATGCTTATATTGGAAAGGACTTCCTGGACCAGCTATCCAGCTCCTGGTAAGCGTCGGCCTGATCAACAACTAAAACGGATGCACATGTATACAAGATTGGAATTTTATTTTGAGACATTCCCATTAAAAAGACGTTTGTATTTCAGTGTATGGTATAGTCTGATTTTTTTCAATGTGCAGGGCGGAGCCTGTCAATTTTTGATTGACAATGACAAAGTTGACCATTACATTTAAAAATAGGTAGTTCTCACTTGGACTAATACTTTGACCCACTTGTTATTGTTGAACCAATCACCTCATGCACCGAAAATGATGGGTAAACACATACTGTCACAGAAAAATATTCTGTACTACATGACTGTATTTAGAAAATTCCCTTAGTAAATGCCTGGTAAGCATTCTTGTTGTATGACTCTCTGTTTTTCTTTTCAAGTTTAAAACTTTAATTCTGATACAAATAAATATCAAAGATGCAGGCTTACATTTACTAATGAAGGCGGCCAAAAAAAGCACTACAGCCCCTTTCACTCGAGTTTGCCGTTTGAGCATTTAGGTCAATCAAATTTGTTCACTCGAGTTTGCCGTTTGTTTGTAAATCAGGTAACTTTTTATTCTATTTTAGAACTGAAACAGTGTCCCAGTTGCCAGGTGTTCTTAAAATCCCACCTATTTCCCAGTCTGTGGACACTTTTACTGCTGGCAGGGAGCTTTTGTCCGGGTGGGATAGAAAAGTCTTGTTTGCGGCATAAGTATTCATTTTCTATAGCGCTCATAGCCAGACAAAACTGTAAAAAATCGGCAACATTTCCATAACGTTGGTAATATGTGGTCTAGAAAAGTTATGTTGCAGCATTCATCATCATTTTCTACATAGCGATCACAGTCAGACGAAAAAAAAAATGTATATTAATAAAAAAAATGGCGACAAACTTTTCCACTTACATGGAACTTTTTGTTGAACGTTGGTTGTAGGTGACGTCGAAAAGATGTGATTGTGTCATTAATTGCCATTTTCTTATGCGCTATCACCTAGATTAAAGCCAAAACAATCTGCTACAAAACTGTTCGCTGCAAGCGAAATTGCTGCTTACTTGATTGATTTTTTGCTGTGGCAAAATAGCTGCTAACTTGACCAATTTCGCTGCAGCAAAATTGCCGCTAACTTGACTGCAGCAAATTTAATTCCAACGCTGCAAGCAAAGTCGCCATAAACTTGACTGCTTTTGCTGTAGCAAAATTGCTGCTACATGTAACATTACTTTGCTGCAGTAAAATTGCTGCTAACTTGACCGTTTTTGATGCAGCAAATTTGCTGCTAATTTGACCGTGCTGACCTTGTAGGAAAAATAAGTAAAATCAGCTGGTTCTCTGAATCGCTTTATTTTTTTCGAATGGTACTTTATTGACCTTCTACTGCGGTCATGTACCATCAGTAAAGCAAAGAGTTGTTGACAAAGATAGAGGCATTGGCTAACTTGATAGAAATATTTGAGTGTAGGTGTGTGGGCTGTATGGTTATATTTAAGAAACAAAATGTTTATGATTTTGTGTGTCTACCATACACTTCATCTATTTTGAAATCATTCAGGTGAAACACAGGTAGAGCACAAAGACAACAAGCATAGTCACCTTTACCTCAATTATACATTGTCAGCTCTGGGACCCTTTCTCAACAATGAAATCATCCAAGGCTGGGCTTAGCTAAACCCTGCCCTGCACATTGAAAAAAATCCAAGTATATACAAATCTATCTCGGGTTAGGCAAGAAATGTCTATTAGAAGAAATAAGACAGGGTTACAGAATTGTATTTCACAAGCTGAAATGTGGACGTTTGAGAAACAATGCATAAGAAGAAAGTAGAAGTTAACCAAGACATTGCATTAGTGATAGCTCGTATTATATAATATTTCAATTAAAAGTACGATACAAATGCATTTAATCATTAGTTGGTCAAACAGCAACGCATTACACATAAAACTTACGAGTACGTGTACGGTGACACGTCCACGTTCATAAATAATTTACATCATTTTATCGCTTCTAGTTTGGGCAATTTCACTTTTTTTTTATAATATACGACCGTTGTTCTATTTGGGCTCAACTGTGCATTCGTTAACGCGATTCTACAGAATGGGAGTATACTACGTAATTGATCATTTATCCGAGAATACTGAATATTGGTCTCATGTTAGAGCTTAGACAAAGCCGTTTCATTCTAAGGTAACTGATTCTAAAAACTATCTAATTTGCATATTCATGAATTTCAGTTAAAACTTTAAAAAAAATGACTGAAACAATAAGAAGTAAAATCCATAACTTCTTAAGGCCCAAACGGTCATTGTGGCTCTTTGTTCAGACCTAGTTTGAACACGATACATCTTTTTACAAACCATCCTAGAGACAAATTTCTCTTTACGAGAGTGAGATGAAATCCGATCATTTTGTGCAGTAAAAAGATACCACCAAAGCAAGATTAAGTGACACAAAGTGTTGTGTATACCATACAAACATGCGGAAAAAATGTGTGAATCTAGAAAAAGAAGACCCGTAAGTACGTACTTTAAATTTTAGCAAGTACCTGCTCCCAAAATTTATTCATGATCTAAAATTTACTCTGCTGATTAATGTTAAAACACTGTTGATAAATGTTAAGATGCCGACGATTTTTAATGGTCGGCATTTTAACATTTATCAGCCGGATAAATTTCTTGCTTTGATGATCCACTGTCACCTAAAATGTCAATTAATTTGGGCTATTTCTGTTTTGTGAGCTGTTTAAATTTCATAATCATCTCAGTTGCGCATGAACAAAGTTTTATTACATGTATCTTAGGGCCTCACAGAAGTAAGACATTCTTTTTAATCTAAACAATTGAGGTACACTTAAAATGAATGGATACAAATTGCATCCATTCATTTTAAGTGTACCTTAGTTGTCAAGATTAAAAAAAATGACATCATATTTACCAAAATGGTAACTATTTCTTTAATCGAACGTCACAAAAAAAATATATATATATATATATATAAAGTAGAGAAATAAAGATGTACTAAATTGGCGAAATAAAGATGTACTAAATTGGCGAAGGTAGGTTTCGAACCCGCAGACTTCGGCTTCGGCGCCTAGCTATACAGGGCCATCCCCTCTACCGACTGCGCTACTACGCTCCTTAAAAAAGGAGTTATCATAGCTCAGGTTTAGAGGAGATTTCCCAGCATAACCCGTCTGATAGGTTACTAGTTTTCGTTGTGCAAGCACACTCGTCTATATACATGGAATAACTGGATCCTATGGGATGCCAAAGCTTGGAAATAATATTTTCATATCAAAGATATACAAACTTCAACAGCTATTCCTACCAAGATCATTTCTGATACAAGTACATCGGAAAAATTATAAAGTAGAGAAATAAAGATGTACTAAATTGGCGAAGGTAGGTTTCGAACCCGCAGACTTCGGCTTCGGCGCCTAGCTATACAGGGCCATCCCCTCTACCGACTGCGCTACTACGCTCCTTAAAAAAGGAGTTATCATAGCTCAGGTTTAGAGGAGATTTCCCTGCATAACCCGTCTGATAGGTTACTAGTTTTCGTTGTGCAAGCACACTCGTCTATATACATGGAATAACTGGATCCTATGGGATGCCAAAGCTTGGAAATAATATTTTCATATCAAAGAAATACAAACTTATATATATATAGTGATCTGGGGTAAGTAAATCGAAGGCATCGTAAGTTCCCCTACTTACGACATACTTACGATGGTCTAAAGACGACAACCTTAAAATCTAAGGCATCGCTATTCCAGTAACTCAAAGCTTTCGTATCGTCCTCTTAACGTTAAGATCACCTTAGCGCTTAAGTTGAACTGTTTATTAAGAATTCACGTGCAAAACCTGAAATGATTGTCCCGTTTTGTATTGGCATATGGACCGTTTTCTTTGGCCAGGGCAAAAGAAAAGAAACAGTGGACAAACTAAATGAATTAGGACAGCATTTGTTCTTTGAGCTTGGCAGTATCCAAGCAGAAACCGATAACAACGCCGATCAGACTGCCAAATTCACATGTCAAAGCACTTTAAAAATTTATAGTTTCTCTACCTCAAACTTAATTGTGAATTTTACTATTAAGGCCTCGTCACACATAAGCGAAAATCTCTCGACGCAGACTTGCGTATACTTGCGTTTAACTGCGTGTTTTATTTACTGCTTTACGTCCCTTTCAATAGTCAACGTCTCGACATGACCAGAGCTGTTTACTGGGACGTATTTAGCAATAAAAAAAAAAAAAGAAGAAGAAAACTATCTGTCGCAATTAAACGCAAGTCTAAGTCGAGAGATGTGACGAGACATTCGGAACGAATGATATATAGTTTAGCCCAGTATTAGAATTTGTGCAGCCTGATTAGTCATTGCTGTGAGCACAGCTGACAGTTAAACGTTTTTTCAGTCGAAAACATTGAACCGAGTTGCGTTCGGGAATGCAAATACGTATCGGCGAACATCCGATATTCGATTATTTATTTATTTATTTATTTATTTATTTATTTATTTATTTATTTATTTATTTATTTATTTATTTACATAATTTTAATGTTTAAAAAGGACATCTTTTGACATCTCAGTCGCTCTTGAAACATTTTGAGGATCGACTTTGAGGAGATAATGGCTGTTATTGCAACTTTACAATGAGTAGGACGCAGTCTGAGACAGCGCAAAATACAGTAGTAGTAGTAGTAGTAGTAGTAGTAGTAGTAGTAGTAGTAGTAGTAGTAGTAGTAAGGTGGTGTTGGTCCTATAGTAGTAGTTGTGGTTGTAGTAACAGCAGTAGTGCAACACCAAATGCAAATATGGCACATGTACATGTAGCTACGTCAACCATATTATTATTTACATATTAACTATTAAATTGGATTGCACCACGGCGATACTATAATGTTATTAATCAAGTTAGTTTGTATTGGACCAGTTACAGGTCCGAGGTTAGCTGTATTGGACCGAGGCCGAAGGCCGAGGTCCAATACAGCTCAATGAGATTTTTATTAATTGTCAAAAGTCCATATCGACCCATATCATCCGCTAGCACCTCAAGCATTCCTTCGCCATTCTTAGCGCCCATGTCTGACATTCTTTTCAAAGATGCTGACATGATTTTTGCTTGTTTGTTACTCAGGTTTGTTCACTATTTCACTCGATCGGCTGAATCGCCGCCATTGTTTTTGTTTCAACACATTCAACGCGGCGCGTGACCTTGCACGTGAATTTTGACCAATCAGGTGTAGGGATTTCCATATAGATAGCAGGTCAATCCATATAGATACGAGGTCAACCGTATTAGTGCGAGGTCAGCTGTATTAGGTCGAGGTGAAATCCAGTAAAGACTATACGAAAAAAGAAACATCACCAGTATGACACAGACCAAATTCTCTGTATAAGTGCTATATACTAATAAGTTAATTATGCTGTTTATAACATGCTGAAATAAATTTGATCAAAAGGGGCGAAAATAATAACTTTTTTAAATTAAAGTTGTCACCTTGTAAGATAAGATGACGCTAAGGTGGGCTTGAGTTGACCATAAAGTTACGATACTGTTAAGTTGTCACCGTAACTTAAGATCGCTTCCAGTTAGTCACCATAATCCCTAAGTTAGTTGCAAGATGATCTCAAGGCTTAAGATGGCTTCGACTTACCAACCCCTGATTTTGTTCTTCTACATGATATTCTCTTGACTTTGTTTATTTGATTAAAGTTTATATTCTTTTTTATTTTCATTCAGGTAAACATTAACGAATGATGTTCAGCAGTGCCTGCTCAGTGGCCACCATGGCATTTCTTCTTCCACTAACTTTAGCCGAAGGCCTACCGACACCAACACAAGGCACAATTCCCTTCGAATGCAAGAAGTTCTTCATGCCGTGCATTCTACCACACACCGTGACGTATAGCATTGCGTGTACCGAAAGGTAAATCATCGAATATGATGACCTGCGTCACGGATCCGGGAAAAAAGACGGCTTTTAGCCTATGCGAAAACAACGACTCAGATCAGCTGTGCAGTAACTGCACAGCTGATCAGCGCCTTTGTTTTCGCTACACGGATAGTACAATTCCTCCCCTTTTCTTCTTTCTAAATCTAAAATTTCCAGCATCTAGCCATCTTCTGTTCTTGTACAGCCTAAACTAATAGCAAGTGCACCTGTGGCTCAATGAGGTATCATGCACCTGACTCTCAGAGCTTGTGCAAAGTTATGTGCACCTGGAGTGCAGAGAATGTGTTCCCCATGTTCACTATGTGTATACTTTAGTTCAGACCTTTCTGTAAAGAAATTCTACAACAGTGCCATAAGTCATGCAAACTAAACATAACAATAAAAGTTACAATATAATATGAGCCGCATCGTGAGAAAACGGGATTATTACCTATGCGAAAACAAAGGCGCAGATCAGCTTCGCAGTAACTGCGAAGCTGATCAGCGCCTTTGTTTTCGCTACTCGGATAGTACAATTCCTCTTCTACTTAAATCCGAAATTTCAAGCTTCTAGCTCTTTTCTGAGCTGGTACAGTTCGGTTTGTGTCGGACCTGGTCGGAAACCCCGAAGACCGGTTTCCTCACGTCGCGGCTCAATTATTATTTGAAGAGCAAGATACCTAGCTCTTTCCCAGCAAGGTAGTCACGTGGCTGTAGAGTGGCGTGCACAATAAAACATTACAACAAACAAGCCTATGCAATGAAGCTGTGAGAATTTTTTCACATTTTTGCTGAAAATATTGATGGTTTTCAGATAAATTAATCTTATGGCTTAAAATATCAATATTTTTGATGAATGCATTGAAAATAGAGGAACAATGCGAACAAATAAAAGGTGTATACACAGAAAAGTTCTTGTTTCTAGGCAATTCAATGCTCATTTAGAGCTGAAAATAATTGCTGAGATAATTATCTTTTGGTATGAAATCGGATTAATTAATCATTATGATTTAAAAGTTTAAATCTAATATTGAAATCATAGATAATTAAAAACAAAATGAGGAAAAATAAAAGGGGTATACTTATGAATAGCTGAAAATGGTGTCAAATGCTTGTATTCATATACATAAATCATGTGACTCTTTAGAGCCTCCATTGTCAAAGTGTTTTACATTAACTCATATTGCCATTTATATGATGGATTGAGTGAAATAAAGTTTGAATTGAATTGAGTTGACTCAAAGTTGTAATATTTTTATGAAGGCATAGAAGATATGGGGGAAATGTGGAAGAAGTAAAGGGATATACACATAAATAAAAGCTTGTATCTTGGTCTCTTACGAGCCTGAATAGCTGAAAATGGTAACAAATGATTGTTTTGACGTTGTTCTTTAAGCTTGTATTCATATAATATTATATAAATCACATGACTCTATTATAGCACTGTCACACATTCACGTATCAGCGGCGTATCGCTCACGTATCTATGAAAATGTCGATACGCCGAGGTCTGAGCCGTATTTTGCTCGAGAGACGTATGTACCACGTACGTGTGACGTTCCTGCTACGTCCCCGTGGCGTATTCGTGACGTATCTGTATTCGTATGGAATTTTACTTTCGTATGTACGGCGTATCAATACGTATGTGCTACGTACGTGTGACATATGTATGGCGTATGAAGTGTACGCGTGACGTATCTACGGCGTATGTACTGCGTTCCATTCTTATCTGCGGCGTATCTGTTCTATACCAATTGCTTTTTAATACCTATGAGAAAAAACGGTTGTGTTCACTTTGCTCATGCAATTCGCACATTATAGTTATCAAATATGAGCCGCGGCATGGAAAAAACCAACACTCTGCATAGGCAAAAACAAAGGCGCCGATCAGCTTCGCATTAACTGGGGAGCTGATCAGTGCCTTTGTTTTTTCTACATGGATAGTACAATTCCTCTACTTTCTAAATCCAAAATTTCCAGCCTCTTACCATCTTCTGAGACTGTACAGGCCAGTTTGTGTCAGACGTGGTCGGAACCCAAATTGTTGGTTTTCTCACGCACAGGCTCATAAAAGAGGTCGAAGATGCCACCGGAGAAATCTAGATAACCTAGATTAACACCGTAAAAAACGAGGTGGTGGTGGTGGTGGTGGTGGTGGGGGAACATCTTCAAGCTCTCCATCCTGGTCGTAAGACCACATGAACAAAGACGGAGGCTACACCAAGCGTAGGCATGAAAGAACCCTGCACGACACCCCGAACCGTGAGAAACATTTGATCCATGACTTCGGAAAAACGAAAACATACATATAGAAGCATTAAAATTCTCTTGGAACGCCACAAAATATTCCTAATACTCCTAATACGTCACACATACTCCACAGTAGCGAAACGAACGTAGCACATACGTAGCACATACGCCATTGATGCGCGAGATACGCCACACGTACGTCGCTGATACTCCGTAGATACGAAACGACATTCGAGGATACGCCACACATACGTCACACATACGTAGCAGATACGAAAGGTACGCTGTACATACGTCACGGTTACATGGCATTTTAACCGCTACGTACGTGTGGCGTATCAGAAGTATGAGCTACGTATCTACGACGTACCTGCCACGTTGCTTTCGTATGTACCACGTATGTGTGACGTATGTACGGCGTATCGGACCTGCTACGTACGTGCTACGAATTTTTAAGTGCACACATAAAAAAACGTAGCACCTCGGCGTATGAGGAGTATGAGCTACGTATCGAAGAGTATGAGCTACGTATGCCCACGTATCTACGACGTACGTGTGACGTACCTTTCGTATCTCGATACGCCGTAGATACGTGAGTCGATACGCGAATGTGTGACAGCCCTATAAGTGGTGATAATTTTTATGAAGGCATAGAAGATGTCAGAAAAATATAGGGGTATTCTTACAAGTTCCTGTTTCTAGTCAAACAATTATTACAAAGAGCAGAAAATGGCATCAAACAATTGTTGTTGTTTTTTTGTTTGTTTGTTTTTTTTTTTAAATTCAGTTTTATGTCCCTTTCAAGATTATTTTAGCTCATATGAGACGTGCCAATCAATAGGTGGGGCGAAAACGGGAGAACCCCGAGAAAAACCACCTGACACACCCACAAGCAGAACTTGGCTTGTCTCACATGTGGCCAGAGCGGGGCTCGAACCCACACCAGACACAGAGGTGAGATGATCGAGTGATTAAGAAACAGCGCTCTTAACCGCTCGGCTACGGGGGCCGCCTCAAACAATTGTGTAGACAACTATTTATTGGTTTGTTATCAGATAAGTTTATCATATGATTTCAAGTTTCAAAAATATTATTGAAATCATAAATAGTTAAAGAAAAATTGAGGAAAAAATAAAGAGGTATACTTACTTAAGTTCTTGCACCTCGGCCTCTGGTGGCACAAAATGGCTGAAAATTGTGTTAAATGATTGCTTTGACCAAGGGACGTTGGTTGGTATTCAGATATATAAACCATATGATTAAATGCACTAATGATTTTTATGAATACATAAAAATATAGAAGAAAAATGTGGAAACGATGGCAGAGTATACATACAAAAGTCCTTGTATCATGACATCAGATGACCATAAAAAGCTGAAAATGGTGTTAAATAATTGCTATGACAAGGTACAAGTAGGCAAAGATCAGGAAAAGGCGCAATCAGCAAAAGATTCCCACTTCAAAAACCCGAGGTGGGAAAAAACCAAACTAACAATCAGGTACCTATACCATGAAAACATTTGTAAGCCGAATGAGCAGCTATTTGCCCAATAGGTGGCCAATCAGTTACCTTAACTTAAATAAAAATATGGTAACATACATAAGGCGCCAACAGCACAAAAATATTAAACACCAAGACATAAAACAAAAAGAACCACCACAGAAGTATCGACTTGGAACGATCAGTAACAAAAAGTTATCTTCTGGTATGAAATCGGATGAATTAATAAAATCATTTCAAGTTTAAAGATATTATTGAAAACATAGATAATTAAGGAAAAAGTGAGGGAAATAAAATGGGGTATACCTACAAAAAATCTTATATCTTGGCCTCTGATGGGCCGGAATAGCTGAAAGTGGTGTCCAAAGATTGCTTTAACTTTGTTCTATAAGTTTGTATTCATATATATAAATCAAAGTGACTCTGAGTGCTAATAATTATTGTGAAGTCATAGAAGATGGAGGAAAACTGCGGTAAACAGAATTATTCATATGGTTTCAGGTTTCAAAAATATTATTAAAAACATAAATATTTAAACAAAAATTGAGAAAAAATGAAGGGGTTTACTAACATAAGTTCTTGTATCTCGGCCTCTGGTGGCCCCAAATAGCTGAAAATGGTGTTGAATGATTGCTTTGACCAGGGCTCGTTAGCTGGTATTCAGATATATTAACCATACGATTAAATGTTTTTATAATTTTATGCATGCGTAAAACTTATTGGGAAAAATGCGGAAACAATAATGGGGTGTACATACAAAAGTCCTTCTATCATGGCCTCAAATGGCCATAAAGAGCTGGAAATGATGCAAAATGATATCCAAGACAACTGTCTTTTTGTATATGTTCAAATAAATTAATTATGTGATTTCAATTTTCAAAAATATTTATGAAAACTTAAATAATTAGAGTTAGAGAAAAAAATGAGGAAAAATTGAAGGGGTATACTTACAAAAGCTACTGCGTCTTGGCCTTTTATGGCCCTATAGAGATGTAGATGACATCATAAGATTGCTAAGACAATGCTCTATTGGTCCATATTCAGATATATAAATCGTGCGACATTATCTTTCAATATTTTTAAGAAATTAGAGCAAATTGCAGACAAATAAGACATTGACTCACAAAATTACCTGTAAATTGGTTGCTAATTGACCTGTAAGGCTTCAAATGGCATCCAATTACATGTATTGCTAAGGCACTGCACAGTTGCCTGTGATATATTTTATAGTTTCATTTAAATGGGAGTAATACTTCAGAAATTTTTAGACAGAGTATCAATAATATGCAGAGTTTTAAAGTTGGTGGGGTAATTCTGTGTGAAATAATGCAATACTTTCAAAAGATCATGAGGTTTTTAGTGTAAAATGAGACTGCACTTTATACTTTTGCTTACAAACAATATACAATGCATTGGAAAGTAACTAATAAATAAGAAACAAGAACCAATTTATATACTACATTTTAGCAGACTTTACATAGGATATATAGCTTTTTGTCATAGCACTACCTCCATACATCAATGAATTTGAGCAGTATGCCAAATAAAATTCAAGAGTAGCCCATTTGATCCTTCATCGGGAAGGTGTGGACTACTTAAAAACATTCAAACCAACTATAGCAGATGTCACCTCAAACTCAAAATATGAGAGATACAATTTTTTGTGTTCTAGGATAAGAGACAATATTCGATTTCAGTGTATAGTAAGGCAAGTATCAGAAATATTCCAAAATAATGCTTAAGCGTCCATACAATTGGTATCTTGTGTTTGTACTGAGCTTGACCATTACCAAACTAAATTGATTTAATGTGCATCATTCAGCTCTAAGAATATGCCACAAACTTCACTTTTAATTATAGTCTGGATTGTTTTAATGCATTACACCCTCGGTAATTAGTTATGGTCTTGTCGGGCTGTCAGTCGCGTAGCAGCCACCGCCCCTGTGCATAGAGGCAAGTTATCAGTTCTTAGTTCACATTTCGTTTGCCATTAACTTGAATCAGTCATTGAAAAGGAAGAATGTCTAATTTAGAAATATTTTCAAACCAAGACTTCGTGAAAATATTCACTAGTACAAATGCGCATGTAGTTGATTTTACGCTGTTTGATACCATTGATGCATTACCACATTTAGGTATAACCTTAAGAATAGGTCCATACAGTTTAGTAAACAGTTTTTATTGCTTTTCAGGCTATTGTTTAAGCATGTTAAAGAGGATAGATTGTTAAAAACAAACTAACCATTAAAATAGCATACATGCATATTATTAAGGTGGGTGGGGTAATTTTACATGTTAAGTGGTAAAAATATTAATACAGAAATATGTTTTAGCAATACAGGTGTTTCATAATCAAATCAATAGTTTCTAAAATTGTTTAAAATACAAAAGTATGTCATACAGACAGGTAAAATGACTGGATAATGGAAAGGTATGTAGTTGTCTGTTTATTAGATTTGAAGCTTAGATTAGCAGTACCATATAATATCGCCTGATTAGACTATCGTGCCAAAAAAAAAAATCCAGAGCAGCCCACCCAATCCTTCTTAGGGAAGATTAGGACTAGCCAAAAATGCATTCAAACCAACTATAGCAGGAGATGTCACCTCCAACGCTAAATATGCGAGATACAGGATTTCGGGTTCTAGGGTACACACTTTGTATGATGATAGAAAGACTAAACGATCTACGAAATGATATTCCGCATCGGAACCAGTATGGAACGGACAGTTAAGGATTGAAACGAGATTGGAGGGCTCAAATCGATTTACAAGACCCCAAACCTCTCTGAGAGGAGCGTGGTTGCATAGTGGTAGAGCATCGGACTCGGAATCGAAAGGTCCTGGGTCTGATCTCCACAGGCGGCACCGTGTTGTTTCCTTGAGCAAGGCACATTAACTCCCCAGACTACTGGTTAATACCCAGGAAGCGGTGGCTCCGTCCCAACATGACTGATAAATTATTACCTAAAAAAAAATAAACAAACAAACAAACCAAACCTCACTATGAATATTGTGAATAATGCCTGGCACGTTTCATTCTGTTTCAGGTGTAAGCGACGAGGTTGCGAAGATGGATTCTGCAAAGTTAATTCCAACTGTCGAAAAACAACAACTTATTTCATCTGTGACTGTTTTGGATGTAACAAAAACGAAGAGAAATCTTGGATGAAAGAATATTTAGGGAACAAATAAAGAAGTGAAAGAACTATCATGCTCTGATTACGACGTCTACATGTGCCATCAGGAAAACATGTCCGTGTAATATATACCCCCTTAAACCTCACTTTTATATAGAAAAAAAACTGGGGTATGCAGGGGTATACCTATTTTTCTTATTTTTACTCCAAAACATAGATTGTAGGTACTCGTTAGAACCGCCTCGGCGAGGCGATTCTAACGTGTACCCACAATCTATGTTTTGAGCAAAAATAAGTTTTTGAGCTGAAAAAAAAATACTGTGCTTTAGCTAGACTGTTCGGGCATAGGCATGATTGTAATATTTCGCAGTATTCTATCAGATTGCTTTTTATACATAGAAATGTGTGATTTATTCTTATGTTGTCTGTTTCTACTTCCGCTTATATGCTGTACTCGTCTTCTTTGCTTTTCATTAACGAAAACTTGACCCATGCAACATACATTTTTATAGATATTTTCAGCTGTAAAATTTTAAATTTTCGTATAAAAAATGTTATTTTTGCTTTTTTCGCTCAAAATATTGATTGTGGGTACAAGTTAGAACCGCCTTGCCGAGGCAATTCTAACTATGTTTTGGACTAAAATGAGTAAGATGTGTACCCCTGTAAACCCCGTTTCAGTACATATAAAACATATTTCAGAGACATGACTTGTTTTCCTGATCAATGGGTTTATGCTAGCCAGATGGCTACCTCATTGGGAAAGAGCTAGTCATTTCGCTACCCTTAATAATGCTTAAATTTGGCGATGTTTTGAGTTGTCATTTCTTTTCGCCTGGAGTCTGGATTGGTATTTATAAATAGAGCATTCGCACGAGAAAACCAACAACCTGTGTTTAAGACCAGGTCTACACAAGCGGGATGAAGCCGCGGCCTGTATAGTCTCAGAAAATAGCTAGAAGCTTGAACATGAAGCAATGAAGCAAAAACAAAGGCGCAGATCAGCTGTGCAATTATTGCACAGCTGATCTGCGCCTTTGTTTTCGCATATGCATGTTGTTGGTTTTCTTATGCAGCGGCTCAATTAATAAATTAACTTGTACTGTTACAATTCCTGGATTTTACATCAATATGTAAGACTATACTAGTACGCTGGTTGGAAATAGTTTTATCATTTCCAGTGGATAACGCCATGTTAGAATAAAAGTGTTATGACCAACTTTCAGTAAGGCCGAATCACCATTTTCTTTTCTTGCAATGTTTTCGCTATATTGTGTAGAACACGGTTAAATACTTCGCAGTTATAAAATCAAGAATTGGAACTTCCAAATATTGTTATTGGAGCGTCATGTCCAGAAGTTGTCTGAGAACATCAATATCAACTCACTAACTATGCTCCATCCACACTACCGTAGTGCAGAACCACTTTAATGAGTCTTTAATGCATACTTTTTGCTCACCTGAGCCATTAGGCTCACAAGGTGAGCTTTCGAGTATACCCATGCTCCGTCGCCCGTCGTTGTTGCCGTAGTTGGCGTGTTGTAGGTGTCGTCCACAATGTTCAAACGTCTTCTCCTCTGAAACCGCTGGGCCAATCAAAGCCAAACGTCATGTGGAGCATCCTATTAGGCAGGGGGAACCAAAGTTTGTATAAATGGTCCATGTCACATGAGAAGACGGTCGCCAGGGCTATGAATAGCAAAAACCTTAAAAATCTTCTTCTCTGGAACGGGTGCACCGATTTCAATGAATTTGGTATGTAGCATAGGAGACTCCTGCCCGTCACAGTTTTTTTATGAATTATGACCTTGGGTTGACCTTGACTTATTCTACCACAAGGTCAATTTTGGTCACGTTGACCAATGAAAAAAATGAAACACTGGATTTTTTCGGGAAGTTTTTGTAGCCTGTGACCGGTGAACGTTGATAGATACAGACAACTTATTGAGTTTATGAAGTTATATGAGATTTCAAGGTCACTGTCATTTCTTGATCTTGACCAAATGTCTTTTACATGTTAAAACTTATTTTTTTTTTGTCAAAAACGACTCGACCAATCAAAACCAAATATTATATGTAGTAACCTCAGGAAGGCGGAATCAAATTTTGTATAAATGGTTCAGGTCACATGACCAAGATGGCCTCCAGGACTACAAATAGCACTTCTCCTCTAGAACGGGTGGACCGATTTCAATGAATTTTGGTATTTATCATCGGGGACTCTTGCCCATCATATTTGATATAAATCATGGCCTTGGACTGACCTTAACCTATTTTACAGCAATGTCAATTTTGGTCACATTCGCTTTTCAATGGAAATAGGTCAAGGTCATTTCTTGACCTTGGTCAAGGGTCATTTTTAAAAATACATGTATTAAACGATCTTAATTTTCTCAGAAACCACTTAACTAATCGAAGCCGAATTATATACTACGGGTAGTATCCTTAGGAAAGGGGAAATAAAGTTGATACAAATGGTCCAGGTCACATGACCAAGATGACTGCCATGCCCATTTGTGGTAAAAACCTTTAAAAATCTTCTTCTCTGGAACGGGTGGATTAACGTCTGTTGACTGTTGTGGTTGTATTTGTTAAATATGTTTTGGAGTTAAATTGTTCTGCTGTTTGTACTTTATGTACGTTTTCATTTTTTTTAGTTAAGTTCGGAAAACTGAGTGGCCGCCTATTGGGAAATAGCTGCTCACTCAGCTTGCGATATGTTTTCTTAGTATACGTACTTAATTGTCAATTTAGTTTTTCCCCACCTCGGTTTTGGAGTGGGAATTTCTTTCTGATTGTGCCTTTACCTGATCATTGTCTACTTGAACCTTTCAATGAAATTTGGAATATACCGGTAGTCAATCATAGTTTGTATAAACCATGACCTTGGGTTGACCTTGACCCGTTTAACGGCAAGCTCAAGTATGGTTACAAAGGCTTTTAAACGGGAAAAAAGTGAAAACAGTTTCCAGATAGTAGCCTGTGCCCTGAAAATTGGTAGATGCAGACAGTTTACAGTTTTTATAAAAGTTATGTGAGAATTCGATGTCAAGTTTACTTTTTTCCTTGACCAACATGACCTTAGCCAAAGGTCGTTTATCAAAGACCAAATCTCAGGTGAGCGATATTAGGACCATTGGTCCTCTGGTTTTCTGTTGTTAGGCCTACATGTAAGGTTAAAATCCTTTCATATAGCTGCTTGGAATTTTATCGTTCATTTGAAAATAAAAATTCAGTCTCGTCGTCTTCTAATATTCTAGAAAACGCACCATTAAACAAAATGTCCAGAAACTGTGATTTAAACGTTATTGAAAATAAGCCACACTCGCACCTGTATGCTGTGATTGTCTCTTTGCAGGTAGAATCCGTCTTACACAATCCAGCGTCTCCGTATCCCCGAACCTCACACCTAAAACATTTTGATAATGCTACATTAATTTTATAAAGTTAAAATGGTATTACTGTTCTAAACTAAACGGACTCGTGTTAAGATGAAATGCAGTATACCTACCAATAGTAAAACTGAGTTTCTATCGTATTTCTTAGCAGTCATTGCTTATTTTTACCCCTTCAAACTACATCTGAACCCCGTCAAGAATAATCGAAAACAATAAATCTGAATCTGATCTGAATAAAAAAAAGGATTCCAACAGTTCAATCTTTATATATATTGGTAATATACTGCCAGTCAATGCCACACTTTACCAATTGGCCAAAATAAACGTCATCACTTGGCCAAAATTAATACCCATTGGCCAATATTAATACCCATTTCGTCAAATAGCACTTGAACAACAAAAGTCGTCTCTCCCCACTCTGGGCTTTGGATTCACATTACGTAAAATTTCCCCATGCTATAAACAGTGGGGTTTTTTTAGCTGATTTTTTTTCCTCAAAACATAGATTGTGGGTACACGTTATTAGAACGCGAGGCGGTTCTAACGAGTACCGACAATCTATGTTTTGGGTCAACTTGATATAAGAAAAATAGGTATACCCCAGCATACCCCAGTATTGCTATATAAAAGTGGGGTTCAAGGGGGTATACATTAAACGGACATGTTATTGTGAAGCACAGGAACATCAGTCTGCTTCTCATTTGTGATCGTTACCTGAATTAACAAAAGTGAGCCGCATCGTGAGAAAACCGGAATTTTGCCTATGCGAAAACAAAGGCGCAGATCAGCTTCGCGGTAACCGCGAAGCTGATCAGCGCCTTTGTTTTCGCCACTCGGATAGTACAATTTCTCTTCTTCCTAATTCCGAAATTTCACGCTTCTAACCATTTTCTGTGACTGTACAGGCCGGTTTATGTCGGACCTGGTCGGAAACCCCGAAGACCGGTTTTCTTGCGTCGCGGCTCAAGTATCCGGGGACATTCTCAAAGACAACGGAATACTCACGCTCTGGAGCAAACCATCATAGCTTTCCATGCCATGTGATATACACAAGGAACAGTCCTCTGTCCACACCTCGGTGCTATTGTGCCGGGTACTGGTGTAAGATGTAGTACCAGTGCCAAACAGGTAACTAGCACAGCACAGTATGCCATTTTGGGCAGCGTTTACCTGAAGACATTATGTAAACATGCCCATGTAATATACAGAGATTTTTTAAGTTGTAAAAAATGAAACATGAAAATTTTTGCTATTTTTCTTGTTTTTGCTCAAAACATAGATTGTGGGTACACGTTAGAACCGCCTCGGGCGGTTTTGGAGCAAAATTAAGATAAATAGGCCTACCCCTGCATACCCCAGTTTTGCTATATAAAAGTGGGGTTTGAGGGGGTTCACATTTCACGGACATGTTTTCCTGATGATTGTTTTTGTCTATAATTAATGACGGCAAGATAGATGACAAGCACAGAGAAAAAAAAGCATGTCTTTAATTCAGTTGTGGCAATAATATCTTTAGACGGGGTTGAAAGTTTCCTTTTATATGTTTTCATTTGCACATGATCTTCGTTTCCTTGTCACATATAGGATTGTACGGAACTGCAACGTTCTACGCCCAAAACTCGGGAATTTCAACAGTCATATGCATACATGTGACCAAGGGTGAGTTTTTTTCTATATAATGCTGCTTTCACACTTATCATGATTCGACCACGATTGGTATCGTGGTCTTAATCGTGCACCAATCGGGACTATCTTATCAGATCACATCACATCTTGATGTCAATCGTGATAATCGGGCTAATCGTGGAAAATTTTTTGACTGCCAAAAATTTTGCCACGGTTACCGCGATTGGCAGGACTATCGTGATACTCGTACCAGATCGTATGGCATCTTAACAAATCGCAACAAATCGTATCTCATCTTGATCCTAAATCGCGGTGATCGGGATCGACCAAAACGCCGCGATCTGTTGAGATGGGTTGCGATCTCCTTCAAATTGTTACCGGTCTATTCGAGAAAAATTGACAGGCCCTATTAAATACGAGACGATGCGAATGACTCGCGATGGGATACGATCACGACTAGCCACGCTTTTGCCACGGATGCTCACGATGCTCACGATGTGTTACGAATTATCGACAATCTGATAAGAAAGCAGAGCCGCCGCATGGCGTTAAGATGAAATTACTCTATAACGACTAAAATGCCAACTGCCATTGGTACATATCATTGACCCTATATGACTTTAGTTAGTGCTAGGTAGGCATGGTGCATTCACCGCCCATATTTGACCAAAAATCATGAAAGAAAATTTTAATAAATTACCATTTTATTAATAAGAAAACAACAGCTTTACCTTATCATAATTTTATACTTTTTAGTAAATAATATGAAATTAATATTTCGGTTAAAGTTACACTTTAAAGTATAAAATAACATACATCTTTTAGTATCGGAAAACAAACGTGACTTGCTCAATTGCAGTTTACGTGTGAGTTTCGAAAATGCCTTGAAAACATGTCCGTGAAATGTGCACCCCCTCAAACCCCACTTCTATATACTGCGGCAAAACTGGGGTATGCAGGGGTATATCTATTTTTCTTATTTTTGATCCAAAACATAGATTGTAAGTACCCGTTTGAACCGCCTCGGCGAGGCGGTTCTAACGTGTACCCACAATCTAAGTTTTGAGCAAAAATTAAAAAAATATCAAAACATTTTACTGAAAATTTTCATTATAACGACCAAAAAAAATCTGTATATTGCATGGGCGTGTTTTCGTAATGTGTACAAAGGCACTCTCAACACGTTCCTGATTCGGACACCAAACTGTCTCCGCAGACTCTATGGGTGGTGTTTTCGTCATTTTATAAGCTTGCACTACCTACTAAATAACGTTTCTGTACCAGTGTACCCCAGTGTACCCGACAGTATATAAGCTTGCACTACCTACTAAATAACGTTTCTGTACCAGTGTACCCCAGTGTACCCGACAGTATATGAACCATAGCTTGATGATATTTACAAGTTATGGAATGTGCAAAAGTATTGGTACGTGTGCGGATTGGCAATAAGAATAAATGAGTTCCGTCACTGGAAAACTTCAAACACACAGCTAGCGTCACTGAGTGTTGAAATAAATTCGGATTAAAGTCTAAAAAATTTCGAATTATCTCTCTAATATTTGAATTTTGTTTTTCAGTTTGTTCTAAACTTTCCCAATCATTGATTTTCTTTGTCATTTTGTGATAATTGTTTCCTCGTTTTATCCAGCAAATGAATCTTCTTAATCACGTTCTTTCCTTTTCGTCTTCCAAATTTATACATGTAAGCCATATCGAGCCATATCGAGCCATATGTTTAAAACGCTGATCACATTGGGTTGTCTGTACGAGGTACTTGCACTAAACTCATCGACTTTTCTACCGAATCACCCATGAATAAAAAAAGCTACAGGTATACCTGTATTTGTGTTGACTTCGTTGATTTAATTTTCAGACCGAAACGAGCTACCTTTTCTTCTATGCCATCGGGTACATTGAAGACTATATAAACAGAAACGCAACATGGGCGAGTTATTGATCAAAACAAGGAATACTGGTAAGTTCATGTTTCTTATTTTCTTACATTTATAATATTTCCTGCAGCAAACATAGCTCGCAAACATATTCATTATAAGATAATTCATTCTCTGAATAACGAACATTTGTCAATAAGTGCGTAAATCAAACATTTCATTTGCTGAAGAACGCATACTATGCTGGTAACTTTGTTTTAGTCTTTCATTTGTTACGTTAATGTATCTAAATGCAGAGCTTAAAAAAATCTTTCTTTAAATGTGTTAAAAGTTTAAAACGCAGAAGTTATTTTTTTAATCAGAGCAGACTATGAGCCCCCCTAAAATTGAGTAATTAAAGCACTCCAGCAATTTCTTTACTGGCCGTTCTATGACGATTCTTTTCTGCTCGTCCTTTGTTTTTGTTGATGCTACCCGGATGACTACCTTGTTGGGAAAGAGCTAAATCATATTGCTGTTCGTGCATGTTTTTATAACGTTGTAATGTATTTTGTTCTGTCTCTCATGTCTTGTGCCTTGATAGGATAAACTCCCTGGCCTTACGTTGCAGGAATATACAGACACAATGACGCTAACCATTACGCTCGCCCTCGGTTGTGTAGTCATGTACATCGTATCTCTGGTCGTGTCCAAGATCTACATGAAATTTACAACAGGAATCTGCAGGAGTGATGCCGACCTGACAGACAAGACAGTGATCATAACGGGTGCTAACACAGGTAAGCAGCCATATGAGAAAGACAACAATATGAGTTACCATGTCCGACACTAACCATCCTTTACAATCACAGAAGGTGGCTAGGAGCTTGCAATGTCGGATTCAATAAGAAGAGGGGTTGTCCTATCCATGTAGCGAAAACAAAGACGCTGATCAGCTGTGCAGTTACTGCACAGCTGATCTGCGCCTTTGTTTTCGCATATTGGCAAAAATCCGATTTTTCTCACAATGTCTAAGATCTACATGAAATTTACAACAGAAAGTCTGTAGAATATAAGTGATGCCGACCTGACAGATAAGAGTGATCATAACAGGCGCTAATATTGTGTTTGTTTCAATTGATCATTAGCGTCCCAGTCAACAGCTAATGGTCATGTCGGAACGTTGCTTCCATTTTATGGGATTTTTACCCAAAATTAGGACGTCATGACATCCAAAAGGTTTAGAATATTGAGTTAGTTTTATTCTGATGGGGAATGTCATTTTTTCAGCGCCATAACAGCTTCAAAATGTGAATAAAAAGACCTTCTCTGTTAATTTTATAACCCCCCCCCCCCGCTTCTAAATGTGTATGTATTACTGACTGCTATCTAGATTAATACAGAACCCGGTTTCTTTTATGGTTCATGCCTGCTCTTTTTGCTATGTATTGATTCATTTATTTGGGATATTTTAAATATATGCAACATCTAAAACACGTGCAGAATTTATTCAATAAAACAGAATCCTCAAAGTGGATTCTCCCTCCTTGCTGCTGCATGCCAGAATGCTACTGTTTATTGTGTCTGCCTCTCTGCCGTGCTTGTTGCCTTTCGTTACGGTTGAAACTTAACCGGATGGCTACCTTGTTGGGAAAGAGCTAGTCATTCTGCTCTTCGTGTGTGTTGTCGGAAAATGTTTTGTTGTGCTATATTTTTTCCCACCTGGTGTCTATGCTGGGACTTAAAATTTAATTGAATCGATTCCTGGTCCCTCTATTCTTACTTTACAGCAGTTAAACTACATTATAGATGATGGAGATACATGTATTTGTCTTTCCACAGGCATTGGATACCACACCGCCCTAGACCTCGCCAAGAGGCACGCCAGGGTCATTCTGGCATGCAGGAGCAAGGAACGAGGCCAGACTGCTGTTGACAAAATCAGATCACTTTCTGGTAATAAGAATGTTCATCTAAGACTAGTGGACATGAGCCTGATGAAGTCAGTTCGACAGTTTGCCGAGGAGATTATCAAGGAAGAGAGGAGAGTAGATGTATTGATTAACAATGCAGGGATCAGCTGTAAGTCTGCATGTTTTGTATCATAAAAATCATTTGTTTTGTATCATAAAAATCATTTATTCATCATTTCCATTTGCAGAACATGAAAAACAAGCAAATTCAGAGAATTTATGTCCCCCGCCTTAATTGTTTAGTTACACAAATATATCTGACAATAATGCATATCCAAATCACATGCATTTAATTCATGTCACAGTGTCAAACATTAAAGTGAGGATTATATTCAAACCACGTGCAAATCTTCAAATCATGGTCAGGACATCTGTACAGTTTGAAAAGAATCAGAATAAAACTGAGGGAGGAGTTTGCACACAAGGTACACAATGTCCATTCACTTTCATTGTATAAATGCCTGAAAAACGACTAAGTTCAAATTGCGAAAAAGTGTAAAAAATTAACCTGAGGATTATATCCAAAGCACATGCATATCTTCAAAGCATCATCAAGACATCTGTAAACTTTCAAAAGAATCTGAATTAAAAACTGAAGGAGGAGTTGCGCACACAAGGCACCCACTGTCCATTCACTTTCATTGTCAAAATACCGAAAAACGACTAAGTTCAATTTGCAAAAAAAGTGTCAAAAATTAATCTGAGGATTATATCCAAACAACATGCACATCTTCAAAGTATGATGAAGACATCTGTAAAGTTTCAAAATAATCGGAATAAAACTGTAGGAGGAGTTGCGCACACAAGGTACCCTTTGTCTATTCACTTTCATTATCAAAATGCCCGAAAAATGACTAAGTTCAAATTGCAAAAAAAGTGTCAAAAATTAATCTGAGGATTATATCCAAACCACATGCATATCTTCAAAGCATGATGAAGACATCTGTAAAGTTTCAAAAGAATCGGAATAAAACTGTAGGAGGAGTTGCGCACACAAGGTACATACTCCTTTAGGGGGACGGAAGGACGGAAGGACGGACGGAAAGCCAAAAACTATGTCCCTCCGCTTTTCTCCGAAAAGGCGGGGGACAATGAGCCGCATCATGAGAAAACCAGATTTTTGCCTATGCGAAAACAAAGGCGCAGATCAGCTTTGCAGTAACTGCGAAGCTGATCAGCGCCTTTGTTTTCGCTACACGGATAGTACAATTCCTCTTCTTAAATCCGAAATTTCAAGCTTCTAACGAACAGGCCTGTTTGTGTCAGACGTGGTCTGAAATACAAGACTTGTTTTCTCATGACGCGCCTCAAAATATACCAATGCAACAAACAGATGTTTCTTACAGCTTGAAAAAAAGAAATTTTATGCATCAGTTGTATTAATGTGTAGTTGGGTAGTTAGTTTTCCAGTTTCATGGCCCACTCAACTGCTAAGGTCATAAGGAGACAGGATCTTGGTTTAAAGTCTCATCTGAAAAACAGAAGAAGCCCAGGATCTAATAACATTATTGTTTTCTGTCAGATAGAGACATCTTTTTTCAACATATAGGTCTACAAAGGTTTAAGCCCGAGTTCTTTTAAGCTCACCTGAACTGAAGGCTTGAAAGCCACATAATGAGAAAAACAGATTTTTGACTATGCGAAAACAAAGCCGCAGATCAGCTTCGCAGTAACTGCGAAGCTGATCAGCGCCTTTGTTTTCGCTACATGGATAATACAATTTCTCTACTTTCTAAACCCGGAATTTCCTTCCTCTACATCATCTTCTGTGCTTGTACAGCTCAGTTTGTGTCGGGCCTGGTCGAAAACCCTGAAGAACGCTTTTCTCGCATCGCGGCCCAGATTAGCCTGAAGCTGGTGTTTATCATTCTTTTCACGTTTTATGTATATCAGCTGGTGGTTAAATTTAAATGGAATGAGTGAAAGAGATTAAATTGAATACATTTCTATGACTTTAAAGCTTAGGAGGAAATCTCTCAGATGAGCCTCAGGTTCATTGGTCCTTTTGTTAAAAGTTTACCTGTTTATTGCATAAAATATTGAATAATATAGGGATCATGATTTTTCTTTCATTAACATTCGCTAGGTCCCGAGGGGAGTGTTGAAAACCGAGGGAGTAGCCCGAGGTTTTCAACACTCCCCGAGGGACCTAGCGTATGTTAATGAACGACAAAATCATTTTTGATCGCTATTATTAAATAAATTCTGCACAAACGAAATAATGGTGCACTATATTTTACAGCCTAATCACATTTTCATACAGGTAAAAGTTACTCATTATTAGCATGTGTTTTGCATGGCTCCGGAACGAGCATAAATAAAAGTCATGTATTTACAGCACATGCGCACTATAAATGCTATATTATATAATACATGGCTTTCTCTTCATCAAGGACACTCTATCGAGATAGATAGATAGAGTGTCCTTGTTTTCATTTATAATATATGGCTGTTAATATAATTGTGTGTCACGGGTATTTAAGCAATTATAATGGTCGTGAGGTCGTGAAAAGAATTTTTAAACTTAGACATTAGAAAAAGACAAAAAAAAAAAAAAGAAAAAGAAAAAAAGAACACTGCTGCTGATGATGATCCATTTACATTTAAGGTGTACCAAACAAGAGGGTTACAGATGAGGGTTTTGAAGAAACATTCGCCTGTAATTACTTTGGACCATTCTTATTGACAAACCTACTCTTGGGTGAGTATCAGCTGATCCATAAATAACAACAATAATAACAACTACAACAGCAATAATAATAATAATAATAATAATAACAATAATAATAATAATAATAATAATAATAACAACAACAACTGGGGGTGAGACAGTGTTTTATATTACAGTGCCTGGAACCCTAGTTTGACTCTAAAAAAAATTATTAGCATTTTTATACACAAACAAAAATAAAATAAAACAGCTGAATAAGTTCTCAATGTTGGTAATTTTTTCAGAGAAATTAAAGCAAAGCACCCCTAGCAGAATCATCAATGTCTCTTCAGTGGCACACAGATGGACAACGGGCATTGACTTTGATAATCTAAGGGCTGAGAAGGTTTATAATATGTTTGATGTATACAATGTGGCAAAACTGGGGAACATTCTGTTCACAAGGGAGTTGGCAAAAAGACTGCAAGGAACAGGTTGGTACCACTTAACTGTGTTCTTTTTGCCCTTGTGAAATACTTGACTATCCTAATTACATTCTGTATACATGTACTATTAATCAGTTTTAGAAATTCTGGGCCCAGAAAAAGCTGTGTGCTCTTATATTGTTTTACTTGTAAAATGCTAACCATGTGAAATGATTTTGATTTTTACCATTATAAATTTACATGTATTTCATTTAAATACATGTAAAACATGCATTACACTAATTTCAGTCTTCAATGTGGTCCTCAAGTACGTTTTTTTTTTTTTTTTTTTCTTTATTCAGTTTAACGTCCCTTTCAAGATTATTTCAGCTCATATGAGACAGGCCAATTAGTAGGTGGGGCAAAAACGGTAGAACCCTGAGAAAAAACACCTGGCACACCCGCAAGCAGAACTTGGCTTGTTTCACGTGGCCAGAGCGGGGCTTGAACCCACTCCAGACACAGCGGTGAGATGTTCAAGTGATTAAGAAACAGCGCTCTTAACCGCTCGGCCACAGGGGCTGCCTCAAATACTTGTAATTATTAGTTTACATGCATGTGAATATGTGGTTTGTACTTACAGGTGTATGTACATATGCTGTCCACCCAGGAAGAGTAAGAACTGAGCTACTAAGATATATGCCACTTGTTAGCAAGCCAATACTATTGCTCAATACTCTTTTCTTTAAGGTACTAAACTTATTTTACTTCTATTATTGTTTATGTCACTTAGCAAAGTAGTAGATGTTCATGGGGTTGCATACCAGTGCAAGAAGTAAGCCATCCTCAGAAGCCATCACAATGCATAGCACATCAAACATTACAATATTAAAGGGAAACATCCCTATTGTTAGTGTGCAAACTGTTTGCGCAGTGTCCGCATTTAGTAGGTACATGTTATGCCTAGCTTTTAATTTATACAAATTCTTCACAAAATGACACACAAAACATAGAGGCTCATTTCTGAAATTCACTAAATCTGCATATTTCTTTTTTTGTTTTCAGTCACCAGAAGAGGGTGCGCAGACCTTGATTTACTGCGCTGTTAGTGATGAGGTTAAAGGTCAGTCAGGAAAATATTATGCCGACTGTCGAGAAGCCGAAGACCAAAGCTCTGAAATGAGCAAAGACAAAGAGCTTGCTGAAAAACTCTGGAAAGTCAGTGAAGAAATGACAGTTTCACAATGACAACAGAAACATTGCGAAAACACGCCCATGTGATATACAGAATTTTCGCATGTTGTAAAAATTGAAAAATTTCAGTACAACATTTTTGATATTTTTCTTATTTTTGCTCAAAACATAGATTGTAGGTACATGTTAGAACCGCCTCATCGAGGCGGTTCTAATGAGTACCCACAATCTATGTTTTGGAGAAAAAATAAGAACCAGAGGACCAATGGTCCTGTAAACGCTCACCTGAGTCTGCTGCATATACCAATAAACATGTTTGAATATTATGGTATTTAACCCCAGTGCAGGGGCAGATGAAGCCCTTGGGCGGTTTTCCTTTTTTCAGAATAATCAATATTCTGGCCATTTGCCAATGTCTTGGCTCTTGCTGGCTTTTCCCTTCAAATGACATTTTAACAGTTTTTCCCATTCAAATGCATGGGCAACCCATGTTGACCTTGCCATAAACTTGGTCAAGGTCATCACAGGGTCATGATTTATATATAAATTGTAGTACTTTAACCATGGATGCTTCACACCAAGTTTCATTGAAATCAATCTATTGGTTTTAGAGAAGAAGATATTTGAAGGGTTTTTACCATATATGGGCATGGCGGCCATCTTGGTCATGTGACCTAGATTATTAATATATACATTGGTTCCCCCATCCTATAGATGCTTCACATAAAATTTGGCTTCAATTGGCCAAGTGGTTTCAGAGGAGAAGATGTTTGAATATTATGGAGATATACATGTATATTGCCCCGGGGTGGGGGCAGATGAGCCCCTGGGGTCCAATTTTTTTTCAGAATCATTAATATTCAGACCTACTGCCCATTTCCTGCAAGACTATCACTTTAAATGACATTTAAAAGTTTTCCCTATTCAAATGCATTGGCGACCTATGTTGACCTTGCCATAAAATAGGTCAAGGTCATCCTAAGGTAATTATTTGTATACACATTGTGGACCTTGAGTCACTTATGCTATATGCCAAGTTTCAAGATCCTAGGCTTTTGGGTTCTGGAGAAGAAGATTTTTAAAGGTCTTTACCATATATGGGCATGGCGGCCATCTTGGTCATGTGACCTGTATTGTTTATATACACATTGGTTCCCCCTTCCTATAGATGCTTCATATAAAATTTGGCTTTGATTGGCCAAGCGGTTTCAGAGGAGATGATGTTTGAATATTATGGAGATATACATGAATATTGCCCCGGGGTGGGGGCATATGAGCCCCTGGGGTCCAATTTGTTTCAGAATCATAAATATTCAGCCCTACTGCCCATTTCCTGCAAGACTTCCACTTTAAATGACATTTTAAAAGTTTTCCCCATTCAATTGCATTGGCGACCTATGTTGACCTTGCCGTAAAATAGGTCAAGGTCATCCTAAGGTCATTATTTATATATACATTGTGGACTTTTAGTCACTTATGCTACATGCCAAGTTTCAAGATCCTAGGCCTTTGGGTTCTGGAAAAGAAAGATTTTTAAAGGTTTTTACCATATATGGGCATGGCGGCCATCTTGGTCATGTGACCTGGATTATTTATATATACATTGGTTCCCCCTTCCCATAGATGCTTCATGTAAAATTTGGCTTTGATTGGCCAAGCGGTTTCAGAGAAGAAGATGTTTGAATATTATGATAATATACATGTATATTGCCCCGGGGTGGGGGCGGATGAGCCCCTGGTGCCCATTTTTTTTCAGAATCATTAATATTCAGTCCTACTGCTCATTTTCTGCAAGATTTTTCCTTTAAATGACAATTTAACAATTTTTCCCATTCAAATGCATTGGCGACCTATGTTGACCTTGCCGTAAAATAGGTCAAGGTCACCGCAAGGTCATGATTTATATACACATTGTAGTACTTGAGTCATCGATACTTCATGCCAAGTTTGGTTGAAATCGGTCCAGTGGTTCCGGAGAAGAAGATTTTTGAAGGGTTTTTACCATATATGGGCATGGCGGCCATCTTGGTCATGTGACCTGGATTATTTATATATACATTGGTTCCCCCTTCCCATAGATGCTTCATGTAAAATTTGGCTTTGATTGGCCAAGCTGTTTCAGAGAAGAAGATCTTTGAAAATGGTGGACGACGGACGACGGACGGACGGACGGACGACGGAGCATGGGTATACTATAAGCTCACCTTGTGAGCCTGACGGCTCAGGTGAGCTAAAAATAGGTATACCCCTACATACCCCAGTTTTGCTATATAAAAGTGGGGTTTAAGATATTTTTCATGGATATGTTTTCCTGATGAATACATGAAGTATTGGTGCCAAATTGTGATGCACAGTCTCATGTAGTGTTTTGTCATCAAGATATAATGTAACATTATTGAGTAAAATTGAACAGAGGCTCAGTCAATTGTGTTCAAGTCGTCATCCACTTGAAAGCAAGGATTGGCACATGGACAGCCACAAACCCTTTTCACTCAAAGTTTTTGGGAGCAGTGATTGGATTGTAAACAAAGTCCATGTCAACAGAGCCTAAGCAGTTATTGGAAGTTAGTTCAAGTTACATGTTAATGATGAGTATGTGTAAATCAAAGAACCACATGGACATTGGCATCTAAGCTTTGAAGTGACTAATCATCAAATTACCAAAGACAATCAGGGGCCAGTTGTTCAAAACTTTGTTAACATAATGTCATTGTTAAGACCTTAACTCGTAAAGTACATGCCGACTACATAAGCATATACAGTTATTTTTTGCTGATAAAATGTGAGAATCCTTTGCATCTCACATTTTATCAACAAAAAATAACAGAGTATTTGTAATATTGCCATTCGAAATTAACCAATCGTTAACTAACAACATTGTTAATTTTGAACAACAGGTCCCAGTAAGCCACTAATTAAATGCCGAGATTCTACATAAAAGTTACTTCCTTAGTTTACTTTTGATCAAATTGAAATTGATTTATCATAGAAGCGGCCCAGAGGCCGAGCAGTTAAAGAGAGCTGTTTCTTAATCACTCAATCATCTCACCGCTGTGTCTGGTGCAGGTTTGAGCCCCGTACTGGCCACATGTGAGACAAGCCAAGTTCTGCTTGCGGGTGTGCCAGGTGTTTTTTTCTCGGGATTCTCACGTTTTCGCCCTCCTACTGATTGGCCCATCTCATATGAGCTGAAATAATCTTGAAAGGGACGTAAAACTGAATTAAAAAAAAAAATATCATAGAAAATGAAAAGTGAGAGTCAATAGGTAGACACATGCAAGACCATTGACTACTGTAATTACACCTGTTGACACTGTTGCTCTGGCGAAATCAGAAGGGGTGCACCAAAAGACTTTATTCACATTAATAGATTCAAATAAATAATCATATCAAGAACTCTTCATATGAGACCTTTAACAAACACAGTAGAAATTACAAATGTTTCGTGTTGCTTTGCATTAAAAGGACATGTTCATAACAGAGTAAAATCATAAAATGAGTCGCCACATCAGAAAAACAACAATTTGCATATGGGAAAACAAAGGCGCAGATCAGCTGTGCAGTAACTGCACAGCTGATCAGCGCCTTTGTTTTTGCTACACCGATAGTACCATTCCTCTGCTACTTATATCCAAAGTTTCAAGCTTCTAGCATTCTCCTGTGACAGTACAGACCCCAGTCTGTGTCGGACCTGGTCGGAGACCCAAATTGTTGGTTTTCTCGTGCAATGGCTCAAATGATTTTCGGCATGCCACAAGGGAAAACAAAGATGAAGTCTAGCTGCCCCCTAATAGTGCAGGCCAACAGTACCTTTGTTTTCAATTCATGGATAGTAAAATCCCTCTACATTCTATGCTCACCGGCAAAAGTTTAGTCAGTGAAAATACATGTAAAATCCCATAGGGACAGTTTAAATCGCTAAAAGCTTCAAAACCCTGCGATAGTTTGGGATTAAAATTACCAGTCATTTCACTGTGAATAAAATCTACAATTTCCAAGAGAAACGATTGAAATATCCCTTGTGGTTTTGCCACAGTGCATGCACCAATTTTCGTTTTTGTTTTAAATGAAAGGGAGGTAATCTAAAAATAATGAATATTTGACTTGTTATTTCTTGAGACTGTGGCTGACTTTTGAAAAGATTTATTCGGATTTTTGTCACTGGCAACAACCTCTATCAGAGAGCGCTATTAATCAAAGTGCCACTTTGATAATTTATCTGGTATTCATAAAAATGATGTTTTACGAAAAAGGCCAATAACTTTGTCAAAATTGACAACTGATGAAGTTTTTTCCAGAATTAGGAAGATAGTCATTTTGCAAATTCAATAAAGGGGAGCATCTAAGGCAAGCGACTGGGTATTATGAACTCGGGCTTGTCAAAGTTACTGACTAAACTTTTTCCTCTGAGTATATATAGAAAGTTTATAATCTCAAGCATCTAACATTTTCAGCAGGTAAAGCCTTGTGCGTTGACAGCATCAAATTTATTGCAAAAAGTCGTCAAATGGCATTTGAGCCACGTCATGAGAAAACCGGATTTTTGCCGATGTGAAAACAAAGGGGCAGATCAGCTTTGCAGTAACTGCGAAGCTGATCATCGCCTTTGTTTTCAATACAAGGATGGTAAGATTTCTCTTCTTCTTAAATCCGAAATTTCAAGCTTCTAGCCTGTTTCTGTGACTGTACAGGTCGGTTTGTGTCAGACCTGGTCGAAAACCCTGAAGACAGGTTTTCTCGCATCGCAGCTCATTTGTCAACAACATAGGTGCAGACCAGCTGCATATCCCACTTTTGCTTTTAAAAACAGCCAATAAATTTTCAAGCTTAAATAACCAGGGGCCAGTTGTTCAAAATTAATGATATCTTTAGTTAATGATTCGTTAAATTTCAAATGGCAATATTACAAATACACTGTTATTTTTTGTTGAAAAAAGGTGAGAATCCTTTGCAAAGGATTCTCACATTTTATCAACAAAAAATAACAGCATATTTGCTTATGTAGTCGGCATTTACTAACAAGTTGAAGTCTTAATAATAGTGTTAAGCTAACAAAGTTTTGAACAACTGGGCCCAGATATTCACAAACTGCATTTGTCCTTGCAGCATATCCAGCTTATATTGCTTGTAAATTATTTGGTCTACTCAAAATACCTATGTCTTAATAAAACATTGAAAAGTCATCTAAAAATGTTCCTCAGTGACAATAAACTGAATACCAGAGTCCTCCACACCTTCTAAGCTATCACTGTCACCACTAGCCTGTAATGCCCCGTCCCTACCCTCATCCCCAACCCTCTCTACCACCCTACCCCTTATCACAATGTCCCCTGTTTCTCCCGCCCCATCAACCCCATTTTCTTCTTGTTCATCAATTTCCCCATATTTGCCCCTTTCCTTTTCTCTTCCATCTCGCATCTGAGCCCCTAACTCCTCTCTATCCCCCTCCCCTGGCCCCGAACCTTCCCCTGAGCTGTCCATTTGCAGCCCTACACCCTCCCCTAATGCTCCTTCTTGGAGCCTCCTCTGTGCCTCCTCCATATCCAGACAATGCTGAAGCCCGGCACAGTAATGAACCATCATCATCATTAATGATTCTAGTTTTTCATCACATTTGTCAAGTTGCTGATTCAGCACTTTTTTCTTGGTGGTGTCAGAAGTGTCCGAGATCAGCTTCATTAGTTCACATTTGTGTTCAGATTCCTTGTCAATGGCTTCTTTCAGAGCAGCAAGCTGAAATGAGACATATGAACTGGTTTCTTGCATACCTCATGAGAAAATATCAGTAAAGCTGTATTGTTAAAAGTTTATCACATTTTCTATTGAAAACTAGTGCATCTGCAATATTTACTATTGAGATGTAACAAATTTTAATGCAAAGTGTTTAATATTAGAAAGTGTTGGTAGGAGTTTCAGTAAGCAGACAGCTAAACTCCTATCAGATTATGCAAACAAGTACCTTGTCATCAAGTGTTTGTTTTCTTTCACTCAGGGACAAGTGAGCAAAGAGTTCTCTCCCTTTCTCCTTGGCTTCTATGACAACCTGGTCGTCAAGGCTGTAACCTGGCAACCGGGACTTCTGCTCTTCTTCTTCAAGCTGAAAATAGTTATAAAAGAGATGGTCATAAGACCAAAGGAGCAGTTTTACTTGATTTACTTGATTTCTCAAAGCAAAGGTCAAAGCAGTCTCCTTATTTCCATCCTTATATGCCCAATTTGCTTCACTATGGAAACGGGGTTCTTTTACAAGAACCCTACATAGCCAACCGTATATCCAGAGGAATATGTTTAAGGCTCATTGTTTCAAGCCATCAAGATAAATTTATCTTGATTTCACCACCAGAAATTAGATTTCATGGCAGCGACCCATATAGAATGTGTTGCACAAATATCGCAACAAGATTTGTTTACAGAGAAACTTCAATCTGCTGAGAAAATCTACTTTGTTTATCTTTTTGTGTTGTGTTGATGGAGACAGTCACAGTAACAGTATGGTAACTTAGCTTACATATGAAAGCACATCAAAATTTTGGTCAGAATGGATTTCTAAGGCATGATCCATTACTAGTATTGTCATGCTAAATAGTTTTGACTGACTGTATTTTTTTGTTGCTTTATACCCCTTTAAATCTTAAGCCATGATGTAACATATCTTCTTTACCAGTACCCATTGTACATCTTTTCACAAGAACTAGCAATCATGCAATCTAATCATGGAGCAAAGAAAGAGAGAATAGAGCTCTGTAGAAATGACTTTTGACAATTTCGATTGACTAAAAGACGGTTCAGTTACAATGTCACATACTCGTTCAATAGAAGTACTAGAATGTGAATGCCTCAGGTCCTGGCCCCCAACTGTCAGGGGTGAGGGGCCTCTTAGTGGGCTTCTAACTGGACTGGCAGAGGGAGATATTTCTACACCACTCTGTCCTGAAATGTAAGACAAAACACACTTGAAACATTCATGTGCCATTACAAGATAGGATTTGGAATAAAATGGAACTGCGTTGGAACTTTTTTAAAAGAGGTCCCTATGGACTATTACTTTATAAAATTATAGACCGCAGACTGATTTTTCATATATTTTGTGTGATTCTCTGAACATAGCAAAGACAGATATGGGTTCTAACTCCAATACTCTTGTTCTAATTCAAATTGGTCAGGGTGTATTTGTAGTTCTGATAACACATTACATGATTTTACATAATAAGCAATCTTGAATTCCAATGGATCCCTTGTTATGTTGAAACATAATTGCTTTCTGAAAGTATAGGAAAATTATCTTTCCACAAATTAATTTTCAATTGTACTTGAATAGTCATGTTCAATTTTCGTTCAGAAACCTCTTTGTCAAAAATATCACAGAGATCTTACTTGAAGGTATGTTGAGTGGAAGTGAGGCTGTGTCTTTGTTCCTCAACTTTCTAAAAATAGATGACCTTGAGGATTCCTCCTTATCCAACTCATTAGATGTTCTTAATGGTGGAAGCCATGGTTCTTCTGGGTTGGATTTTAACCTCACACCCTTCCTGTAAGAAAAACTGGGATATAGAAATGTAAATTTCCAATGTAATACCATAAAATTTTGACAAATTATATCCAATTTAGCATGATAATTGAACTTTCGAGTTTTTTCTTACTTTTTTTGTCAAGAAGACCACTGTGGTCAGGTCGAGATGGTCGACCATCTTTAGCCATATTTTTCCTGGGAGTGCTAAAGTTAAATTTAAAGCATTTAATCAATTGAACCAATACTCATGGCCATACTTTCAACAGTTATTTGCAATAAACTACCTGCTCGACAATAAACTCAAGAACTAGGGCAATGGACTATAAAACAGATATGAATAGAATAGAATAGAATAGAATGATTTTATTCAACCAATCATGGGCCATCTCTGGCATTTTAACAACAAGTACAACAAAATAAAATGCATTAGGCAATGTTAAAAGGAAAACAGAATGCATATATGACAAGTGAATAAACAGCAATGGATTACAATAAATTGAGAAACCTTTGGTGATTTCAACATAATAAGCCTTCTCTTAAGGTCAGGGTGAAGTAAAAAACGCCACGATGAAATTTTCTTATTTTTTAGAAATCGATGTATTTAATGCTCCCCCATCGGAATATGCAAAAATGTTCCTTGACTACCGGATTAGTTTTTGAGCTACAGGCTATCCAAAAACACCATTTTTGCCGTTGAACTCAATGGGGAAAAGGGAAATAGATGTCGGATTTCGCACATAAAAATATTTTTCTCCTAAATTCCACGATGAAGTTTTTTTAAAAACTGATATTATCTGCGTGAATCAGTTTGGAACAGGTAGCTTGAAAAAAAAGTCCTTGACAACCAGGCTCGTTTTCGTGCTATTGGAGGTTTTGATACTCTGGTAGTGCGTTTTTGGTATTTTGCGCGACGTAACGTAACGTCGTGGTGCGAACACGCGTTGCATTTCAGTGTGCGACTGACGCAAGAATTATAATAAATGACTTTTACTGCAGAAATTCTCATATTTGTGTTTTGGTAAAAATTTGTCGCAGTCTTTAAGGGAAGAAAAATGTAAAATTCGTACTAAATGACGTAAAAGCTACAGCTTTCTCCGGTTCAAAAAGGCGCGACATAAGATCGTCGATTCTTGTTCCGCTGGCGTCGCAAAGCAACGTCACGCGTAATGCTCATTACGACGTTTTACTTCGCCCTGACCTTAACTTAAGGATGTTCGCTGCCAACATTTGACATTTCGGAACTTCCGGTTTTTATTTTGTTGAATATCTCGTAAACGGTTGCAGATATTTTCCTAATATTTTATATTTGGATACATATTGATGATATGCATTGAATGAGCCATGAAAATTGTCAATCTAAGGAACTTCATTTTTTCACCCCATTTTCTGCACTTTTTCAGAAAATTTTAGTTGTCAGTAAAATTAAGGGGGTAGGGTAGATTAAACTTGCATATTATACATTTTCAAATAAATTGCACTAGTTCTATGTTTATTTTAGCAGCAGTATATGTGTACATTGTCTTCTAAGTCAGTCTTTCTGTATTTGGTGTGCTAGTTTTAATATTTTGGGTGGTTTTATGAAATGGGCTTTAAGAAATAAAACAGCCGAAAAAAGGCTTAAAATGGCGATTTTCAAGTGGTTGGTTCTCTCTTATATGCACACTACCATATATATTTCTTTGTTTTATTCGAACAATATTACCAAGTTCTATGTTGTGTGAAAATACAAGAAAAAGTTTGAATCTACAAATATGGGTTTGGCACATTTCTAAATATTGATTTTTTCCGACTTTTCAAGTATGGGGGTAGGGTTGGAAAACGACTTGTAAAATTTTGTCATCCACTTCAAGTTGCAAATTTTTCTATGCTTTTGGTCCAAAATAGTCTGTATTACGTAAATATTATGACTTTTGAAAGCATCCTGGGTGTATTTTTGTTCAAGACGGTTATGTTTGAAAGAATTAAAAAATAAATTAATTTTACTAAATTTTAAACATGGTGTTCAGAGGTCTCATTCACAGGCCTGTAGCTTGAAAAAATGCACACTACCCTATACTTATTTTGTTTTCAAATGTCTTGTACTGTATTTTTGAATAAAAAAAGAGTGGTTAGAAAAAAAGTTTGAATACTTTTTCATTGGCAGCGAACATCCTTAAAACAGTCGTAAATATATTTAGATAATAGATTAATGATATCAACAGATTCATTACTCATTAACCATATGAGTTGGGCGTCATGTGATAGGTTAGAAAAGTTTTTGCAGAATCTAATTATCTTTTCAATAAATATATATTGAGAAATGATGATGTGTCAACTTAATGAACTTACACAGTACAGTATGTCTGTCCCCGACATTTCTCGATACATTTCTTATGGCACACCATCTTACATATATCACAGTACATAGCTTCTTTCAACCATATCTGGCAAGAAATGCAAAACAACATAATGTGTGGTGGCATACATGGGTAGAATAATATGAGCTGCATCACGCAGATACATTTTTACATACATGTATGTTAAAACAAAGACACAGATCAGCTGTGCAATACTGTGACTTCATTTTCGCTTTCTGGATAGTACAATCCATCTTCTTTCTAAATCCAAAATTTTATACTTGTAGAAGCTGTGCACCTTGGTTTGTGTCTGATCTGGTCAGAAATCCTAATGACAGGTGCTTGTGAACTCTCAATTAAACACATACTATGGAAGCACACTAGAATTGTTGACATTAAATCTGCTCTCTCTGTGATTATTTCATCAGAAAAACATGTCCATGAAAAGTATACCCCCCTTGAACCCCTCTTTTATATAGTAAAACTGGGGTATAATGGGATATACAATTTATTATTCTTATTTTTGATCCAAAACGTAGACTGTGGGTACTCATTAGAACTGCCTCACCGGGGGGTAGTTCCATCATGTACCCACAGTCTATGTTTTAAATAAAAGTCAGAAAAATATCTATTTTTTTTTTCAAATAAATTTTTACAGCGAAAATATTCTGTCTATTGCATGGGTAAGTTTTTGTAATGTCAAACAAATACATGTATGTCATGTATGATGAGCATCAGGACTTGTTTTTGTAGACAAAATTTTCATACCTCTGAAAGGGTGTTACTCTCATTCAATGTACCCGACTAGCGAGATATGGTTGTATGTAAATTTATGAAAAGTGAGTGCTTAAAATTGCAATGAACATTTCACCTACCTTTTTACCACAGAAATCACACCGTGTTCCAGACTGGAAATGCATTGGATTGAATTTATGATGTCCCTCTTCTTGCCTGTGTTGAAAAATATAAATCAAAATGTTGTATCCCTTTCACAGCTGTCACAGTAATATGCAGTTTGGCAAATACCCAGAACAACCATGCAAGAATTCATAAATTTCAGACATGTCAAAATTAGTTGTCAAAGAATAGAAAGTGAGACTTCAACAGGTCCAGGTGCAATTCATTTTTAGAAAAAATATGTTTGTTTCTCTGAAAAGTTCTTAGTCAGTCTAAACAATTACATCAGTCTGTCTTAAGATTGCCAAATAATCAATCAAATGTTTGAAAACAAAAATTAGAGATATCTAAATGCTGTTGAACAGTTCAAACTTGCTGTCAGAACTTACAGACAAGAAATGTCATCTGGATACCGGTTTAATACTTACACCTCCATGTTCTCCTCTGGGGTACAGAACATATCGGTGGAGGGATACAATATGTCATGGACTATTTTCTTTCTCTCAGCCGGATCTACTTTCTGGAATGGTTTGTGTGTGAAAGAGAGGGTAATATCACCAACAGCTATAGAAGGGTTGTAACCAGGATGTGTGGAGTATGGCAACTTGGAGTGACTGGAAAAGAATAAAGCAAAGAATTGTTCAATATCAAATTTTGCAGTCAATATATTGAGATTTTTTTCACATGTAAAACTGACATTAGAAAACATTGAAAACTTCATTAGAAAAAATTTGATATTTTCCGGACTTTCGATCCAAAACATAGACTGTGGGTACGTTAGAACCGCCTCACCGCCTTGCTGAGGCAGTTCTAACAAGTACCCACAATCTATGTTTTGGATCAAAAGTAAGAAAAATTGTATAGCCCTGTATACCCCAGTTTTACTATATAAAAGTGGGGTTTGAGGGGGTATACTTTACATGGACATGTTATGCTGATGAAAAGCTCCATAAGCACTATCATGGACAGAGGCCCAGCTAGTTGAATAACCTGGTACAGCTTGCAAAAAAATGTGAGACTGATCAGAACAGCACAGCTGTTTCACCTTTTCAATGCACTGTTAGTATAATACAATGTCCTTCAAAATATGGATTTCACCCTGAAAAGATGTAAGGCCTGCTCCTTGTTCCACCCTACATAAAACTGGGGTAAGGGTCTACAATTGAAATGCTGGCAATCAAAAAGTTATTGCTCTATCCTTAGCCCAGCTGTCCAGCTCATACTGTTATGTGCACTATATGTGTAAAATAGAATTCAGGGTGTCCACAATTTGGACAATTCCCTGACTTTTTCCTGACAGGCTGGAATCAGTCCCTCACTCAAATTCATGTAATTTGCGTATAATTTTCTAGGATATGGAGAGACGCGGGAAGCCACTTCCTTTGGTTTCTTCACAAACTTAAGTTTAAAATATAATAATGCTTTATCATCAAATCAAAACATAATTCTCTTGCTACTCATTCAATTATTAGAAAATCCAAACCTGGAGACCCTGCCATAGCCATTATTCTTGTGATGCAAGAGATCTCTTAGAAAAGGATGTTGGCCATTACCATTTATTATTGCATAAATACCCGTGTCACACGATATTAACAGCCATTTATTAATGAAGAGAAAGCCATGCATTAATATTGCGATTCACGCACGCATGTGCTGTTAATACATGGCTTTTACTTATGCTCATTACTGGGCGCCACGCAAAGCACGTGCTAGTAATGAGAAACTGAAGTCCGCCCGGAACGAGCATAAAAACGAAAGCTTTTACGCGTATGAAAATGTGATGAGGCTGTAAAATATAGTGCACCGTATTTCTTTCGTTCCTGCATCTTATTTCTTTCGTTTCTGCAGAATTTATGCAATAATAGTGATCAAAAATGATTTTGTCATTCATTAACATTCGCTAGGTCCCTCGGGGAGTGTTGAAAACCTCGGGCTACGCCCTCAGTTTTCAACACTCCCCTCGGGACCTAGCGAATGTTAATGAATGGAAAACCATGTTTGATCCCTATATTGTAAATATATGTATATACACTTATAAATCATTGTCATTGTCACTCATATACTATCCCCCATTGATAGCCAGATACATGAAAACAGAAGGCAGATTAGCCCCAATGGCTATTTATGGGCTATATTTGGTGAATTATGGTTTACAACCTTGAGTATATGCAGCCAATTTTTATATGTGTTTGTTAAAATGCTAAATAAACGCAATCACGGCTAGCCTAGCAATTATGCTACAGAACAACAAGCAGTTACCTAGCAATTATCATTTCTTCTGGTGGTTGTAAGTAAACAGTAGAAGTACACGTGCCTTGTAGAGTTAGCATACAACTAGCTGTTATATCGTACAGTGGCAGACTAGCCTAAGAAGAAATGAGCGGCATCTTTAAAAAAACCTGTTATTACATATGCGAAAACAAAGATGCAGATCAGCTGTGCAGCGACAGCACAGCTGATCAGTGCCTTTGTTTGTGCTTCAAAGATAATACAGGTCCTTTTCATCTTAAATCTGTTTATTTCCAGCTAGCCTTCTTCTGTGAATGTTTAGGCTGGCCTAAGACAGGTTTTCTCATGATGTAGTTGTGCAATTCAGTAAGGAAAACTTGTCGAATACCGCGATCATCAAGATCGCTGTTTAGTGTTTTCCACGATGTTGTTGCATCATAAATGAGCCACGTCGTGAGAAAACTGGACTTTTGCCTATGCGAAAACAAAGGCAGAGATCAGCTTTGCAGTAACTGCGAAGCTGATCAGCGCCTTTGTTTTTGCTACTCGGATAGTACAATTCCTCTTCTACTTATAGCCAAAATTTCAAGCCTCTAGCCTGCTTCTGTGACTGTGCAGGCCGGTTTGTGTCGGACCTGGTCGGAAACCCCAAAGACCGTTTTTCTCGCCTCGAGGCTAAAATGATGTTGTTGTATCATAAATGGTAATGGGTATCCATCGCTGACAATCACTGACATTTCAAAACAATGCAGATGGCCTCTATGTTTTCAAATGCATGCCATTAACAAGACTTATGGTAGATTTTTAAACCTGACGGTGGAATTAAAGATAATTTAAAAGTCTACAAAATCTGATGCTTACTTTTGGTACAGGGTCAATTGCCTTTGTACAGGGTCTCAAATAGGTTTGAAAAAGTCAAAGATTGCGGAATTCTACCATCTTTTTTTCTCAGTTACCTTATGGTAACCCATTTAATCTCCTTGTAAAATGGTACAGACAGGGTCTAGGAGTCTACCATTTTAATCCCACCTTTTCCCACAAGATTGCGCTAAACAGCGGTCTTAGCAAGACTGCGGTATTCGATGAGTTTCCCTGACTGAATTGCTTGATAAACCCCAAGATCACTATGCCTGCTTACAAAGAGAAGACTATGCCTGCTTACAAAGAGAAGACTATGCCTGCTTACAAAGAGAAGACTATGCCTGCTTACAAAGAAGACTCAGTTCTATCTTGCCCAGAGGGTATAAAACAGATTTCAAGCTCAGCTCAGCTGAGACTAAAATTTATCCTGCTCATAAATGTTAAAATGTCAACAATTGTTGGCATTCTAACATTTATTAGCAGGATAAATTACTGAATTTGATGGTCTAAACCAAAAACTTCCATAAATTTGGGCTATTTCAGTATTTATGAGCACGAAATTTCAGTCTCAGCTGAGTTGAGCATGAAAAAAGTTTTATAACCTCACGGCCAGGTGTCTCTGGATAACTGGTTGTTCATGTGAAGTCAGGTCTGATCTGAGTCTTTGATGTAGGCAATAGTGACATAAGTGGGTCTTCATGTAATTGCTAAATTTATAATGAAAATGAGCCTGTGCATGAGAAAACCAACAATTTGGGTTCCGACAAGGTCTGACACAAACTAGGCTGTACAGTCACAGAAGATGGTTAGAGGCTGGAAATTTTGGATTTAGAAAGTAGAGGAATTGTACTATCCGTGTAGCGAAAACAAAGGCGCTGATCAGCTTCGCAGTTACTGCGAAGCTGATCTGCGCCTTTGTTTTCGCATATGCAGATTGTTGGTTTTCCCATGAGGCGGCTCAAATATAATGAAAATAATACCATGCCAGATTTTTCATGCATATCAGTATTTCATTGCTTGGAAGTCAAAACCTGCTTATTTTCAATTTTCACACTTTTCAGGAGAGAGAAAAACTTAACAATTTTTGCTGGTAAGTGTGGTCAATGTTTACGAAATCCAGATATTATTCACAAAAGTTCATATTGCAGATTTTATTCTTTCTAAAATCAAATCAACCAATGAGATACGACTTTCTGGCCCCTTTTTTGCTCAAATCACCGTATTTTAGCATTTTGTATGACATTTTGCCTACAAAATAGAAGAAAATAAGCTCAAAGCAATTTTATGATCTTTAAGAGTTTAAATTGGCCTAGGACTACCATAATTTGATAGAATGGGCGCTGAATGGTTTAAATTCCTGTGGTGTCAAGAAGTCGAGTTACGTAGTTTTGACTCCCAACCGACAACTTGCAAATAAGCGTAATTTCCCATTATGTTAGTGTACAAAGCATGTAACTTCAGTCCTTGTAACAACTAATGCCTATTTTCATACAATAACTTTGTTGCAGGTATCATAAGAGCCGCATCGTGAGAAAACCGGATTTTTGCCTAGGCGAAAACAAAGGCGCAGATCAGCTTCGCGGTAACCGCAAAGCTGATCAGCGCCTTTGTTTTCGCTACACGGATAGTACAATTTCTCTTATTCTTAAATCCGAAATTTCAAGCTTCTATCCTCACACTGGTCAACCTTTACGCTGATTTGGTGGTTTTTACGCAAGTTTGACGGTGCCTAAAACCTGGAAGTGGTTCTATTTCGTCTATATTTGCATATATACTCTATGGCGAAAAGCATGCCATATGCTAAAGGGACTGCAGAAATATGTATACTTTGTGAATATGTCCTGCAGCCGTCGATTTATGTATGCATTGAAGAATATATTCGATTACCGATCAAGGAGGTAGATGATTAAAACAAAACGACTTACCCTTTAGGTCGGTGCTCGAAATCATCCCTAAATGCCTAAATCAATCACCAGGTGAATGTCGTATTCTTAAAACTAACATAAATCTATAGTCCCTTTGACATGCTGTATGTGTTTCTATACAGCATCAACACGATTTAAAATGAAAAATCCAAAATTTATTCACTGGTCGCCGCCATTTTTTGTCTCCAGTAAATCAGCGTAAATACCCGCAAATCGTCGTAAACACCGCAAATCGACGTATAGGTTGACCAGTGTGATCCTGCTTCTGTGACTGTACAGGTCAGTTTGTGTCAGACCTTGTCGGAAACCCCGAAGACCGGTTTTCTCGCGTCGCGGCTCATAATATCAAAGCATCAAATGTACAAGATGCTAATCATTATGTTGATATGCTGATTTTGTTACTTGCATTTGGGCTTTTGCGTGAGAAAACTAACAATCTTGGTTTCCACCCAGGTCCAACACAAACCAGGCAGTACAGCCACAGAAAATAGCTTGAAATTTGAAATTTCAGATTCAGAAAAAAGAGGCAATGTACTATCTACGGAGTGAAAATAAAGGCACTGATCAGCTGTGCAGTTACTGTACAGCAATGCATCTTAGCAATGATCTATAAAAGTCATTAATTAAATAATATTTTCAAATTCCATTTTTTTAACGGTTGAAACAATTTATAAAAAAGTGTTTGACAATATTGTCATCAAAAAATAAAATGAAAAATAAAAAGAATGAAACAAAAAGAAAAAATATAAGTAAATAAATATAAGCAAAAGTCTTACAAATCCAATTTTCTTGGTGACATAATATCTCTCCATCATATCTGAGACTTGAAGTTTAGAGTCATCTCCCTTCGTGACCACCTGTTTCCTGTTACGATCAGTCTGCGCCATCTTACACCACACACAGATATTCACATACTGATCTTCTTCACTGCAGTCAAACCCGAACTCTTCATTCCATTCAGGATTCTAAAAAGAGAGTAGCCATTCTTATTTGAGAAAACCAGATTTTTGCTTATTTGATTTTTGTAAATGGACTTTAAAGACTCAGATAATTTGATGCCAAGTTTGAAAAAAATTCAGAAATATTTTTTCTATTTATAATGATTTTCAAATTCTTTCATCAGCCAAAACACTATTTTTCAATTTAATTGAGTCAAGATTGTATTTGTTCAAACAATAGTTTAACTTATATAAGCTGTGCATTCTTTTTATGGGACACAGGCAAACAGTATAACCCAAGGTGTGACGCCACAGAATGTGGCGCCCCATCTAAGGCTAATCTGTTTGCTTACAGAAATTTCATCAAAAAATGAAATAGAAATTTAAAATCACTCTTGATGACCCTAAAAATGGAAGTGGATTCACCCAAATGATAACGTTGGGCAAGTCCATTCGTCAAAAGTGGGTTAATCCTTCTACTCACCCTAGAGTAGGGTACCTCCATGGTACTGACTTGTCCTAGTCTTCTATCATCCTGTGACTCCCGACTTCTACTGTCTAGTTCTGCTGAGAGGCTCGAACTGTCCTCATCAAGAACCTGCTGTAAGAGAGACAACAACAGAATATGTATAAACTCCTGAGTATTTATCAAATGAGCCGCCATGTCAGAGAACTGGTCTTTGGAGTTTCCGACCAGGTCTGACACAAACTGGCCTCTGCAGCTATAGAAGACGGTAGAAAGCTTGAAATTTTTGAATTAGGTAGAAGAGGAACTGTACTAGCCGTGTAGCGAAAACAAAGACGCTGATCAGCTGTGCAGTTACTGCACAGCTGATCTGCGTCTTTGTTTTCGCATAGGCAACAATCTGGTTTTCTTAGGTGTATGGTACATTAATGGTACTGACTTGACCAAGCCTTCTATCATTCCGCTGAGAGGCTTGAACTGTCCTCATCAAGAACCTGCTACAAAAAGTTTAACTTGACATTTTATATCTCGAAATATCAACTATCAGTAATATGAGCCGCCTCGCGGGAAAACCAACAATGTGGTTTCCGAACAGGTCCGACACAAACCGGCCTGTACAAGCACAGAAAAGAGCTAGAAGCTTGAAATTTCGGATTTAAGTAGAAGAGGAATTGTACTATCCGAGTAGCGAAAACAAAGGCGCTGATCAGCTTCGCGGTGACCGCGAAGCTGATCTGCGTCTTTGTTTTCGCCTATGCAGATTGTTGGTTTTCCCATGAGGCGGCTCATATATTACTTATTGATTGAAACAGAAAAATGTCAATTCTATACAAAAAGAATATAATTATTCCATTTCTTCATCAAAATCAAACGCCAGATATAATGATCGGACAATCTATCTAATGCATTGTTTCAAGCGCTTTCAAGCTTAAAACCAATAGAAAATGTGATACACAGTCTAAATCAGAATCTTCATAGATAGAAAGTGATTTACAGTATTAGATAGACAATAGACCTTTTGAGTGACCACAACTTTGTGGGTTGACTACATTTGCTCTGTCGAAATGAACACCACTTTTGCACTAATCATTGATCTGACAGTTTCTTCATCTAACAATAACATCACACAAACTTATCCCCCTTAACCCCCACTTTTATATAGTAAAACTGACGTGAATAGGAGTATACATTTGTTCTTATTTTTGTTCCAAAACATAGATTATGAGTACTTGTTAGAATCGCCTCTGTGAGGGGGTTCTAACTCGTACCAACAATCTATGTTTTGAGCAAAAATAAAAAGAAAAAATCTATTGAAATTTTCATATTTTTACAGCTCAAGAAAAATGAGCCGCCTCATGGGAAAACCAACAATCTGCATATGCGAAAACAAAGACGCAGATCATGATCAGCGCCTTTGTTTTCGCTACTCGGATAGTACAATTCCTCTTCTACTTAAATCCCAAATTTCAAGCTTCTAGCTCTTTTCTGTGTCTGTACAGGTCAGTTTGTGTCGGACCTGGTCGGAAACCACATTGTTGGTTTTCCCACGAGGCGGCTCATATGGATATTGCATGGGCATGTTTTCGTAATGATAGCCAACCTTATGTAGACTAGTATCACTATGTGCTCTGAGTCTTTTCATATCTCGGACTTGTTTCTGTGGTGACGATGTTGCCGACTGACTGTGGTTCTTGGTCATTGGTATGGCAGAATTCAGTTCCGACACGGCCGTAATTTCTGATTCTAATGGGTTGGATTTCCTTCTGATGTGAGATTGGTCTGATTCCACAAAGAGTTGCTTCCCCTCTTTAGCTGTGGAAAGAATTTTATAGGCACATATAAAACTAAAGTCCATAGATGATGAAGTGTGCTTATTTAACACCATTTTTATTTTTCCATAAAAACGTTTTCTGTGCATTCTCACTTAAAGATTTCATGTCAGTTCTGATGGGTGTGCTTCATTATGATGTTAGAGACAACAATGGTGCTATACAAAGACTTACAAATTTGACTGATGCCAAAAATGACTGACAATACTTATCATTACGAAAACTTGCCCATGCAATAAACAGAGATTTTTTTGAGCTTTAAAAATTGAAAATTTTCAGCTGAAAATTTTTGATATTTTTCTTATTTTTGCTCAAAACATAGATCGTGGGTACACGTTAGAACCGCCTCGCCGAGGCCGTTCTACCGGGTACCCACAATCTATGTTTTGAAGCAAAAATAAGAACCAGTGGACCAATGGTCCTGTAAATGCTCACCTGAGATCTGCTGCATATACCAATAAACATGTTTGAATATTATGGTATTTAACTCCAGTGCAGGGGCAGATAAAGCCCTGGGGCCATTTTCATTTTTCAGAATCTTCAATATTCTGTCCATTCGCCAATTTCCTGCTGGCTTTTCCCTTCAAATGACATTTTAACAGTTTTCACAATTCAAATGCAAAGGCAACCCAGTTTGACCTTGCCATATTATATAAACTTGGTCCAGGTCATCACAGGGTCATGATTTATATATACATTGGAGTACTTTAGCCATCGATGCTTCATACCAAGTTTCCTTGAAATCAATCTATCAGAGAAGAAGATTTTTGATGGGTTTTTACCATATATGGGCATGGCGGCCATCTTGGTCATGTGACCTAAATTATTAATATACACATTGGTTCCCCCATCCTATGGATGCTTCACATAAAATTTGGCTTTAATTGGCCAAGCGGTTTCAGAGAAGAAGATGTTTGAATATTATGGAGATATACATGTATGTTGCCCGGGGTGCGGCCATATAAGCCCTTGGGTCCAACTTTTTAAGAATCATTAATATTCAGCCCTACTACCCATTTCCTGCAAGATTTTCACCTAAAATGACTTTTTAAATTTTTTCCCAATTCAAATGCATAGGCGACCTATGTTGACCTTGTCATAAAATAGGTCAAGGTCACCACAGGGTAATGATTTATATATACATTGTAGTACTTTAGCCATCGATGCTTCATGCGAAATTTCTTTGAAGATTTTTGAAGGGTTTTTACCGTATATGGGCATGGCGGTCATCTTGGTCATGTGACCTGGATTATTTATATACACATTGATTCCCCCATTTTATAGATGCTTCACATAAAATTTGGGTTTGATTTACCAAGCGGTTTTAGAGGAGAAGACGTTTGAATATTATGGAGATATACATGTATATTGCCCCGGGGTGGGGGCACATGAGCCCCTGGGGTCCAATTTTTTTCAGAATCATTAATTTTCAGTCCTACTGCCCATTTCCTGCAAGATTTTCACCTCAAATGACTTTTTAAAAGTTTTCCCCATTCAAATGCATTGGCAACCTATGTTGACCTTGCCGTAAAATAGGTGAAGGTCATCACAGGGTCATGATTTATATACATGTTGGAGTGCTTTAGCCATCAATGCTTCATGCCAAGTTTCGTTGAAATCGATCCACCTGTTCTGGAGAAGAAGATTTTTGAAGGGTTTTTACCATATATGGGCATGGCGGCCATCTTGGTCATGTGACCTAGATTATTTATATATACATTGATTCCCCCATTTTATAGATGCTTCAAATAAAATTTGGCTTTGATAGGCCTAGCGGTTTCAGAGGAGAAGACGTTTGAATATTATGGAGATATACATGTATATTGCCCCAGGGTGGGGGCACATGAGCCCCTGGGTCCATTTTTTTTCAGAATCATTAATATTCAGTCCTACTGCCCATTTCCTGCAAGACTTTCACTTTAAATGACATTTTAAAAGTTTTCCCCATTCAAATGCATTGGCGACCTATGTTGACCTTGCCGTAAAATAGGTCAAGGTCATCACAGGGTCATGATTTATATATACATTGTAGTGCTTGAGCCATCGATGCTTCATGCCAAGATTCGTTGAATTCGATCCACCGGTTCTGGAGAAGAAGATTTTTGAAGGGTTTTGACCATATATGGGCATGGCGGCCATCTTGGTCATGTGAACTGGATTTCTTATATACACATTGGTTCCCCCTTCCTATAGATGATTCATATAAAATTTGGCTTTGATTGGCCAAGCGGATTCAGAGGAGAAGATCTTTGAAATTGTGGACGGACGGACGAACGGACGGGCGGACGGACGGACACCAGATCATGGCCATCCTATAAGCTCACCTTGTGAGCCTAACGGCTCAGGTGAGCTAAAAATCGGCATACCCCTGCAAACACCAGTTTTACTATATAAAGGTGGGGTTTGAGGGGGTATTCATTGCACCGACACGTTTTCCTGATACCAGGTATAAAGACAGAACGATAGCTATGCCTTACAGATTAAATATCAAATACGATGAACAACTATAGTAAATGTTTCAGAGAATTTCATGTAGTTTGAAAAAAAGCAGACAGTAAATCACAGTTGTTTACCTCCTAACAATTTCTTCCTGCCAGCCGTTATCAATGACATTCCTTTCTTAGCCAGTGGAGAGTTAGACAGCTTCTTCGGCGACGGCTCCTTCACGTTGACTGGTACTGAGCTGGATAGTTTTAGATCTTCTTCAACTGAGAGATGGACAAACTCCTCGCTGTCTTCAAAGTCCGAGTCTCGGATTTTGCCTTGATCCTTTAAAAAGCATAATTCGTATAACCATAAAATTATATTATTAATTCAAATTCTGAAAATTTTGTAGGTCAAATAGTTATATAACTGAAATATTTCAGTGCCTGCATTGACAAAAACTCTGCTCTTGCTCCATTGGAAAAATATTGAAATAGTGAGAGTCGGGGAAAGCCTCATGCTCAGCTCAACTGCAAAGGATTTATCCTGCTAGAAAATATGAGACCCGTCATGATAAAACTGGATTTTTGCCTAGGCGAAAAAACAAAAGTGCAGATCAGCTTCACAGTTACTGCGAAGCTGATCATCGCCTTTGTTTTCGCTACACTGATAGTACAGTTCCCCTACTTTCTAAATCCAAAATTCCAGCCTCTAGCCATCTACTGTGACTGCACAGGTCAGTTTGTGTCGGAACTGGTCCAAAACCCATAGTAGTTGCAAGGTTAATGTACAACCTGAGATAGGCGAGAAAAAGTGCTATAGCCTTAGGTGCAATGAAAAGTATGAAACATCAAGTGCAAGACAGAAATAGGAACAAGAAGAAAAATAGATGAATGGAAAGGTCGAATCCCTGAAAATAGTACTAGTAACAGCTTTAAAATTCATGTCACAGTATATTGTATCAATGTTATCCAAATGGACTCTACCTGACCGAGTAGGTGCTGGAATGTCTACTCCTCAAATGTCTACTCCCATAATGTCTACTGTATAAAAGTTTGAATAACCAGTTAAACTGCAAGTTATTTTAACAGTTTCAACTTTATTTTCACATTTTCATTCAAAACAGTCAATTATTTATTTCATTTAACCGATACAGAAATAAAATCTATTGAAACAACCAGTTTATTCAGTAGATATTTTGGGAATAGACATTTTGGCACAGTAGACATTATGGGAATAGACATTTTGGGAGTAGACATTATGGGAGTAGACATTTTGGGAATAGACATTTTGGCACAGTAGACATTATGGGAATAGACATTTTGGGAATAGACATTATGGGAGTAAACATTATGGGAATAGACATTTTGGCACAGTAGACATTATGGGAATAGACATTTTGGGAGTAGACATTATGGGAGTAGACATTATGGGAATAGACATTTTGGCACAATAGACATTATGGGAGTAGACATTTTGAGAATAGACATTATAGCACTAACCCCTACCTGACTATCAGATCTTCTCTCCCTATACAGGAGTAGTTCCTCTTGGCTCATGTTCTTCTGTTCTCTTTTCAGCTGGATTATGTACCTGCAAATGGATGAATATGATTGGTATAAAATGCACATTTAGTAAGCATTAGAATGAGATCATATTCACTACCAAAATCACCTGTGATAAAGCAGCATAAACATCGAAGCAGTCAAAGTACCAAAATTACAAGTTATCGATATTCACATGGATTTTATGATTTTGATAAATCTTATAAATTACAAGATACACCTCGACCTCTTTATAACACTATTGCTGGGGTCCAAACCAATTTCAGTGTTAGCTATCCAATCCGTGTTATGATGAGAGTAAAATGTATATAGCAAAATAGTCTAATTGGGGTCCTTGGGGTCCAACAATGATCAGCGTTATATCCAAAACTGTGTTATAATGAAGCATGTTATAAAGAGGTCCAGGTGTATTACTACAATGTATACCATAAAGACAATTTTCTGTTATTAAGGCAATGATTACCTATCTCCACTGTTCTTCATCAGTTTTGTAGCATGTTTCAGTGACATCACTTTAGTACCGCTGATCAACTCTATTATATCATCCTAATAAAAACAACATGTACAACAACATTCAGTTAGCATGGACATTCACCAACTTACATCAGGAAAACATGTCCGTGCAATATATACCCCCTTAAACCCCACTTTTATATAGAAAAACTGGGGTATGCAGGGGTATACCTATTTTTCTTATTTTTGCTCCAAAACAGATTGTGGGTACACGTTAGAACCGCCTCTAACGCGGTTCTAACGCGTACCCACAATCTATGTTTTGAGCAAAAATAAGAAAAATTTCTAATGAAATTTTAGATTTTTTACAAACAAAAACAATTCTGTATATTGCATGGGCAAGTTTTCATAATGCATGAAAGACATACGATCAAAGACATACGATCAATTACAAGCAAAAATATGATGCGAGTTTTGCCAACAGTCAAAATACACCTTAAAATCTACATAAAACCAAAACAAGAGCCAAACTAGAAATAAACTATTTCTCCGATCAACCAAGATGCCCAGGGATCAGCCAGGCAAATGAAACTGTTGCATAATGTGAAAAAGTGCAATTTGTTACATAAATGATTAATCAACAACTTAGTGTTTTTTCCCAGTCAGAAAAACTGATTATTGTGTGGTTCTGACATTTCCATGTTACTTTTACAGTTTTACTTTGTGAATTTTCCATTTCCAACTTAATATTATATTTTTGAATTTGCAAGGGAGTACTCCAGCAATTTTTAAAGCTTTTATTATGTCTTTATTTTAAAATCATATCAGTATCTTAAATCTCCAGTCCATTTGCCGAAATCCTGCAAGTTTTGGCCTTCTAATGTCATTTTAATAATTTTCCCCATTCAAATGCATGGGCGACCTATGTTGACCTTGCCATAAAATATGTCAAGGTCATCACAGGGTCATGATTTATAAACTCATTGTAGTGCTTAAAGCCAGATGTACGTAATTGAAGGCGCTCAAAGGAACGTGCGTATCTAAGGGCCGAAACGTCATTTTTACGCCGCATCCGTAACGTCAGTTTTCGCTCGAAACGTCATTTCTAGCGTCAGCTTACGTTCGGAATACGAAACTATGTACATACAATTATGCAGAGGACTTCAGAAATGTAAAAAAATGATATTATTTATTATTTTTGCTCAAAATATAGATTGTGGACATGATATCCCGAGGAAAACATCATTTTTGTGACAGTTAGCAATATTGAATACTAAATAGCGTCGGAGATTTTGGCGCAAAATTGATGTCGCGCTTAAAACGTACTGAATTCAGCAACGACTACCTCTCTCTGCACGCTTATAGCAGGAAAACGAACCCGGTAACTAAGGACTTTCTCGTTATCTACCTGTAGTTCAGGAATTTCTCTAATACATATCAGTTTTTAAAAAAATCCTACCATGGATTTTTTGAAATATATCAAGAAAATCAACAAAAAGGGGGTCTAAAAATCGCTTTTTACGTTGACGTCAATGTATTTTCGCTCTCAAATTTGACGATTTTGAAGGCCGATATCTCGAAAACAAGCTCGGAACGGTATCAATTTCTTTTCATTTTCGTATGCAGGACATCAAAATACACCCACATGCCAAAAATAAAAAATTTCTACCGTGAGGTCAATTACGTACATCTGGCTTTAAGGTCCAGATGCAAGATAAAATGAGCCTGTGCATGAGAAAACCAACAATTTGGGTTTCAGACCATGTCCGACTCAAACCACCCTGTACAAGCACAGCATAAAGCTAGAAGCTTGAAACTTTAGATATAAGTAGAAGAGGAATAGTACTATCCATGTGGCGAAAACAAAGGCGCTGATCAGCTTCGCGGTTACCGCGAAGCTGATCTGCGTCTTTGTTTTAGCCTATGCAAATTGTTGGTTTTCTCATGCGAAGGCTCAAATCAAGTTCTCTCAAACATTTCTGAATTTACATTACATATGAGCCGCAGCATGGGAAAACCAACAATCTTCATAGGCGAAAACAAAACCGCAGATCAGCTGTGCAGTAACTGCATGGCTGATCAACGCCTGTGTTTTCGCTACACTGATAGTACAATTCCTCTACTTTCTGAATCCAAAATTTCCAGCCTCTAACCATCTGCTGTGACTGTACAGCCTGGTTTGTGTCAGACCTCGTTGGAACCCAAATTGTTGGTTTTCTCACACATAGGCTCGTATATAATATTACTAGCCAGCAGGAGACAAACAGACTTACTTTCTTGATATCCGCTATATCAGCAGGAGATTCTGGGGTAACATAATCTACTATCAACCTGTGCTTCTCCGACTTCTGACCTGATACTTGCTGAAAAGATACAAGAAACATGCAATTCAAAATTGTATCACTTTTTGAATGCTACATTTACAGTCTGATAACATTTGTCATTCAATTTTAGTGAAATAATATAATGACAGCAGTATGTCTATAATGAGACATGGTCAAATGAACATGGCTAGTCCCCCTTTTAATGGAAGCTTCTTTAGTATATGTACTTAGCAAGAACTGTTCATCATTTAGCCTCGTATAAAAAACCACAATACACAGAAATTGATGTGTTTAAACTTACTTCTTTCAATGTGAGACCAAGTGGACTATTTTGTTGTACTCTAACTTCAATATCCAGAGTGACCCAACTTTGCCTCCATACTTCCTCCATATCTTCTTTGTCTGCCAAAAAATTAGAAAGCATTGTTTTCCAGAGAATACATGAGCCACCGCATGAGAAAACCAACAATTTGCATATGCGAAAACAAAGACGCAGATCAGCTGTGCAGTAACCCAGCGACTAACACAAAGGTGAGAAAAATGTCGCAACTTAAGAAGTGCTTGCATAGGAGTACTTTAGGAGTATGTATACTTTAAAGTTTAAACTTTATTTATTTTACTTCAGTTACACAGTAAGCTCACTGAACTTATTTACGCATTCTTGAAGGTGATATTGGTGAACATGTATACAAAACAAAAGTTTATATAAAGCATGTTTACAAATCAAATAAGTTAAACCATGTATACAAAACAGAAGTTCATGAGACAAAATACCTGTAGCTGTCTTTTCTCTAAAATATAAGTACCTACCTACAGACAGTGTACAATATAGCCTACAATCTGATGGCAACTCGGTCAGTCTAGTACAACCCATAACGTTGACCAGGAGTAGACCCTGTGACATACTGCTCCCTCTACAGTTTATGGCTGGTGCGGGTCTATACTCCTCAGTGCTCATGAATACTGGCTTAAATCTCATCTTATAGTTTGGCAGGATATGTTTCTTTCTTATAGTCCTCTTTATCTGTTGGAGTAAAACTAAATTTTATGTATTTTCATTTACAATAGCTCATTTAAAGACATACAAAAATATTTTTAAACCAGCATATCTAAAACTAAATTTTAAAAGGTCACATTCACATTGTTTCAGTTTATTGTAAATTAGGAGTACATTTGTATTTGAAAGTAAAAACCATCAATTAGAGAGTAAAAAAGAACAATAAAGGCAATCTTATAATCATGTGAATAATACAAAAACATCTTAGCCGCCTCATGGGAAAACCAACAATCTGCATAGGTGAAAACAAAGGCATAGATCAGCTGCGCAGTAACTGCACACTTCCTCTTCTTCTTAAATCCGAAATTTCAAGCTTCTAGCCTCCTTCTGAGACTGTGCAGCCTGATTTGTGTCAGACCTGTTCCGAAACCACATTGTTGGTTTTCCCACAAGGTGGCTCATTTGATTACAATTCCAACTTTACTAATTTCCTACATTCTGATTTGTTGTTAGGAAGATTTTATACTTCGATAAAAGCAATATGTAAGAATACTCAGTTTTCACCTTAAAAACCGCGCGACGATACGTGATAATGTGACGTTTCTTCGAAGAAACGTTGACGTCACCAAATCTAAAAGTCATAAAAACAACGGATGAACGCTTTTTGAAGGCGTCGAAATGAATATTTGTTATTTTTATTAACATGGACGCCTTTTCTGTTAACAGAACATCGTACGGTAAGTGTTTTAATCTTCTTGTGTGTTAAAATTTGACGTTTGAATTACTAATATTCCAAGCCCCAGTTCAAAATCAACATGCCTTTCTATCGGTCCGGACGGCAATATTTTCTCTCAAAAGCACAATTTTGAATGAAGGGGAGATGTTTGAAAGCTCCCGCTTTGGCAGCCTGGCTATAGCAAGCCAGTCATAGCTCCTATTTATTGTGAAAAGTGAGTTTTATGCTTTGGAAATTTTCAAGATGGCTGCCTCATGAATTCGTTTTGCTCTATTTTCCTTCCGCTGGCTATGAAAATTTAAACCAATGTAGACAAATGCAGTGTAATGAGACAAAGCTGGAATTATAAGGAATGAATTATTATTTTTGTTGATTTTATCGATGTGAAAACTCAGGCGAATCACTCACAAACTTTTTCATATTTAGTTTGTGAGTGATTCGCCTGAGTTTAAACATCGATAAAATCAACAAAAATAAAATTCATTCCTACAGTGCTTTTCTATGGCATACAAGTACATAACAGGATCTATCATATGAATACTATACCTGATTAATGATTAAAGAAGATATCTGAGGTAGTGGTCGACCATTAAATCTGGAGTCAACTTCAAATTCTATTTTGGGTTCCTGAAATATTAAGCAAGCCTGTGAATAAGTTCATCAAAAACCAGGAATTAGCACAGTCAGAACCAAAGTTGTGCGTAAAATGATGTCAGAGGTAGAAAACAATCAAAAGTTAAAAAAGGAATGTATATAAAGAGAATACAAACTTTTAAAATCTGATAATTATATTCCCCTTCTATTCAAAGGGCATATAACAGACATTAAGGCAGGCTATAAGCTTCGTAAAGAGTTGCTGAATTGCACTATATTATCAGATGCAGATTGTGATAAAAATACATGACATTATTCAAAAAGATATACAGTGACAAACCAATATGTGTATGTAATTAACGAAATGGCTTTGTATCAACATCAAAATCAAAACAGGAGAGAATTGAATGAAAATTTCGGGATATATTTTTCATCATCATGATCATATCTTCTGACAACAGTTACCGGGCACTTACCTCATAAAAAGAGAAGGACCAATGTGTAAATGGTACTCTACTGAGCTGTAGCCTGGCCCGCCCACACAACTTTGTAACTTTGATAGACAGATAGGCCCAGGTCTGGAGGACAATGTCAACATCAACAGCGAGCTGGAAACCACCATCATAGTCTATCTCTACACCCACATCTAGTGTCTAGCAGGAAACAAGAAATTTTATACTTTGTATGCATATTTTGCATATGCAAAAAAAAAAAAAGCCTAAAGGAGCAACTCAGCTTCGCAGCTTTTAAGTTCTTTTTCTTTTCTCTGCTTAGAGAGTTAACCCTCTAGTTTAATGATCCACTAAAACTTTATAGCTCATTTAGCTTTTGTTGTAACATACAGCCGCTGTATTGTAATGGATAGCCTATTCACTTAGCAAACAAGAGGTTGCAGGTTCCATACCCGGCTGGTACATATGCCTGTCTTGTTAGTGACAAATGTTCACCCTGAAGTAATAAAGGCATACTTCCCATAGGGTACACTTTAGGACTGTTTTATGTCAAAGCTAGTCAGAAAAAACAATCTTGAAAGTTTTCTTGCATTCGGGCACAAACAAAACTTTCTAATATATTTACACACCTGTATGAGATCATCTTCAATTTTCACATCATCCAGGGAGAATACTTTCACAACTGGAAACTTACAGCCAAAGCTGAAGTCCCGAATCTGAAAACAAAATCATTGTTTGACTATGTACCACACCTACACACATAATCTTTGCCTAATAGCAGATCTTCATTAAATAAACATTTCAGTGTTAAAACTTGTTTCACTTTTGGCTCAGTGAGAAAGCATATGCCAACTGGGTAAGAGTAGATTTCTCAAAGGCAAAAGGTTATGAGTTCGAAACCTACAGCTGGTGCATTGTGTCCTTGAGCAAAACATGTTTACTTCCAACAGTACCCAGGAAGACATGGGATCTGCCCCAACATGACTGATAATTGTTGACTGGGACATTCAGCAAAAATCAAACAAACAATTTACATATCAATTCAAGTGTAGCACTATTTTGAATTTTTAACAAAAAGAAAGACTTATTAATTGAGCCGCATCGTGAGAAAACCGGATTTTTGCCTATGCGAAAACAAAGGCGCAGATCAGCTTCGCGGTAACCGCAAAGCTGATCAGCGCCTTTGTTTTCGCCACTCGGATAGTACAATTTCTCTTCTTTCTAAATCCGAAATTTCAAGTTTCTAATCATCTTCTGTGACTGTACAGCCCGGTTTGTGTCGGACCAGGTCGGAAATCCCGAAGACCGGTTTTCTCGCGTCGCGGCTCAATTCAAGTGTAGCAATATTTTGAATTTTTAACAAAAAGAGAGAATTGTTCGTGAGTTGTGGCTTAGTGTCTTAGTCAAAATCTATGGAAATGTCTGGACATTGCCTCAATTTTATGGGACTTCTTCCCAACATTAGGATGTCATAACACCCAAATGTGCTTGAAAAAAAAAAAAAAAAAAAAAAAAAAAAAAAAAAAACACCCTAGTATACCAAAAAGGCTTATACGTATAGACAGTTTGACTTGAACCACTTTTCCTTGGGAGGCTCAGACTGGAGCGATTAAACAGTAATCGGATGGTCAGTCTGTAGTTTATATGCTTTGCCTGAATTCACAAGTAGCCAATCTATTTCTCAAGGCCCCAATGGCGGGTACCCAAGAAAGACTTAATAACAACAATTTCAGTCTAAAAATTCTGATGTCTGTTTAATAGGAATGTAAGCATTATACAATTGTTGCCCCTGAGTGAGGGTGACATGACGATTTGTTCACCAGAGGCAGGTGAATATTACCTGTCAAGGTTGAACAAATCGTCATGTCACCCTCACTCATGGGCAACAATTGTTTTATTATACCGAACCCTTTTTGAAACACATTAGCGACATACCACAGAACCAGAGGACCAATGGTCCTGTAAACGCTCACCTGAGTCTGCTGCATATACCAATAAACATGTTTGAATATTATGGTATTTAACCCCAGTGCAGGGGCAGATGAAGCCCGTGGGCCATTTTCTTTTTTCAGAATAATCAATATACTGTCCATGGATGCTTCACGCCAAGTTTCATTAAAATCAATCTATTGGTTTCAGAGAAGAAGATATTTGAAGGGTTTTTACCATATATGGGCATGGTGGCCATCTTGGTCATGTGACTTAGATTATTAATATACACATTGGTTCCCCCATCCTATAGATGCTTCACATAAAATTTGGCTTCAATTGGCCAAGTGGTTTTAGAGGAGAAGATGTTTGAATATTATGGTAATATACATGTATATTGCCCCGGGGTGTGGACATATGAGCCCTTAGGTCCATTTTTTTTTTTTCAGAATCATTAATATTTAGTCCTACTACCCATTTCCTGCAAGATTTTCACCTCAAATGACTTTTTAAAAGTTTTCCCCATTCCAATGCATTGGCGACCTATGTTGACCTTGTAGTAAAATAGGTCAAGGTCACCACAGGGTCATGATTTATATATACATTGTAGTACTTCAGCCATTGGTGCTTCATACCAAGTTTCTTTGAAATCGGTCCTCAAAATTCGGAGAAGAAGATTTTTGAAGGGTTTTTACCATATATGGGCATGGCAGCCATCTTGGTTATGTGAACTAGATAATTTATATATACATTAATTCCCCCATTCCATAGATGCTTCACATACAATTTGGCTTTGATTGGCCAAGCGGTTTCAGAGGAGAAGATAGTTGAATATTATGGTAATATACATGTATATTGCTCCGGGGTGGGGGCAGATGAGCCCCTGGGGTCCAATTTTTTTCAGAATCATTAATATTCAGTCCTACTGCCCATTTCCTGCAAGACTTTCACTTTAAATGACATTTTAAAAGTTTTCCCTATTCAAATGCATTGGCGACCTATGTTGACCTTGCCGTAAAAAAAGGTCAAGGTCATCACAGGGTCATGATTTATATGCACATTGTAGTTCTTCAGCCATCAATGCTTCATGCCAAGTTTCTTTGAAATCTATCCACCTGTTCTGGAGAAGAAGATTTTTGAAGGGTTTTTACCATATATGGGCATCGCGGCCATCTTGGTCATGTGACCTGGATTATTTATATATACATTGATTCCCCCTTCCTATTGATGCTTCACATAAAATTTGGCTTTGATTGGCCAAGCGGTTTCAGAGGACATGATGTTTGAATATTATGGTAATATACATGTATATTGCCCCGGGGTGGGGGCATATGAGCCCGTGCGGTCCAATTTTTTTCAGAATCATTAATATTCAGTCCTACTGCCCATTTCCTGCAAGACTTTCACTTTAAATGACTTTAAATGACATTTTAAAAGTTTTCCCCATTCAAATGCATTGGCGACCTATGTTGACCTTGCCGTAAAAAAAGGTCAAGGTCATCAAAGGGTCATGATTTATATATACATTGGAGTGCTTGAGCCATCAATGCTTCATGCCAAGTTTGTTTGAAATCGATCCGCCTGTTCTGGAGAAGAAGATTTTTGAAGGGTTTTTACCATATATGGGCATCGCGGCCATCTTGGTCATGTGACCTGGATTATTTATATACACATTGATTACCCCTTCCTATTGATGCTTCACATAAAATTTGGCTTTGATTGGCCCAGCGGTTTCAGAGGAGATGATGTTTGAATATTATGGTAATATACATGTATATTGCCCCAGGGTGGGGGCATATGAGCCCCTGGGGTCCAATTTTTTTCAGAATCATTAACATTCAGTCCTACTGCCCATTTCCTGCAAGACTTTCACTTTAAATGACTTTAAATGACATTTTAAAAGTTTTCCCCATTCAAATGCATTGGTGACCTATGTTGACCTTGCCGTAAAATAAGTCAAGGTCATCACAGGGTCATGATTTATATATACATTGTAGTGCTTGAGCCATCAATGCTTCATGCCAAGTTTCGTTGAAATCAGTCCACCGGTTCTGGAGAAGAAGATTTTTGAAGGGTTTTTACCATATATGGGCATGGCGGCCATCTTGGTCATGTGACCTGGATTTCTTATATATACATTGGTTCCCCCTTCCTATAGATGCTTCATATAAAATTTGGCTTTGGTTTGCCAAGCGGTTTCAGAGAAGAAGATCTTTGAAATTGTGGACGGACGGACGGACGACGGACGGACGACGGACGGATGATGGACGGACTGACGCCGGATCATGGCCATCCTATAAGCTCACCTTGTGAGCCTAACGGCTCAGGTGAGCTAACAAACACATGTTGCTACAAGTACAACTGCACATTTAGGCAAATATGACGTCAGAGGGTAATATGATCATGCGACATGACAGAATAGCACCCTCCGCGTGACCTGCTCTGGACCAATCAAAATCCACAATCAGCCAATGAATATTAATGAGGTATAATAAAGTTCTCTGTTACCTAAAACTTTACATCATGACAACAAAATGTACCTGAATTCCACTGAGGAATTTCCCCATTCCAGTGTTTAGCATCTCCTCAAACTCTGTATTCATCTTTCTTGTAGCCCATCTGGCAAAGACAGAATATTCAATGCAAATAATGTACATGTACTAATGTTGTGATAATCGAAATTAACTGATTCCTTTCAAAGATATGAGCCGCCTCTTGGGAAAACAAACAATCTGCATAGGCGAAAACAAAGACGCAGATCAGCTTCGCGGCACCTTTGTTTTCGCTACTTGGATAATACAATTCCTCTTCTACATAAATCCGAAATTTCAAGCTTCTAGCTCTTTTCTGTGCTTGTACAGGCCTGTTTTGTGTCGGACCTGTTCGGAAACCACATTGTTGGTTTTCCCACGAGGCGGCTCATATCATAGATAACTTATGCTCAGCAACTTTGTATGTCTATGAACATAACAAATGCTTCCATTGATATTGGAACTTATCATTTTCTATAAGCAAAACCAAAGTTGTGGTGACTGCACAGTTGATCATCACCTCACTGTTATCACTATATTGACAGTCATCTGTCTATTTCCTATGCCAAATTTGCATCCGCAAGTCATATTCTATGGCTGCACAGCCAATTTCGTGTCGAACATCACGAAAACATGTCCGTGTAATGTATACCCCCTTGAACCCCACTTTTATATAGCAAAACTGGGGTATGCAGGGGAATACCTATTTTTCCTATTTTTGCTCCAAAACATAGATTGTGGGTACTCATTAGAACCGCCTTGCTGAGGCAGTTCTAACGTGTACCCACAATCTCTGTTTTGAGCAAAAATAAGAAAAATATCAAAATATTCCTGATGAAAATTTTCAACTTTTACAGCTGAAAAAGTCTCTGTATATTGCATGGGCAAGTTTTCGTAATGTCTGACCTGAAACTTCAAAGACTTTCTTTGCAATCGCTATTTGGACTTACTGTCTAAGCCTTGGTGTGTCCTTCAACTCAACAAACAGAAAATGAAACAAGAGATTCAGGACCAGTATCTGTTCCTCTTCCGCACTCAGTGACCCCTTTTTCTCATCTGGTCCTTTTTCTTCTCCATCTTCACCTCCTTGTGACCCCACTCCCTTCCTGGGGTCAGTATCTCCTGCCCCGCCTGTAGGGCTTTTGGCCACAAGCTTTTTCTTACTCCCTCTTTTCTTTCCATCTTTCAAGCTGGGCTTCTTCAAAGTTCTTTTTAAACCTAGAGCTTTGGCTATCACCTAAAAAGTTTTTTTTTTAAAAAACTTAAATCTAAATGCTGAAAGCATAAATGAGCCGCGACGCGAGAAAACCGGTCTTCGGGGTTTCCGACCAGGTGCGACACAAATCGGTCTATACAGTCACAGGAGCAGGCTAGATACTTGAAATTTTGGCTATGAGTAGAAGAGGAATTATACTATCCGAGTAGCGAAAACAAAGGCGCTGATCAGCTTCGCGGTTACCGCGAAGCTGATCTGCGCCTTTGTTTTCGCCTAGGCAAAAATCCGGTTTTCTCACGATGCGGCTCAAATGTAGACTAACAATTTCAGGTAAGCTTCATAATGGTATCATATTGACAGTTACGAACCAACAAAGACATGCCTAAGACAGGCCACAGGTACCTGAAGTTCCATTTTAGCCCACAAAAACACTTGAAAAGTGACATGAATGCTTTGAAAGTGAGAAATACATTGTAGTTCAATCCCAATATTTGATAGGATTCAAGCGTTTTTCTAGCTTAACGCATTTAAGCCTGGCGTCCTTTTTATGGGACATAGGCAAACAGAATAGCCCCAGATGTGACGCCTCAGAACGTGGCATCCCATCCGGGGCTATTCTGTTTGCTTAGAGAATTTTCATCGAAAAATTGAATAAAATTTGAAAATCACACCTGACACCCCTAAAAATGAAAGTGGACTCACCTTAATGATAATGATGGGAAAATCTATTCGTCAAATATGGGTTAAGATAAGTTAAAACGGAATTTCAGATGCCTTGAAATCACAAGTGACAACTTAAATGTTTTTATAGAGAAGTAATCAGTTACAGTAAAATTATCCAAAATAATACTAAATCCCTTTATTCATGACTGCTTACCTTGGGTAGCTTAAACTTCTCACTCTGCGATGTTCTAGCGAGCTCCAGCTGAGGCTGAGCCAGGAACCATCTTCTGATGAACACATACTGTAGTAGTAACGTCACAATAGCACCGAGAACAAAGGAGACAATTATGGCCGTAACTAACATATCATCTTTCCGGTCCACCTAGGTCATCTGTGTGTATTCATATGTACTTGTAGGTCTGTGCATAGGTCTCTGCAAAATAAAAGGAATATACTACATATATAATTTTTGTTTTTGTTTGGTATGATGTCCAAGTCAACAATGTTTCCGCCATGTCTGGATAGCCACCGCTTCCTGGGTATTAACCAGTGCATGCACTATGGGGAGGTAAAAGCTCAAGTACACTACCAAATGGAGGAGCTCTCCTTCTTATGTCAGATACTATACCAAAGGCCCCCATGCTCGCCATACTATAAATCAGCTCAAGCAAACTTGTTCTTAGAAACTCAAAACAAAGTAAAGATAACAGTACCTGAAGATGTTCAATTTCCTCACCATGCTCAAAGAGGCCTACATCCATGCTTACATTCCACACAATGTTTATGCAAGCATTTGCATTTTAAAATAACTTGTCCATAAAGAGTGAAAAGCTAATAGAGCCTTCACATGAAAAAAACAACAATTTGGGTTCCGACAAGGTCTGACACAAACTGGCCTGTACAGTCACAGAAACCCGCTAGAAGCTTGAAATTTCGGATTTAAGAAGAGGAGGAATTGAAGTATCTGTGTAGCGAAAACAAAGGCGCTGACCAGCTTCGCGGTAACCGCGAAGCTGGTCTGCGTCTTTGTTTTCGCATATGCAGATTGTTGGTTTTCCGGTGTAACGGCTCAATAGCAACTTGAAAGGAAATCAATTCTAAGAATATGTTCAAGAGCTAGAACACCGAAAAAAGGAACTTAATGTAAAAATCACCAAAGGACATAAAATGAGCCACCTCGTGAGAAAACCAACAATCTGCATATGCGAAAACAAAGACGCAGATCAGCTTCGCGGTAACCGCGAAGCTGATCAGCGCCTTTGTTTTCGCCACTCGGATAGTACAATTCCTCCTCTACTTAACTCCAAAATTTCAAGCTTCTATCTCTTTTCTGTGACTGTACAGGTCGGTTTGTGTCAGACCTGGTCGGAAACCACATTATTGGTTTTCCCACGAGGCGGCTCAAATGTTATGACTGATTAAGTACAGAATTTTTTAGTGCAAAAAAAACAAACACAACAACCATAAACAAATAAAAAAAAGTTTAAAATAAAAAATGATGTTAATACAATGGAAAAAATGTCCAGATTTTATGCTTGGGATTAAAATGTCATTTGATATTATGTTGTGGGTACATTTTTCCAGAGAAGGCTCCAAGGTGTTTTGTAAAGAGAAGCCACTCGCCTTGTAAACCAAGGCCATTTTGATCCAAGGCTTCTCAAATCTTTCAGATGAACTTTTAAACCAAAGCCAAATATCCATTTTACCTTAGCCATTGAATGGGACATAACACATTTTTCCAGTCTTCAACCTAATGTAAAAAGTAAGTAAAGCAATTCATACATTTTCTTTAGGCTTCAATCCACCAATTAACTACTATTTTTGGTGTAACATATGATACTGTATAGTACAATCGACCTTCTTTTCAAATCTGAATTTCAAGATTCTAGCCTTCTTTTGTGACTGTAAAGACCTGTCAAAAATCCAAAAGTTCCTTGCAACATGGCTCATATGATGCATGATTCTCTACTGCCATAGGTACTAAATTTCCTGTGTGCTTATACATATAAACAGATTTTAGTCAAGCCTGATCTATAAGCCCCAAACACAGGTTTTTGTATGTAAATTGTGTTAATCAATTCATGACTGAGGTCTGTATTTGAAAGAAAATAACTAGGCATGAAAGAAAATCAATTATGCAGAAGGCAGCTGGTAGTAAGATGAATATGAAAAAGCTCAGACTCACTAAAATATCTAATATGTACATGAACTCAGAAAAATAATTAAAGCTGTGACTTATTTTCAGAACTATAACAGTGGAGAAAATTTTTCACAAAAGTGTGTCTGAATCCCAAGGGGATGGGGGGTATTCTCATATGAAACTGGTATACAAGTGCCACGCAAAAACATCACGAAAACATGTCCGTGTAATGTATACCCCCTAGAACCCCACTTTTATATAGCAAAACTGGGGTATGCAGGGGTATACCTATTTTTCTTATTTTTGCTCCAAAACATAGATTGTGGGTACTCGTTAGAACCGCCTCGGCGAGGCGATTCTAACTTGTACCCACAATCTATGTTTTGAGCAAAAATAAGAAAAATATCAAACATTTTCACTATAATTTTCACCAGAAAATTTTCAATTTTTAAAGCTCAAAAATTCTCTGTTTATTGCATGGGCAAGTTTTCGTAATGAATAAGGGACTTACAGAGACTGTATCATTCACATGGACAGCATGGTTACGATGAAATAAATATGACCTAACCCAATCAACAGATTTGTCACCCATAGCTTTTAACTTTTTGACTGTCAGATCTAAACTCTTTTGAGAGACCACCAAGATTAAATAAGCCGCGTCATGAGAAAACTAACATTTTGCAGATGTAAAAACAAAGGCGCAGAACTGCAAAGCTGATCCCGTCTTTGTTTTCGCAACACAGATAGTACAATAACTCTTCTTTCTAAATCCAAAATTTCCAACCTCTAGCCATCTTCTGTGCTTGTGCAGCTTGGTTTGTATCAGACCTGTTCAAAAACCACATTGCTGGTTTTCTCATGATGGGGCTCAAATATTCAATGCCATAGAGAGTCTAAGAAATATTGTTGTTGTTTTTTTTTCTGCTTTTATTCTCCCATCCTTACTTACTAACTTCTTGTATCTGTATCACAAGCGGTAGCTTCCAGTACACCAGAAGTATCTCTGTAAATCTTCGAGTTCTTCAATATAGTAATGCACCAGTCATTTGTAGCCATTGCCACCCCCACAGGGAAGGGTGGGAATTATGACTTTTCAGCTTTCAGTGCCGTGCTATAAGCCCCACCGCCAGGGGACAAAGTGAAGGATCAAACTGTGCTCTATGCCCTGCCCCTCTCTCTTGGGTAAGGAATAATGTCAAATCCCAGTCATTTCCCCTACACAGCGGGGACAATCAAAAAGTAATTGCCCCACACTTTAGCCAGGCTATCCCCCATCCTTCCCCTTAGGTGAGGGGGCCATGGTTACAAATGACTGTGCATAATGTCTTTTATACTTTTACTTAATGTTTGAGTGCTTTGGTGCTCCATATATGAGGTTGTAAATCTATATTACACATTAGAAGGTACACTGTGAAGTCCTATGGACATCCTTCTGCCTGTGCAACAGGTACTGAATTTGAAGTTTTGTATTATGATCTAATCATATGCAGATTATGACAAGGTTCAGCTGTTGCTTTTCAAATATTATCTTATATCTTGTGATAGTCCAGATTTTCACTAAAAAACAATAAATTTTGAACTGACAAGAATTAATTGTCTAACACATATATTTTCATTCCTCACTGCATTTGTATGTATTTTCATTGTGTTCTGCTGTAGTTTTTGTTTTAACCAAGAGTAAGAACACAATATACATACATTAACTCATTCACTTATCTAACAAGAACTCCGCGGAGGTCGATATCGCACCTGCATCGGGCAAAATACACATTACTATGCAAGGTTTCACATTCACAGCTATCACTGATGCAGAGAAAACCAAACTTCGACTTAAAAATTAACAAAGTCAATGGACCGTGAAATATAGGTCAAGGTCAGTGGGTCAAGGTGCGTGCTTGAAGGGTATGTCAAGGACAATTACTATGCAAGGTTTCACACTCACAGCTATCACTGATACAGAGAAAACGGAACTTCGACATAAAAATTAACAAAGTCAATGGACCGTGAAATATAGGTCAAGGTCAGTGGGTCAAGGTGCGTGCTTGAAGGGTATGTCAAGGACAATTACTATGCAAGGTTTCACAATCCTAGCTATCACTGATGCAGAGAAAACGGAACTTCGACGTAAAAATTAACAAAGTCAATGGACCATGAAATATAGGTCAAGGGCACCGGGTCAAGGTGTGTGCTTGAAGGGTATATCAAGGACAACTACTATGCAAGGTTTCACAATCCTAGCTATCACTGATGCAGAGAAAACCAAACTTCGACGTAAAAATTAACAAAGTCAATGGACCGTAAAATATAGGTCAAGGTCAGCGGGTCAAGGTGCGTGCTTGAAGGGTATGTCAAGGACAATTACTATGCAAGGTTTCACACTCACAGCTATCAATGATACAGAGAAAACGGAACTTCGAAGTAAAAATTAACAAAGTCAATGGACCGTAAAATATAGGTCAAGGGCACTGGGTCAAGGTGCGTGCTTGAAGGATATGTCAAGGACAATTACTATGCAAGGTTTCACAATCCTAGCTATCATTTATGTAGAGAAAACCAAACTTCGACGTAAATGTTGACGGACGGACGGACGGACGGACGAACGAACGAACGGACGGAAATTTGGACTCCTATATCGCACCCTGCTATAAGCAGGTGCGATAAAAACAATTGCAGCTGGTGGGGCGCAAACCCGTATAAAAGTGGTATGCAGCACAGCAAGAAACATCCTCACTCCTTACAGGAGTGCAGCAGGGAGGAAACTTTTTTTTAAATATATATATAGATCTATATTAACTTGGATCCAAAATATCCCGGATAAGGCACTAAAGCAAATGTTAACTTAGGTTTTCTCTGCTTGATTTCAAATATCACGAAACACACGAGGATCATCCAAAATGAGTTTAGATGAAAACATTTTGTAATAAGGGTTTTTTTATCATGTCCGATCAAAATCAATAAATTACTATAATGATAATGGACATTTTCCTTCATTTCTACCCAAATCTAGATTTTTTCTATCAAAAAAAAAAAAGAAGCTGAAAACAGTGAAATTCGATACCTAACTTTCAAGACCATTTGTAGAGAACTTGTGTTGAATTCGATACCATCTTAAAAGTTAATATATTAAGCTATTGCTTAGATATTTACTCAGATAATTGAATTATCAGCTTTTAAACTTTATCAATTCACAGACGGATCAAGGATTTCTGGAAGGGGGGTTCAAATCAATCAAGAGGAGGTTCGTTTTCAACATTTTACCTGATTTTTCTGATGTCCCAAAGAAATTGAAATAATTTTGTCCCAGAGGGGGGTTCAAGCGAACCACCCGGACCCCCTCTTATATACTCATGTATAATAAATTTTAATTGTTAATCATTCGTTGTTTTGTTGTTGTTTATTTGTTGTTGTTTTTTTTTTATTATTTATTCTCTTGCACACATCCCTGCACATAGTAGTCAGAAATGATGCATATCTGTACATAGATATAGATAGGTTTAAAGATAAACACTGTCAAGCATTTACAAAACGCCTTAACCAGGTCTGGATCATCTCGGAAAATTGTGATCGAAATTATCGCGCAGACGCGCGACGGCGCCATGAATTTACCGACAGTACAGGAGGTTCCATATTTCAATAGAAATGAGACAATTTTATCGCGGTTCTGCGCCATAGAAAGCTTATACGATTGCTATCATTTAGCCTGGTTTGCGAAGATTCAGCTCGGCTTTTTTCGGATGTGATCGGACCACGTGGAGGGAAACTACAGAGGTATTCAGACGAAAATTTTGCAAAACGAAGCAGGATTTCAACCATCTGCTGACAGAATCACAGAATTTTTCTACTAACCATTTTTACATCATTTGATCTCTGATCTTTGAAGGAGTTTTAGTAGAATATTTGTTTGTAATCTTATATTTCTGGGTTGTAATCTTTTTTTGAAGAGGGGGACCTTACTGCTGGAGCCCACACCTCAAGTATCGAAGATCGCGCATATGCGATCAGCCATTTCCGATGTTTCATTCTTTAGTCTCAATTCATTTCACTATTTAGTCAGAATTATTGGTTTGGAGTGATTCCCCTTGATAAGGAGAATTAAATGTCGCGTATATACGCGATAATTTCGATCGCGATTTTCCGAGATCAGAGTCAGATCAGAATAGTTTACTGGTGAAACGTCAAACTGACAATACCACACCAGGGGGGGGATGGGGCTTGACCGGAGGGGATTAATCCCGAGCTCTCACAAGAGAAGTCCAGACCTGTTACTCAATAACTGTCAAGCATTTGCACAAAGCTTTAACTTGTTAAGCACTTTTTCCAATTTGATACCATCTCTGAAGAGTTATGGAAAATTACTCACACAAATTTAAATGAAAATCAGTGGAAATCAGTGTCTGTTGACTTGTAATGAATCTGTACTGTTTTGGAAAATGATAATCATTATAAAAAGTTCACGGGTCAATATTTTTCTAAGGGCGACTACTCTATGAAATAATTACAACTGCAACTGCAAAATATTTAAACGAGACAGTTCACCAACATTTCTGTTCATGCTCTCACAGTTCATGATTTACACCGGTAGTCTTGACTGATCTCATGGTCAACAGCCATCATGTCGGAACGTTGCTTCCAAAATGGGACATCTACCCAACATTAGCATGTCATTACACCCAAAATGTGCTTAAAAATAACAACCCAGGTAAACCAAAAATGCTTTTATGTATAAATGGTTTGACTTGAACCACTTTTCTTGGGCAGGCTCAAACCTTCTAAGCGGTTAATATTGTTCCAGATACTGGATAATAATACATAAATACAGATACAAGAAAAAAGAAAACTCATAAAAGAACAAATAAAATTAGGATTCTGTGGCTTTTAGTCTTTTCGAGACTAAAAAATAGTCTAAAAATACATAGGCTGGTGGTAAAAACTTCACTATTCATATGGAGGGGTTTAGAAAGAAAGAAAGAAAGAAAGAAAGAAAGAAAGAAAGAAAGAAAGAAAGAAAGAAAGAAAGAAAGAAAGAAAGAAAGAAAGAAAGAATAGTTAATCTACATAAAAATAAAATTTGAAAATTTATTTATTTATTTATTTATTTATTTATTTATGTAAAGTATTCGAAATGTGCCAAGCCAGGTGTCATAATTCATATTCGTTCAACTCGTGTCACTTCACCTTTAATGAAGCGTGCCATAGATTTTGAAATAATCATTAGCAATTATCGCTTACTAATTATTACAATTGATTGCTGCACTCTAACTGTCTGACACATTATTTTAAATCTGACAGATCTTGTAAAAAGCTACAGAGTTCACCTTTTCCTTTCAAACAAACATCATGTCATGAAAAATAGCTTTATAAAGAATCGGATTGTTGCATATCTTCAGTTACACTCTGAAATCGGTTTACATAGCATTAAATAATTTTATTAATTAATTAAATATTTAGACTATTAGAAAAAGAAAAATGGAGACGATGCCACTGCTAAGAAATATTGATGGTAGTAACGAGAAAAAGGAGTTGACGCAAAATTATGACGGTAAGTTCATTTCTTTATTAAAGGGAAACATTACTATTTAATTCCCGCATATGATTTTCATGAAACTTCCTATGCTTCAAGATAATTGTAGCCTTGGACTAAAATCGAAATAAAAGTGGGGAGTCACCGGCCTCGTTTCCATGGTATCAGAACTTTTTGGGTGTTTCTCATGCATTTCAGAAAACCACACTCATAGCTGACATGTGTTTTAATATACATGCAATGATTGTAAAAACAACTTAAACACACGATGAGTGTTATTTTCTTACATTTTGATACTATTTGCTCTTAAATTGAGGAGATTACATGCAAAATTAACTTTCCCGCCATCTTTTCAAACCTGGAAAAAGTACGTATTTTTGCGATATCTCCTAAACTACGCATATGATTTTGATTAAATTACACCAACAGATAGGAAACGTGATTACCATTTAAAAGTTCAAATAAAAAGTGGGGGTCACCGGATTGCGTTGGAAGCTGTGGAGAAAAAACGTTCAATATTCCCGCCTTTTTTCGTTTTAACGCCACGTTTATTTATGCGACGTCATCAACAGCGAAATATTACGTTTTCATTTATAATTAACCTTATACACGATTTTGGGTATATCAATTGCCACAGAACTTCTTTTAAGATAAAAATGAACAATATGTATCCCCACTTTAGTAATTAATTATGCAGAAACAAACATGATAAGATGCTACAGCTTGCAACGTCATTGAGAAATAAAAACAAAATGACGTTAAAAAGTACGCGTAACATACACATACTAAACGCCGACGTTGCGCAAACAGTGTGCTCATAAACAATAGTAATGTTTACCCTTAATTGCACGAAATTATCCAGAACTCACACCGTTCCTCCTGATACTGCAAACACGACATTTTTACCAACGTGGATGTAAATAATAGTGATGTTAGGATAAAAAGAAGCTGGAATTAGTAAACAATTTTAGAACAGAGCTGTATTCGTATGTCAGGTCACTTTATACTCCAACCTAATAATTTTACGCACAGTTGACGCGCACGTGCTGTTAATACATGGCTTTTACTTATACTCGTTACCGGGCGCCATACAAAGCACGTGCTAATACGTGCTAATATTGAGAAAGTGAAGTCCGCCCGGAACGACCATTAAATGAAAGCTTCTACGCGCATGAAAATGTGATAAGCCGGGCTGTAAAATATAGTGCACCATTATTTCTTTGTGCAGAATTTATGCAATAATTCATTTATTACTGCGATCAAAAATGATTTTGTCACTAGGTCCCTCGGTTTTCAACACTCCCCTCGGGACCTTGCGAATGTAATTGGAAAATCATGTTTAATCCCTATAATACCTATAGTCATCTCTGTTCACAGATTCTTCATCCGGGTACGAGTCCACAGACACTTGGGATCTTGATTCCATATCGTCACGTGACAGTAATGGCGACGCAGATTCATTGTGTGGTCTCGATGGAGATTTCGAGAGATCCTGCGAAATCGAGTCCAAGTCGATGAAAGTCTCTTGTTCCAATCAGCTTTCTGATAGCATGAAGCTGATTTTGGCAATGCCAGACTTGTGTGACGTAACTTTCCTAGTCGGACCAGAGGAGACGCCGGTTCATGGGCTACGGGCTGTAATGGCAGCAAGGAGCAAGTAAGTTTTTAATGAATTTTGGATGAGAAAACCAACAATCTGGGTTTACGATCAGGTGCAATCCATCTCGGCCTGTTCTGTCACAGAAGAAGGACAGAAGCTTGAAATTCCGGCCACATTTAAGAAGAAGAGGGACTGTACTATCCGTGTATCGAAAACAGGCGCTGATTAGCTGTGCAGTTACTGCACAGCTGATATGCGCCTTTTTTCGCATATGCAAATTGTTGGTTTTCTTATGCGACGGCTTTAATCATATTCGTTTGTTACTGTACGTTTCTTTAAATAGGTTTCAAAGTTTAGGAGAACCATTTGGGCAGCCATCTTGGACGTTGTTTTGAATAACACCATTTGGGCAGCCATCTTGGACGTTGTTTTGAATAACACAAAAATCTTAGTTCCATGCAATCTGTAAATGAAAAGTGCAGGTATCGCAACTGATTCGGCTTTGTGTAGAGCCACATGTACTGCCTCATTGACAGTCGCTTGCAGTTACCCGGGACCAAATTTTGTCGTTTGAACATCTTCTGCCGTTGAATGTTAGGATTCGACTCATTTATGTAACTATAATTTTAATCGGTGGAACGTATACATGTACTAATATTCTCCTTTCATCTTCTAGGGTCTTTCAGCGACTAATTTTCGAGCAGATGCACGTGCCTAAAGAAAAGAAAGCCAAGAAACAAAAGAGGCCATTGAAGTCAAAAAGTCGTGACAAAAGACAGTGCAGCTTGACAGAGCGGCTGATGATTCCTGTTCATGAATATGATGTCGAGGTTTTCCACATGCTGTTACAGTTTGTTCATACTGGGACAGCCTACGTTACTCAGCAAAATGTGTCAGGTGAGTTTGCAAATGATAGACTTACAATTTAACTCATCAAACTGTACATCGGGAATATGATAGGAAAATAGTAAATATGCAAAAGAACGAATAATTCTTACAAAATATGTCACTGAAATGACAGGACAAGAATACGAACAACGTCCATTTATTTCATACATATACTTACACATTAAGAATTCTGGAGATACAGCGTGCAATTATAAAATTATGCATTTGCTTAAAAGAGTGCTTCGCGTCGACAGTAAATAACAAGAAAAAGGTACAAGTAGGCAAAGATCAGGAAAATGCGCAATCAGAAAAAGATTCCCACTCCAAAAACCGAGGTGGGAAAAAAAAAACTAACAATCAGGTACTTATACCATGAAACATATCGTAAGCCGAGTGAGCAGCTATTTTCCCAATAGGTGGCCACTCAGTTATCTCAGAAGTAGTTTTTTTCTTCTTCTTCTTCTTCTTCTTCTTCTTCTTCTTCTTCTTCTTCTTCTTCTTCTTCTTCTTTTAACTTACATGTACTCGTAAGTTTAAAATATTATCTAATTAAAGGTTTATTATGTGGTGCCGAGGAGTTTGAACTACCAGAACTTGCGGATGTATGCTGGGAGTTCGTAGAAAATTGTTTGTCAACGGGAGAAGCCGAGAGTTTGTTGGTACCAACAAGAGCTTACAGCCAGCATTTGACTTCAAGACAGATCTTTGATAAGGTACATCGAATAGTTATGCATGTTACTTTTCATAATGAATGACAAAATATGGCTAATTAAATGTTACTAGTATGTGTGCAACTGAAGCTGACTTGGTCATGCGTTTCATAGGTGTCCGACGTTTGATGATGCGTGATACCGATACCAATATTTGCGCGTCGCTTCAAAAGTGGTGCGTGGTTTTCCACATGTCGCTGCTGAAGTTGACCTGTTACTGAGCATTTCACAGGTGGTCAATGGTTTAACGCATGTTCTGAATACCCAATGAAAGCATTTATGCACTCTTGAACTTTATTCGGAACACATACGACCAGTGTATTTTGTTTGATCTTTGGTTTGTGATTATACTTTTTTGTCATTGTCAAAATCATTGTCATTGTCATTGTTTTTTATACATTGATTTGTTAGATGCCGCCGCTTAATGCGACAAAATTAAATTTACTTACAGATCTACGCAGTTCTAGACGAACGATTTACGTCCCCTTACCAACCAAATACATCTACAAGGAAAATGCCAGCGTTGGAAAAGCCAGTATTTTAAGAAACATCAGTGTTATCAGCAAAAGTTTACGAACTTTAAAAAACGGCTTTTTATTAGGCAATGACACAGCTCTGACCTAACAAAGTGCTATTTTTGTGTACATGTGTAGACGTTAAGTTTTCATTATTGTTGTTTGTTGTTATTTTTATTATTATTTTTATTATCGTGTTGACTTCATAATAAACATTTTAATTGCATAATCTTTATTTTTTTGGTTTACTTATTGAGATCTGTAGTACTGAAATTTTCGTGCACCATGCAACGTCACGAAAAAGGCACGCGTATTTCATTCGGGGTGGGGGGATTGAGGTACTCTGAACTTTAAATTTGCGTATGTAGCCTACATAGGCTGGGCCTGATAATCGGTGGACGGAAAAAGGTCACAGGAAAAAAAAGTCACGGAAAAAATGTCACAAAAATTAAAGATTTACAGAAAATACATATAATCTGTACATACACGAAGTAGGATAAAATTTTTATGTTTAATGTAGAAATGATGAGGAACTGTCATAATTAAAACTCAATTCTTGTTCCAGAACTTTTTTTTAAATAACGTAAACAAATAAAAGATGGGAACTATTCTAGTACATGTATATGAGGCACGGGGATGCTTTGGTAGAGCACGGAGCCAGAGGAAAGGGTGATGAAAACCTAATGCTAGCTGCTGCAATATAATGAATGCAAGTTGTGTATTTGAACAAGCCTCTAATAAGCTCCCAGAGAACTGGTTTAGTACTCAGGAAGCATTAACTCCACCCCGACATGACTGAAAATTGATAATCAGGACGTAAAACGTCAACCCAAACAAAATACTTTTAATACTGTTAGTAAAAACAAGGACACTCGATAGAGTGTCCTTGGTAAAAATAAAGATAAAAAAGTCCATTTCTAACATAATGCAGAAAAAAGATTTTATGTTTGTGACTTTTTCCTATGTCTTTTTTCCTACCCAAATCTGTGACTTTTGATATTTTTTTTTTTCCTGTGACTTTTTTTCCCCTACATTCTCATAATCAGCTTTGTACCCCAAATATACCTGGTCTGCTGGTCCACCAAAAAAGGGATACCCGGTATTTCTAACGCATTCAAAAATATGTGCATTTTTTGTAAAATCTTAAATAATGCGATTAATGTCACATGGCCAAGATGTTCGCCGTGCCCATGCCCGTGCATGGGGAAAATTAAAAACCTTATTTACCAGAGCCAATTTAATCTTCAAAATTATTGCATTGGGGAATCAGTCAACAATTTTTTAACCATTTAATCATTTTGGCTATATGATAACCCAGAAAAGTACACCTTATGCCTGTGCATGGGGAAAATTAAAAACCTTATTTACCAGAGCCAATTTAATCTTCAAAATTATTGCATTGGGGAATCAGTCAACAATTTTTTAACCATTTAATCATTTTGGCTATATGATAACCCAGAAAAGTACACCTTATGTATTCAGAATTTCAGAGTACCATCAGATATTGGAATAGTCTCCCATACAGCATCCGAGCCAGCACCACTTTGTGCGATTTTAGCACAGGTCTGGCCACATTAACTTTTTAAACGCATCATATTGTTTTTAGCAGTAGTAAATGTAGGTCTTTTAAAATCATCATCATTTTCATTCATACGTGCCTTAACATCACCCATTTTTCACCATTTCTAGCTGTTTCCCGACAGCGCCTTCCAGTTATAGTCAGCAATCGACTGTTGGAAGTACAAAGTAGAAGTAGAAGTAGAAGTACTCCCCCCCCCCCCCCCCCCCCCCCCCCCCCCCCCCCACACACACACACCCTCGGATCGCACCGAGTCTTTCATTCTCGTTGTGCACGGTGTGAAATATAATTTTTTTCCATTTTCCCGCCAAGTGTCAGTTCACATGGACGCTGATGATTGTCACGTGATAATAACAAAAGCGCGTGGCGGTAACCGTCAAGTAGAGAAACACAAGCCAAGCTGATAAAACGTCTTTTAGTCTTAGCAAGTTTTTATTAAGCCAAAGCGAGAAGAGAATAAAGAAAAAGAATGTCAGACTACAGACCTGCAATCGTAAACATGGCATTTGCCAGAGGTCGGGCACTGGAACACGTGCTGTCAACAGTGAATTCTCCTGGGAAGGTACAGGCAGTAGAGTGGGTGGGGTGGCTTCGTTTTTCAGCTTCAAAGCAATTTTTTAGCTTCAGTTTTACAATCAAAACTTAGAAGAACTAAAGAGCATGTTAATTTTAGGTTGATGCCTGCACAACATATAGTTTCTCTTTTTTTTTTCTTAAGTTCTATATTCAATTTTACACACTAAAAATATTTCATCTCGTCCAATGACTGATTGAGAGAATCAGAACAGTCACATTGACAATTCATAATACCGCGCTTCCGGTTCGCCCTTTATACCTTACCTTAGCAACGCTTAGCCGCTATGAAAACAAATAATCAATATGACTGCGATACAATAGGGCATGTCGGCAAGGTACTCTTCCGTGAAAAAAAATCAATATCGGTCACCTTTCCCGCTATTTTCTTCATTCGGTGGAGGTGGTAACCTCGGTCATTATCGCTATGCGTTTACTACTTTCAGACGCTAATAAAACCATAATTTGACCAAAATATTACGCATTCCTTACATTGGAATAAATTATATCCGGAAATCTAATAGTATATGCAATGCTTTGATGGAAAAATTTCATTTTGATTCCATATTTTGCGCTCAAAATTTGGTATGGCATAGCGATAAACACCGAGTAATGTACCTCCGCCGAATGAACAAACTTACCTGTATGACATCATCCCAACATGCCCTATACGTTCGCTCAGTTACCTTCGGTCATTTATTTGCTAAAAGTGTTTTATAGCAATAAATAAATCTTAAAATCAATGACTTATTTACATCTTTCAGATAAAATACCAAATTATTTAAACAGAAAGTTTTTATTTCCTTTTATTTTCTTTTTATCCCAGTGCAAGTCTATTCAACTATTCAATGATATTTTTTTTATTTTATCTTTTTGTTTTCTTCCGCCTATTGAATTAAAAGGCTATCAACTATACACAGTGTCACTGTGATATCCAACATTACTGACGATTTTATTATCGTATTCTCGGTTCACTTGTTCAGAGATAATTAGATTTTTGCAAATTACCATATTTATACAGTCAGTGGACATAATTATTCACCACCTTCGAAAAACCCCAAAGACTTCCATGTATTTTCATGTTTGCAAGAAAAAATATTCTGCTTCTCCTGATGAACATATTTTCATGTTTTTGGTGTCATTTGACAGGTAAATTGATAAAGCAATAAACAAGATTCATGTAGTTTTAATTTAATCAAATGCATACATTTTAAAGCTACAATTTAAAAAAAAAAACTTGTGATTTTTATGGACACTTTTTGGCGTCAATGGAAAAGTTTTTTTTTTTTTTTTTTTTTTTTTCTCTAAAATTTTAAACGGCTGTATTATGAAAAATGCAATGTTGAAACATCACCAAATAAACTTTGTTTATTGCTTTATTTATTTAACTTTCAAATGACACCTAAATCATGAATATATGTTGACCAGAAAAGGCAGGATAATTTTTCTTGCAAACATGAAAATACATGGAAGACTATTAAGTTTTCCAAAGGTGGCGAATAATTACCAGCAGAGATGGTTTTGTATGAATAACCAGAAAGAATGTTCATCGGCTTCAAATTTTCATACCTAGAATATGTTGGTCTCTCTTACTAACCAGAAAAGACGGTTTAGTTTGATTGACCAGATAGACTCTTCATCGGCATCACTTATTAAGAACTTGAATATGTCGGTCTCTCCTCCTAACCAGAAAAGGTGGTTTAGTTTGATTGACCAGATAGATTCTTCATCGGCATCAATTATTTAGAACTTGAATATGTCGGTCTCTCTTACTAACCAGAAAAGACGGTTTAGTTTGATTGACCAGATAGACTCTTCATCGGCATCAATTATTTAGAACTAGAATATGTCGGTCTCTCTTACTAACCAGAAAAGACGGTTTAGTTTGATTGACCAGATAGACTCGTCATCGGCATCACTTATTAAGAACAACAATATGTCGGTCTCTCCTCCTAACCAGAAAAGGTGGTTTAGTTTGATTGACCAGATAGACTCTTCATCAGCATCAATTATTTAGAACTTGAATATGTCGGTCTCTCTTACTAACCAGAAAAGACGGTTTAGTTTGATTGACCAGATAGACTCTTCATCGGCATCAATTATTTAGAACTTCAATATGTCGGTCTCTCCTCCTAACCAGAAAAGGTGGTTTAGTTTGATTGACCAGATAGACTCTTCATCGGCATCAATTATTTAGAACTTGAATATGTCGGTCTCTCTTACTAACCAGAAAAGACGGTTTAGTTTGATTGACCAGATAGACTCTTCATCGGCATCAATTATTTAGAACTTGAATATGTCGGTCTCTCTTACTAATCAGAAAAGACGGTTTAGTTTGATCGATTGACCCTTCATCAGCATCAATTATTTAGAACTTCAATATGCCGGTCTCTCTTTCAAACCAGGAGAGATAATTAAGTTTAATTGACCAGTAAGAATATTCATCAGCTTCAATTATTCATACCTAGAATATGTCGATGTCTCTTACTTACCAGAATAGATGGTATGGTTTGATTGACCAGATAGAAATTTACCGGCTTCAATTATTTACTTATACAATGTTGGTGTCTCTTACCAACCAGAAGAGACGGTTTAGTTTAATTGACCAGATAGAATGTTCATCGGCTTCAATTATTCATACCAAGAATATGTCGGTCTCTCTTACTAACAAGAAGAGTCTCCTTAGTTTGATTGACTAGATAGGATGTTCACCGGCTTCATTTATTTACACCTTGCACAAAGTCATGTCGGTCTCTCTTACTAACCAGAAAAGACGGTTTAGTTTCATTGACTTGATAGAAAATTCAATGGCTTCAATTAATTACACATAGAATTTGTCGGTCTCTTTTATTATTTCTTTCGGTCTGTCTTTCTGGGGTCAGCAACAACCATGTTCTATTTCTTTTAACACAGGGATTGAAAGTTTTAGAGAAAGGTTCTTAACTTTTTTGTGAGTTGATTGGGAGTAAAAAAAGAATAGAAGGCCCATGCAGGCGTACAGTTTAATAAATAAAACAAAACAAAAAAAAAAAAAAAAAAAAAAAAAAAAAACAGACATCTGGCGATGTCTTCTTTCTTCTTATAGATCTGTATCTGCAATGAAAAAAAAATTAATGAATTTTGTATTATATATAATGAACTTTTTCATTTCGGTTGGTAGATCTAGATGTATTTTCAAAACAAAAATCTAGTGCAAAAATACAATGGAAATGCCGCTACATCATAAGAATTACCAACCACCAACCTCGCTTGAATTATTATTTGTTTTGTTTAAAATTATAGTTACTTTGGTAAAAGATCAAGTTCACAATGCAAGGAATACCATACTTCTACGTAATGATTGTAATTATGCAGGAAAATATGAGAAAATGAACTATTGTGTGCTTTTTCATCATTTATCATTACACAATAATGCAAATATATGGTCTGTTTTCATATCGACGCCATATTGTTTTGATAATTTCCAATAGCAACCAACGCTGTGACGTCACAACATTTCGTCGAATAGCACACCAGGGGATTGGACTTGACCAGAGGAGATTAGTCTCAGTAAGGAAGCATGACAGCTTAGTGGTTAATTCGTTGATTCCAGGGATTTTCCTGGGCTTATTTTGGGGCCCAATTGAAAAACTGTGTAAAATTTCCCAATTTTCAGGTAAAAAATCCCAAAATAATAAATGAATCCTTGTACATTTGTTTTGGATAGGTATAATTATATATAGATCATACCCTCAAAATATTTTTTTTTCGGAGAAATATCCTCAAATTAACACCAAATATGCATATTATCCCCTGTTCTGTTTTGTATCCATTTTCCCAATTTGTCTAATATACGTATTATTTTTCCCAAAATCATTGGTCCCGGGTCCCTGTTTTGAAACGGTAGGAAAATCCCTGGATTCAGTGTCGAAACGACAGTAGTATCTCATCGGTAACATGATCTCGCGGTAATTTCTTCTTAAGTGACTAACTCACGGTACTTTGAGGTGGGCGCGGAAGTTAAAACCGGGCAGTCTGAGTGATGAAGTCACCCAGAGCTGATATGATATTTGGTCCGAACTCTTGTGTCTGTGTCGTTACTGCCTAATAAGATTTCTGTGGTTAATTCTACTATGCCTGTTTGGTGAAATAAGCTAGCTGGTTCTCATGTTCTTCCTCTTTGGTCAAAGTAATTTTCACACTCAAGTAGTTAGTGCTCTATTGTCTCTATTTCTCCACAACTACAGTTTTTAGTGTCAGATACCCCAATCTTGTACAAATAGTCATTAAGTTTAGCATATCCTATTCTTAGTTGTGCAATTTGGTAGTATAGTTTCTTACACACTGGCCTCTAGCTAGAGGTCCCGGGTTCAATCCCTGCCAGCAGTGAGGAAAATTTGGTGTCCCAACACGCTTCCCTTCAACTTCGTGTCATTTGCAGGGATGGCATGAACACAGTGCGCTGTCCTATGGATTTGGACATTAAGTGGAGGCCCCCATTGCACATGCAGGGACAGTCATCAGCTGTGCTGGGTTCATGTTAAAGATCCCTACACAGCTTGGTCTGTTGGTTCTATCCTCATGCATTTTGGCCCATCCTGCAAATACACTGGATTGTACAATAAACACCTCCCAAGAATAATCAGAAATTGATTGATGGGAGTAACAAGAAAACAAAAACAATCTCTCACAAGAGAAGAGAAGGCCTATCAGTAACCTATCAGTAAAGTGTTGAAGTGGAGTGAAAATAGGAATACCCCGAGAAAAAACACATGGTATACCCTAAAACAGAGCTTACCTTGTCTCATATATGTCCCCTGTGTCATAGGCTGTATGGGTTGAAATGGTCAAAGGTGTGTGGTGCAGTCTGGCACACTCGTACCCCGCACAGGATTCCATGTTGATAATGTGAGGGCTGTCTTCTTATCATTGTATATGTTTTTGAATGAATCAAATTACAGTAACAATAGAACAGTGCTAATGTAAGTTATTGTTAATGTGTATATTTGATGCCCATCAACAGCAGTATTTTCCAAGTTGAAATATCTATACTAGTGGTCAAGTAAGACCTTAAAATGGGAATGCAAGAGGCTCTGCATTCTATTACTAATTTTACTATTAAATATCCTGTGGCTTTGCATTATAGCACTCAAACTCAGATGACAATTTTTCGCACAACAGCTTAATATGTTATATAATAGAGCCGCGTCAAGAGAAAACCAACAATCTGCATATGCGAAAACAGACGCAGATCAGCTTTGCAGTAACTGCACAGCTGATCAGCGCCTTTGTTTTTGCTACATGCACATATCCATGTATGTCTGCTTTTTAAATAAAAAAATTCAATCTTCAAGCCTTCTTCTGTAGCTGCACAAGCCAGTTTGTGTCAGACTTGGTCGGAACCCCAGAAGACCAGTTTTCTCACGATGCAGCTCATATTTTTTCAGCTCAGTACACCGGAGAAGCAGCAACACCAACAAGTCACACTGTGTATCTGTGACAGACAGAAACAGAAGATCCTGTGCCGTTCCTGTGGTTCCGTGTTTGATGGACGCATTCGCAAGAAGTGTGTGATTCACCCGAATGAGATCCACCTCATGGACATCTTGTGCTGCCCAAACTGCAAGACAAATTATCTACAGGAGATTGGAGGCACGCCAGAGACGTCAGCAAGGGAAGAGAATAACAATGAACCAGCAACAGTGAAAAAGACCCCCACGCCGGAGCGGGTGCAGACTGGCTCGGACCATATGCTGCTGAAACAAATTACGAAGAACATGAACAGATCTTCAGAGAACTGGGAAGATGACCTCAATCTGGTGAACAATAACAGTTACAGGTCTTGAGTGGGTGGACTTATGTCAGGGAAAGAAAGTTCCTGAATTGTTTTACTTCAGTGGCATTGTTTGTTACGGCGACTGTGATTAATTGAAGACAGTTTGGGGAACTGATATTCACCATTTTTGCAATATTGGCTGGTTTCCAGCTTAGAAATATTAGAAACACAGGTAACCTTTAACCACCCTGAGCTCGAGGTCAGGGTGGTTTGGGTTAAATGTATTTCCAATATCGATTTTTGTAAGCTGGAAACCAGCAGATAATGCAAAAATGGTGAATGAGTATCTGGTTACAATTGAGTCCTCCGTCAAACTACCCATCATTAGTATTCATTTTTATATTGACCATTCAAATCAGCACATTAGCTAACGGTCAATGACGGTTAGACAACAAGGGTTTAGACAAACAAACCAACACATGCTTTTTACAGGTAAATATAGGTGCAAAAACACATTGTTTGTCTAAGGAAATAGGGATGGTCTAAGGAAATAGGGATGGGCGTGGCTATACCTTGCTGGCGGAGGAGTCAGTTGACAGAATAGATAACATTTCTCAGATTCTGTACATTAGAAAATTATTCCACTACTTTAAATGAGCCGCATCGTGAGAAAACCGGATTTTTGCCTGTGCGAAAACAAAGGCGCAGATCAGCTTCGCAGTAACTGCGAAGCTGATCAGCGCCTTTGTTTTCGCTACACGGATAGTACAATTTATCTTCTTCTTAAATCCGAAATTTGAAGCTGCTAGCCTGTTTCTGTTACTGTACAGGCCGGTTTGCGTCAGACCTGGTCGGAAACCCCGAAGACCGGTTTTCTCGCATCGCGGCTCAAATAGTAAACATTATGTGTTCAAGTTACTGCTTCTGAGCAAGATAAATCTAGTCATATTCATTGTTTTCTAGTGTAGAACAGTTCTAATTAATTGTAATGGCATATCTTTTTCATGAAGAACAGACAAATTTTATGTTTCTCTTATCAACAGAAACATGATTATAAGCCAAGTCTTGAGAAAAGCACACATCAAGATTTCTGAGCAGGTGCAGCAACACAAACTTGGCTATCCAGAAGATGAATGGAAGCTTGAAATATTTGGATGTATAAGGAATAAGAGAAACTTTACTATCCATGTATCAAAAACAAACATGATGATCAGCTGCACATTTAGAACTGTGCAGAACTTTTTTTTTCTATGCCTTTGTTTTCACATAATGCAAGACGGAGGTTTTCTCATGCCATAGCTCATTCATTACCTCTGTGAAAAGTGTATCTAGTCATTCAGAAGTGTACGACTTAGTAACTTGCATCCAACAAAATGACATCAAGACTGGCTGGCATCCGCCCAGTTTGGTCACTTACTCTGTGAATATACAGTTTTCTCTCACTGAAGCTAAGTTATCTTCATGTAGATGCTGGTTTCTTATGTATGGATTTTGTCAAGTTTTGATTGTTAGCTCGCCTGCACGAAGTGCATAGAGCTATTGTAGTCACCTCGGTCGTGCGCGTTTACGTGTGCGTCCGCGTCCGCGTCACAGTTTCGGTTAAAGTTTTTTATAAGTCTATATCTCTTGACCATGTTGATGGATCAAGTTGATACTTTGCATGTTGCTAGATATTGGTCTGAAGTTTTACGCAGTACCATCATGACCCACCCTGGGTGACCTTGAGGTCAAGGTCACGGACTTAGAGATTTTGTGTTTAAGTTTTTGGTTAAAGTTTTTGTAAGTCTATATCTCTTGACCATATTGATGGATTGAGTTGATACTTTGCATGATGCTAGATATTGGTCTGAAGTTTTATGCAGTACCATCATGACCCACTCTTGGTGACCTTGAGGTCAAGGTCACAGACTTAGAAATTTTGTGTTTAAGTTTTTGATTTAAGTTTTTGTAAGTCTATATCTCATGATCATGTTGATTGATCGAGTTGATGCTTTGCATGTTGGTAGATATTGGTCTGAAGTTTTATGCAGTACCATCATGACCTACCCTGGGTGACCTTGAGGTCAAGGTCACAGACTTAGAAATTTTGTGTTAAATTTTTTGGTTAAAGTCTAAATCTCTTGAACATGTTGATGGATAAAGTTGATACTTGCATGTTGATAGATATTAGTCTCGGGTTTTATACTGTACATCACAACTCACCTGGATGACCTTGAGGTCAGGGTCACGGACTTGAAGTTTTGTGTTTAAGTTTTGGTTAATGTTTTTATAAGTCTATATCTCTTGAACATGTAGATTGATCAAGTTGATACTTTGCATTGGTCTGAAGTTTTATGTTGTACCATCATGACCCACCTGAGTGACCTTGAGGTCAAGGTCATGGGTCATAGATTTTAACAGATGTAGTGACAAAGCACAAGTCAGGCGAGCTACGCTGTCCTGCGACAGCTCTTATTTTGTTACCTTGTTTCTTATAATTTGTTCACATGTGCTGAATTTATAACATGGTAAGTATACCCAATGTAGCTAGGACTATCAGAACAGATATTTGTCTTTGATATAACTGAAAGTTCTGTTGTTGTTTTTTTTTTGTGTGTGTGTGTGTGTTTTTTGTTTGTTTTTTTTTCCTACTTTTTACTTTATGCAGGGTTCGCGCTAGTGGTCGCCATCGTCGCCATTTGCGAAGATTTTTATTTTTTGGCTCCTAAAATTTGACTTTGGCGAAAATAAATGGCGAATATATAGAGCCACTTTGTCCAGCCAAAAAGCCATTGTTTTCCACTGAAAACCATCATTTGATTACCTGTATATTCGCACCTACAATAGAGATAATCCTATTCTTTATTGGTGTTTATTCAAGTGTTGCAGTGTGTTGCTAAAGCATTCAATTGACAGGTGTCATTTCTGACCTTGTGTATTCAGGCATGTACTGCATAACACGCTTGGCGCACATGATCCGGTAACGATGTAGACCGTCACCAGCGTGTTGGTGTTGAAATAATGTTTGAGTGCAGATGAGGGGGAAATGTCAATATATACCATTTAAAAATGAAACAGATTCTTTTTAGAATCAGCAACTCAACTTTACCCATACATTTATTTTATAGCTTTATCTCTTGATTTTGTAGAGTGTCATTTATTTTTTTTCTATTAAAGTATATGAATTTTAATATTTCAATCTGTCTACTAATCTTAAAAGTTTGTTTCTTGATTTTGTACAAGCATAAACTAATAATTTTAGTAGTTGTTCCCCTTGTTTACAAATACAAGAACAAGCTTTATAAAACATATTTTCCCAAACTATATGTATAGAGATCTCAGTCTGCACCTGCCCTTCAAATCAGTTGGAAATTCATAATTACATTACCTGGATCTACTGTTGAAATATAACTTAGTACATATAGCATGTATGGGACTTGGGTGAGAAGGGCAATATGTATTTTTAGGGAACTGGAGAGACCAAGTTAAAAAGGGCAAACAAAATATTTGGGGGAGTAAGTGAGCAAGGAGCTGAGTGAGATGTGTCCTCTTGGCGAAAAAATGGCCAAGATTTGGCTCAAACTTCAAGAAAATGGCGAAAAAAAATCTCAAATGGCGAAAGTGATGGCGAAAGAAAAATATTAGTATATCCTAGCGCGAACCCTGTTTATGCCAGCTCTTTAGCATTGCTTGGTCACAAATAATGTTCAGAAATCATTGGAATCCAGTGTGAGGCTGTAAATCTTAAAATATTTCAGTTTGCTATCTGACAATACTAGGCAGTGGTCCATAATTATACACTTAACTGCGAAAGAAATGCAGCAAACGCGTAATGCGACATGTGCAAATTCAAATAATGTATTGCAACTTTATTACTTTGTCTAATTTCATGATGATACATCAACCCTTATTTGAGCTACGACATGAGAAAAACGGTCTTTGCAGTTTGCGATCAGGTCTGACACAAACTGGTCTGTGTAGTCACAGAAGAAGGCTAGAAGCTTGAAATTTTTGGATATAAGTAGAGGAGGAATTGTACTATCCCTGTAGCGAAAACTGATCAGCTGTGCAGTTAGTCAGTTACAAACATGATTTTACCTTAGTTTCAAACATGATTTTACCTTAACTCACCTCAGACCAGCGAAAAAGTTATAAGCAGTCTTGTAGATTTGTATGTACATGTATATATTGATAATTAACAAGAATATGACATATGAGTCACGACATGAGAAAACCGGTCTTCGGGTGTTTCCGACCAGGTCTGATACAAACAGACCTGTACAGTCACAGAAGCAGGCTAGAAGCTTGAAATTTCGGATTTAGGAAGAAAAGAAATTGTACTATCCGAGTAGCGAAAACAAAGGCACTGATCAGCTTCGCAGTTAATGCGAAGCTGATCTGCGCCTTTGTTTTCGCATAGGCAAAATCCGGTTTTCTCATGATGCGGCTCATATATGCCTCAGAATTTCAGTTAACCTCAGAATATTAGTCTTTTTACTCAGGGATGTAAAATTGTTGTGTTCCTTTTTCTGTGTTCTTAACTCTTTTTTTTTTTCAAAAACAAAATTAATTTTAAGTTTTTGTTGATGCTGGTGTTGTGTATATTCAGTGTCGGGAAACAAACTCGTATGTTTGTGTCAACATCATGTGATGGAGAAGAAATTCACAAGGTACCTAAATTTGGAAATCACATATTGCTATTGTCCCATAATGCAAGAATACACATAGTATCATATGCAGGCTGCAGCGTATTTTGGTTATTTATTTAGCAATGTGTGATTCTTTTAAAACTATTGTCATTATTAAGAACACTTCACAAACGTAATGTTCTTGAAGTGTTCTCAGCGACCAGATGACGACTTTTGACAGTTGTTACAGCGATGCAGTTGTAAATGTTTGCTGCATATGATAGGGTAGGTATTGATAGGTATTAAGATGCCAGATAATTTATGCAAACAGTGCCATCAGAGTTCTGAACTTTGGTTCTGTACACACTGATACATTTACTTATCATGTTTAACAGTTAACACAAATTATAGCTTACATGGAGTTTGTTTTCTGACAGTGATATTGTAGAGGTGTGTTTGTTGGATCACATCTTGAGGAAAACCTGTCTTTAAGAAAATGTATCACAGTGAGAATCATTTGGTTTGCTCACATACACAAAAAAGCGACTGATGGATTTAGTATGTACGATTGGAAGACAGGTTTTCTTAAGCTGTGTGGCTCAGTGTCAAACTTCCTTTTAGTGGAGGTGTACCGGTGAAATGAGCCGTCTCATGGGAAAACCAACAATCTGCATGTGCGAAAACAAAGACGCAGATCACCTTCGCGGTAACCGCGAAGCTGATCAGCGCCTTTGTTTTCGCTTCTCGGATAGTACAATTCCTTTCCTACTTAAAAGAAATTTCAAGCTTCTAGCTCTTTTCTGTGCTTGTACAGGCCGGTTTGTGTCGGACCTGTTCGAGCACCACATTGTTGGTTTTCCCACGAGGTGGCTCAAATGTTGTCAGTCAGTAACTTACAGGTATGGATGGCTAGTCACACTGTAGATATGTACAAAGTTCTTTTTATCATGAGAAGTGAGACACTAAAACTTACAAAAAAGATTGTGATATGTAGATATCGGTATTGTAAAGCTGTTAGATTTAGCGGTGATTGGATACATGGTCGGGCATTTTGTCATCAGCAGAGCCATAAAACACAATTTTAAATCATATCTCAGACTTTATATGCTCAAACACCATTTTGAAATATGGCTATCAAATTCTAATGTGCTTTTTTAGGATCCAAACACAGAATTTCCACCAAATGTATCATCAGTGACACAAAACCAGTCACAAGTTTTACTCATGATGTCAGTTTTCCGTCTAGTGGAGATGGAAACGTCAGGATTTTGAGACAATCCTGCACTTCCGGATACAAGTATGAGACTTTCAGAATATGTTCTTTAATCCTTTCTAATAAATATTTTCTCGTTAGCCATCTCAATTTTTTCCATTTTCAAGGTGGCTAACGCAATTTTCAAGATGGCCGTCAAAATCATTTGATTTTACGATTAATTGACATACTATACTACTGGAATTTGTAAATGGGTAGATTTTATTGCACTACTGATTGTCATTGCTTAAACCATTGTTCTGGGACTCATCAACGTGTCCAACAATGCCATAAAACTGCTTTTGTGAAAATATGATACCGTAAATTTCCATAATTTAAGCATCACTCAACAAGTACACATTCATATGGATCATTACAGGCTCCTGTGTGAAAAGACACGAGATAAATATGATTTAAGCATTACAAATATTTATTATATACTCGACTGATCTTTCAAAGTTGAACAACTGATATTTTTTTATTTTAATCATATTAGTATAGGGGTTTATTTAGCTACAGTCAACGTATACGGATGGTCAAATGAATATTGTTTTTCTTCTTTGTATTGAGTCAACATTTTTTTTGCACTGAACTAACACTACTTGGTATGATTCAGTTCTGTGGTGAGTAAATGTGTCTTGCTCAAGGACACAACACGACGCCCCCAGTGGTGACCAAACCCAGAACCTCTCGATGCAGTCAGTCCGACGCTTTACCGCAAGGCTACCACTCTCCCCTGGTCATAATTGTAGGAAAACATAATATTTAACATGAATTTATGTAAAGCACCTTTATTAAGCAGTCAATATTGTCTCCCAAATACTGAGATGTTAGTCATACCTTTGAAGATCGGCAGAGGAATGTTCGCCCCTTAATAGGTAATCCTGGGTCGACTGGACAACAGCGTAGAACAGTCACTTGTTAGTCACAGTTTAGCAGATAGCTGTACTGAGTGAGACTTAGTTTGTAGAGGTTATGGAAAAAGAGTTTGTGCCGGCTGTACTTTCTCCTAGTGTGGAGGTCAAAGTGAGACGAGCCATAAAGGAGAAGTTGGCTTTGTTTAAGCTGTCAGGATTGTCATAAGGCATCAATGACCACCTAATGACTTCGATACTTCCTCTGACGGGCGATAAATATGTCAATATGGTCCATCTCATACACCTACCATGATCAGTCCAGATGAAGTGATATACAAGTGAACATCATGGGTGCATCTGCGATCCAAACACGGGCGTCTCATAAACTGTATGTCATAGTGTGGAGAAAAGACAGACAGGGTGTCAGAGTGACAAATGTAATGTAGAGCAGGGTGCTGGATAGATTATAGACTGATGTCGTCAAACACAAGCCTTAGAGGCGACTATTAAGCAAGAAACCACCATAGAGACTTGGTGTCTCGAAATTGAACCAAAATAGAATGGTACATTTGCATCCAACTGGGTGCAATCAATCTCAGTTTGGAAGACACAGAAGTAAACTGGAACATTCTTCAGCTATAGAACTTTTAGGACATCCATCTCGAAAACTTAATTACTGGTTTGATGAGAATGGTTAAGATATTCGGAGGCTTCTAGAATCTTGAGGAACAGCACAAGCATTAAGATGATACTGGCTCCTTATTCAAGAAGACAAACCAGCTGCAATATTTGTCAATCTATATAAAAAGTCGGAGACATGCAAGACTCTTGAAAGAAAATAGAAGAAATTCAGTTTGTTTGCTTGATAAATACCAAACCGTCATAGATGAAAGACAATAAAATACTAATAAAGTACTAAATCGTCATCGGTGATCTCTTATAAATCGGCAACGATAGCCAGAATATACTTCAAATTAAAATCAAATATGCAAGGGTAGTTTAAAGGAGTCTCTAGCAGTTCAGCAGACCCTCAGCTGGCAAATTTCCATGTTCAAATGCACGTTCCGCTGCTGTCTGGGGCTATCCATGACAGAGAGACTGAAAGAGCTGTTTCACCGTACGTCCTTGAGGTGGAACCATGGATTGAGTCCGTTCCGCCCAGGATGACGTTAAAAGCATGCACTTTACTACTACTACTACTGTTTCACCGTGGCTGCATGGAGGAAGGAAGGATTCCCACAAGACATTCATCTTTACACACAGAAAGGAAATCCTGAAGTCTTTGACGGACATTTTCCTTTTGGTCCTTTGAGATCAGCGAGGATATTCTTAGAAATCAGAAATTTATTATCGGTTAAGATTCATTTTCTAACCAATATTTAACATATTTGGTCCCATTTAGATAATAGTAGTCTTTGTATCGACTACCAATCAGAAAGTTGCAAAATTTCAGTAATTCTCTTTGGCTCCATGTTGCCAAATCTAAAGGGTCACTGACGAGACATTAATAGTCGAAACTGCGGTATGGCCCATCCCTTTTCTCATTAATGTGTTCACTGCTCTTAAAGGATCTCAGTTTTAATTTTTATTTATTCCGGAAAGTCAATGCTGATTCAGAGATGACAGGAAGACAATAGTCGATTTTCATATAGCAAGACGACTTCATGAGAAATGTCAAGAACAGAAAGCAGACCTATATATGGCGCTTGTCAACTTCACCAAAAATTTAAACAAAGTTGTGAGAGACTTGCGAAGATATGGGCTGTCAAAGTAAATCATTGTCAAATGGTCATCCTGTGGGAATGATGATATGCATGCACAGGACGATGGGGAGTTCTATTAACCTTGTGATATGACAAATGAGGCCAAACAGGGCTGCGCTAGGGGACAACACCGTTGTGTATGATATCATTTGCAATACTCATTGAAGCCGTTTAAGTCTGTGATACTCATTTTCCAATCAGGAACGTTTTTGATGGAAAGGTATTCAACCAACGGAAGTTGAAAACTAAAACTAAGGTGCACATAGATCACCGTGTCCATTCGAAACGCATGAAAAGAGGTCGTAACGCATGATCGGCGGCATTTTCACGTATGATTGCGGTAGTTTCCTTTGGATTTGCCGCCATTTTTGGAGGAAACTTTAGCGGTAAGTTTTTACAAACTTTTATTTGAATTATTTAAATAGACCTTTCCAACGAACGATCTAGCCTATCCGGATCTACATACATGCCTCTAATTGCCGAGTGTTCTACTGATGCATAGGCTTCGATAGGACTCGCAAACATTCGAGGAGATTATTGTTTTGCAAGTTCGGCCATACACGAAAATAACATTCGCCCAAAAACGTTTCGTACTTTTCTCATTTTCTTCAAAGTTTTGACTAACTGTTGGATGATTTTGCTTTTTGACATCACACTTTAACTTAAGAAGCCAATTTCTCATGATTTTTTTCCCGAACAACCACGGGTTAAAACAAAATACGTCAAAATTAAAGTAACGCACGATAATACGGCAACCTGGTCTTTCGAACTTTGCAAGTATTTACAATGAATAACATATTTTAAGGGGTAAAAGCAAGACAAACGCTCATTTGTCTCCAGTTTACACGTTTGGTGCTCGTCAATTGTACAAAGCTGAATCCTTGCTGTAAAACAGTAATTTGCTGACCATGTTGCTCGGTAGCTCTGTTGGCATAGCTATCAAAGAAGCAGAAGAAGAATGTGGCCCGACCAGGGCACGAACCAAGGGTCTCTCTCTTACCGTTTGAGCATATAGTTAGTCCATTACTGTCAGTAATAAATTACAGAGAGATTAAATCAAATATATGGACAAACCTCCTCCCTTTCTACAATTTATCTATATTCTGATGTTGACCGAGTCATATAAATTACTGGAATGACCCCGAGTGGGTACTCTGACATTTTCGCCATCTCTATACATAGGCATGGCCTATTTTTTTTGAGTCAACATTTCGAATTTCGGTATTTTTGGGGTTTTCAGAAAAAATGGCTATCTTGGGGGTAGGGAGATTTAAATGGATACTTTGTTGCCCATTGTTTATTTCTTTTTTTTTTTTGTGGGGGGGGGGGGGGGTTGTTTAATGTCAAATTTAAGTTGTTTTTCATTGTTTTTTCTGCAATTTCAAATATCTTTTTGAAAAGGTTAAGATTTCATTAATTGGGGGGGATAGCCCGTCATACCTGCTATTTTAAGGTTGTACAGAGCAAGGTAGGTGCTGGAATCCAGCAACTCTCAGATTAGCCCCCGGGGGAATTACATCTGGAATGTCAGCTACCAAGTATTAGTACACCAGACCTCCAATTTTCCGTACGAAAATCAGACCGACCCTACACAGGTTGCCCCTAATGTGGAGAGTTACTTGCAAACACATGGACATTCACACCGCCTTACATTTATACAGCAACAGAAGGCAATTTCAAAAGTAGAAAGTAAATGGTGTCAAGACTAGTATACTTTTCCAGCATTCAGTCTTGAAATTATACCACCTTTTCAAGCACGGCGGTAACAGAGAAATTTAGAGGTGCCGACATGACCTTGAACCGTCCAACAATCTGTGGACCTGCTCTTGAGCACAAATCCGCGTGTTGAGGTACTATATATAACACTCTACAAACAGGAAAAGACAATAAACAATTATAAGACTTCTTTTTCTAGAGTCAGCAATGCCATTTCCAAGCCAAGTAGTAAAATAGTAGGTAGTAAAATAGTTAAAAAAATCGACTGAAGAGGGTCAAAGTACGAAACTATCCCCTGCTACCTAAACAGCATGACTCTAATATATACCAAGTATAAGCATTTCAAAAAAGCTTGCGATCTCTCAGCACTTTTTTCAGCGTATGACCACGTATACCGTGACCAAAAGGACTCTTGCAGCTCGGCTCGGCACTGTTATAAATAGCTCTAAAAATAGTTATGTTCTACGGTGCCGTAGATACGGAAATACCATGATGAATACCAATAATGATCTAAAATTGAGTTCCCTTGAGCTATGCAAAAATTCAAAAGAAGAGGTTGGGCCAGACAGATCTGTTTCGAGTAATAAATTCTCCTCAGTGACCCTGAATAAACTGGCAATGAACAGATAAAATATGTACAGTAATTTCAAGCTTCAGCAATGCAGTCAATCAAAAGACTGATATAAATCAAATGGTATCCGAATAGTAAAACCTGTAAAAACTCAACTCAAATTAAACCATCAGTCAATCAATTGTACTTGGGAGGGATTTTATCATTGCTCAATATATCAGTATTTACACAGAAGTGTGCTACTTTCGTTTTCATGAAAATCGTCTTTTTTCTCTTTTCTTTCTTTCTTACTATATATACTGACTTACTGACTATCGATTGTGAATTCTTTTAATCGATTGCCGCTGTTGACTCGCCGCATAACACTTCTAGATAAGGTTGGCTGTAGCATGTATGTATAGGTGGTACCCCCCCCCCTATAATACACCATCCTGGCTGCGTGAAAGAAACATTGAAACAAATCTGAAACTGTTTTATTATTTGGGCATAAATAGAATACAGTATTCACAACTTGTGGTTAAACGACCACCGACTTCTGGTCATCTTGATTGGACCATGCAATTGCAGTAGGCCATACGCGCATGCCGAGAGATCTGCCCGAGCCTTTCCTGATCTTTGACTATTCTGCTATTGATGATGGTTGACACATGATCATACACTTAAGATAGCGATGTGAGATTGCGAGCATTTCTTGGAAAAGCTTAACTTTTGTTGAATATACATTGTGCAAAGATGATTGAGCGTATATGCGGCGTGACTATTTATGCAATGCGCTCTAGACCAGGGGTCCATAACCAACTCGCACATGCACCTGGCACATGAACACACTGTGTTAATATGACCTATGTTTATCTCATCAAGATTGACACAGAGATTGACGAAAAAGAGGACAAACAAAATTTACGCGCATGCCATTACAAAGATTGGCTTTTGTTCTATTGGCTACCGACCTCAGACCTTGCTGCCCTCATAGTCCAGAAGCACATGATACGGTATTTTATTTAAGATTAAACTATGGAATGTTAATTAATGTTAAAATAAATAAGACGTCGCACAGAGTCAACATTCATAAATTGTTGAAGCCCTTTTATATGCTGTTTATGGACAAGGGATGGAATGCAACTTCAGTAAGATATTACACCTGGAAATGAAGTAACCTGGACCTTACTTCAAACTACAACAAGACTTGACAACAAATGAGCATTTGGCTTGCTTTTACCCCTTAAAATATGTTATTCATTGTAAATACTTGCAAAGTTCGAAAGACCAGGTTGCCGTATTATCGTGCGTTACTTTAATTTTGACGTATTTTGTTTTAACCCGTGGTTGATCGGGAAAAAATCATGAGAAATTGGCTTCTTAAGTTAAAGTGTGATGTCAAAAAGCAAAATCATCCAACAGTTAGTCAAAACTTTGAAGAAAATGAGAAAAGTACGAAACGTTTTTGGGTGAATGTTATTTTCATATATGGCCGAACTTGCAAAACAATAATCTCCTCGGATGTTTGCGAGTCCTATCGAAGCCTGTGCATCAGTAGAACACTCGGCAATTAGAGGCATGTATGTAGATCCGGATAGTCTAGATCGTTCGTTGGAAAGGTCTATTTAAATAATTCAAATAAAAGTTTGTAAAAACTTACCGCTAAAGTTTCCTCCAAAAATGGCGGCGAATCCGAAGGAAACTACCGCAATCATACGTGAAAATGCCGCCGATCATGCGTTACGACCTCTTTTCATGCGTTTCGAATGGACACGGTGTAGATGTGCTGGATGAGATACTTTATGCAGATGATAAAGATAAGGAAAATGGCGAAGAATACCAGCTCATAGGCATAAATGCATGGTGCAACAGATCCACATTGATCACCTGTGATAGCTATGACCTTACAATCAACAAAAAAAGACAAATGTTGTGCTCCAATCGGCACCGGAAAGCTGTACAATAATCCGCTAATCACTACGAATGGACAAATACTTTTTTAATTCAGTTTTACGTCCCTTTCAAGATTATTTCAGCTCATATGAGACGGGCCAATCAGTAGGTGGGCGAAAACGGGAGATTCCTGAGAAAAAACACATGGCACACCCGCAAGCAGAAGTTGGCTTGTCTCACGTTGCCAGCGCGGGGCTCGAACCCACACCAGACACAGAGGACAAATACTGATTTGTTTAATACATACTACCCGAGAAGCAGTTTCTCCAGAACAGTGCGTATTGATGACTAGAACAGCAAAAGCCAGTGTGGCATTTGGAAGAATATGTGCAAATGTATAAGCGAAATGAAACGGAAGGTCGATACCAAGCTGAAAGTCTACATGGCTCAGTCAACTCTCCTATATTCATGCGTGGCATGGCTATCCTATATTCATGCCTTGCATGGATATTATATCAACACCATTCAAAGAGATCACCATGTCTACTTAAGGTGCTTGAGAAAACTTAAAATCAAGCGTTAAAACAAGCTTACAGAAACAGTGGCCTGGAGAAATCAAGGACGCAAAAATGCAATTGGTAAGATGCACCAACTTTATATAGGAATGCCTGATGAGCAACATCTAAAGAAAGGTTTTCTACAGAGACTTATAGGATGGAATCCACTCTCAAGGCGAAAAAACGGAAATGCTACAAAGACACAAGTAAACTCTCATTAAGAATTAAAGACACCGATAGAGTCTAGCGACCAGACTTCATGAACCAATCAAGCTGGTGCTACTCCTCCAACAGAACAGCAGCACATTATGAAGAAAATAGAATCTGTGACGATGCAAGCATGTAGATGAAATCCAGAATGAATGAAAACTTTCTAATAGACTTCCTTAATTTTCAAGCGGGAGGTTAGAGCTTAAATTGTCCTATTCATCCACTATCAAATATATACAACTAAAGTTTAAAAATGTGCACAGAAATTTGCATATGATACATTAAAAATGAAAAGTATTAGTAGTGCATGCTCTTGTTGTCGTCGTCGGTGTAAACGAAAACTATTTGGAAGCATCAGTAGCCAGCTTAAGTTTGTAGCACTTTTTGGCTGTATATAGTTCATTTCATGTTAAAATCGTTTATCATGATATTTTATAATAAGAAGAAGAAGAAGAAGAAGGAGAAGAAGAAGTAAACGAAGAAGAATTGTATTATCAAAATGTGCAGAGCAAAGTGTATTTGCATTATAAATTTTCATATTTCCCAGTAAAGGTTAGAAACTTCACGATTCTTCATAAAAGCCATTCTAATCAGTTTCAAATTTTGCCCCTTAGCAACCCCATAATTCAAATAGACCTTATTTCCAGTACCCATTAAAACTGAAACTATGTTATTCATGACTTGAGTAAAGGCAATAATGACAATTGAATTTAGTTTTTTTTCACTAAAGTATAAAAAGAGTTTTGTTGCAAAACAGCTTTTTCAGCAAAATTGCTTTACTTTTTCCCATTGTGGGCCCCTTCTAAAATCCCACAAAGGCAATATTGACTCAATTAAATATTTATTTATTTGCAAATAATCCAGAAATATTATTTTCAGTATTATTAAGTTTTTTTCTCACTGACTAGAACATCATTTTCTGATTTAATATTTATTTTGGCAGCCATCTTGGAATTTCGAGCCGCCATCTTAAAAATTGGAGTAATTTTGATTGGCTAACGAGAAAATTTCAAAATGTTCATGCTTATCAACATATCTGCCAAGTTTCATGCTTGTATCTGGAAGTGCAGGATTCATGTCATTTCCATCTCCACTAGTCTGTTTTGCAGTATATACATGTACTGATGCAATTTTTATGACACGCTTATTTGTGGGAGCTGCATAAATACGTGTGCTAAAGTTTTTAGATTTGGTGAAGGAATTTAATTCTGGTTGATAAAAGATTTACCGTTAAGAAAAATCTTGGTACACCAATTAACACTACATTTTTCAGAAACTGCATTTTTCAAAATCTCACTTTTCTGAAACACCATAAGAACAATATGACCATATCATATTTTTGCAACCCAAAAGTCGTAAAAAGTGTCGCAAAAATCTTGAAATTTTGTGCTTAAGTTTTTAGATAGGTAAACAAATTAAATTGTCGTTGATAAAAGACTTACAGTTCAAGAAAAATCTTCGTACATCAATTAAAACTACTGTCTCTACACCATTTTTCAGAAACTGCATTTTTCAAATTCTCACTTTTCTGAAACACCATAAGAACAATATGACCATGTCATATTTTTGCAACGCAAAAGTCGTAAAAAGTGTCGCAAAAATCTTGAAATTTTGTGCTTAAGTTTTTAGATAGGTAAACAAATTAAATTGTCATTGATAAAAGACTTACAGTTCAAGAAAAATCTTCGTACATCAATTAAAACTACTGTCTCTACACCATTTTTCAGAAACTGCATTTTTCAAATTCTCACTTTTCTGAAACACCACAAGAGCAATATGACCATGTCATATTTTTGCAACTCAAAAGTCGTAAAAAGTGCCGCAAAAATTTTGAAAACCGGTTCCTAATAAAATAATTATTTCCAAAAAATATTTTCTATAGCCATTTTGCATGCGCAAGGGAGATAATCAAAACGCCTCAAAATTGAAAATCAAGCAAATATGTGGAATAATTTTTTAAGAGTTTGGCACTCAGCTATGCAGACAATACAATTTTGTTTTGGTTTGATGCATTTTAAATGAAAAATAATCAATTTAGATTTTTTCCTGGGAAAATAGTTACTTCCCTTGTCGACATTGGAAAAAGCCCTATTCAAAATTATTTTCTGGCATTAATGTTTTACTTGTTAACCGATTTTCAAAATTTTTGTGGCACTTTGTCTGTCTTTTGGAATGCAAAATGGTGACATGGTCATATGCATCTTGAGGTCTTTCAGAATAGTGAGATTTTGAAAAATGCAGTTTCTGGAAGATGGTGTATAGACAGTAGATGGCTTGTATGATTTTGTTTTTATGAAATTTATGTACTGTATAACATATGAGCGGCCTCGTGGGAAAGCCATCAATGTGGTATCCGAACAGGTCCGACACAAACCGAACTGTACAAGCACAGAAAAGGGCTAGAAGCTTGAAATTTCGGATTTAGTCCTCATTGTACTATCCGAGTAGCGAAGACAAAGGCATGATCAACTTCACAGTTACTGCGAAGCTGATCAGCCCCTTTGTTTTTGCCAATGCAGATTGTTGGTTTTCCCATGTGGTGGCTCATATGCCTAAAACAAGGAAAGATTACCAAAATTTGGTCCACTTGATTTTATACTTTAGTATTTAAGTGTTTGCTTGTTTTGGCAATTATTTTTATAGCAAATTTCTACCTTTCTGTATTTCAGTGATTGATCTTCTTCTTCAGGAAATCATGTCCGTGCAATCTATACTCGCTTAAACCCCACTTTTATATAGTAATAAAGGGGAACACCTATTTTTCTTATTTTTGCTTCAAAACATAGATTGTGGGTACTCGTTAGAACCACCTCGCCTAGCTCGCCTAGGCGAGGTGGTTCTAACATGCACCCACAATCTATGTTTTGAGCAAAAATAAGAAAATTGACAAAAAAGTAGAAATTTTTTAATTTTAACAAAAAATCTCTCCATATTGCATGGGCGTGTTTTTCATTATGTTAGCCATCTGAAGATGCACATAATTGCTGTTTATTCATTTTAGTTAAACATTGCATTATTTTCCTGAAATGGTTGCAAAAAAGTATATGATCTTCATTTGACTAAAATCAAAATTTTACGATCAGTTAAAAAGTGGATTATATGTGGGAATATGAATCTCTGCTTGATAAAAGTGACAAAGTTGTCTAGCACCCAGCAAAGAGTGTCTGCCCAGTCTGATCAAGCTTTGTCATATTGAAGAATGCTAGAGCCACTGGCATCCTTCTGGGCATAAAATGACTTCAGACTTGTCAAACAGGGCAATACCCAGGGAGCCAAAAGTCTCTATCTCGCAAAAAAAAGGTTGGAGGTGACATCTCCTGCTATAGTTGTTTTGCATGCTTTTTTGGATAGCTCTGACCTTCCAAAAGAGCTCTGACCTTCCAAAAGAAGGTCTAAGTGGACTGCTCTGGAAATTTTTTTGGCGTGATGCTTTAATCAGACGGTATTTAGACGTACTATTTGTTATATACAGCTGAAATGCACTACACAAATATATTACGAACAGTCATATTTATATGTTTCGTCAATATCGTATACTATCCTGATGTCATTTTATCTTGTCTGGTTGCAGCTGAGTATGTCTTAGCCATGTATAAAGCTGTAAATGTGTCATTTGAGTAAACTGTGTCATCTTAAGGCATTGAATTACCCCACCCACTTAATGTATATGTAAAAATTTATGTGCAATTATGAGAATCAATATATTTTTATCAGTTCATTTTTATGCCCCCAACTTTGAAAAAGTTGGAAGGGCATATTGCTTTCGGCTTGTCTGTCTGTCTGTGTGTGTGTGTGCGTGTGTACGTCTGTTAACTTTTGAATGGTGAATGTTAGGGATTTGAAATTTCATGTGTGTATTCCTCATGAAAAAATAGTTGACCCGTATTTTTTTTCTTGTCTGAGTTATGCCCCTTTTCTGAGTTATTTCCCTTTGAAAACAAAATTTGAAAATCTTGTGTGCAAGATATCTCGAAAAGTATTTAAGCTAGAGCCTTCATATTTGGTATACTGGTTGGGGCTGATGAGTAGATGACCTGATCAACTTTTGAGAACTTTCCGTCAAATTTTGACAAAAATAGGGAATTTTGAAATTTTGATCGATTTTTCCACTTTTCGGTGAAATTTGAAACTTTTGAATGGTGAATGCTAGGGTTTTGAAATTTTATATACAGATTCCTCATGAAAAAATAGTTGACCCATATTTTTTTTCATGTCCAAGTTATGCCCCTTTTATGAGTTATGTCCCTTTGAAAACAAAATTTGAAAATATTGTGTGCAAGATATCTCGAAAAGTATTTAAGCTAGAGCCTTCATATTTGGTATACTGGTTGGGGCTGATGAGTAGATGACCTGATCAACTTTTGATAACTTTCCGTCAAATTTTGACAAAAATACGGAATTTTCAAATTTTGATTGATTTTTCCACTTTTCGGTGAAATTTGAAACTTTTGAACGGTCAATGCTAGGGTTTTTTAGCTCACCTGAGCCGAAGGCTCACAGGTGAGCTTATAGGATAGGCAGGCGTCCGGCGTCCGTCGTCGTCCGTCGTCCGTCCACAATTTCAAAGAAGAATATTTCTGAAGCTAGTAGGCCGATCTTGATCAAATTTAATGTGAACCATAATTGGGTTGGGGGATTGATGGCATTAGGTTTTGGAGCAGATTGTATCAAAATTGTGGTTTCCATGGCAACAGATAGGTCCCATAGACTTACAATGGGAAAAACTAAAAAAATCTTCTTCTCTGAAACACTAGGCCCACAGCTTTGATATTTGGTATGTAGCAATGGCTAATGGTCCTCTACATAAATTGTGCCATTCATGCCCCTGGGGTCAAATTTGGCCACGCCCCGGGGGTTGATAGTCTCCATAGACTTACTATGGGAAAAAAATTAAAAAATCTTCTTCTCTGAAACCACAGGGCCCACAGCTTTGATACTTTGTACGTGGCAATGGCTAATGGTCCTCTACATAAATTGTGCCAGCCATGCCCCTGGGGTCAAATTTGGCCAAGCCCCGGGGGTCGATAGTCTCCATAGACTTACAATTGGAAAAACTAAAAAAATCTTCTTCTCTGAAACCACTAGGCCCACAGCTTTGATATTTGGTATGTAGCAATGGCTAATGGTCCTCTACATAAATTGTGCCATTCATGCCCCTGGGGTCAAATTTGGCCACACCCCGGGGGTTGATAGTCTCCATAGACTTACTATGGGAAAAAAATTAAAAAATCTTCTTCTCTGAAACCACAGGGCCCACAGCTTTGATACTTTGTACGTGGCAATGGCTAATGGTCCTCTACATAAATTGTGCCAATCATGCCCCTGGGGTCAAATTTGGCCATGCCCCGGGGGTCGATAGTCTCCATAGACCTACAATAGGAAAAAAACTAAAAGAATCTTCTTCTCTGAAACCACTAGGCCAACAGCTTTGATATTTGGTATGTAGCAATGGCTAATGGTCCTCTACATAAATTGTGCCATTCATGCCCCTGGGGTCAAATTTGGCCACGCCCCGGGGGTTGATAGTCTCCATAGACTTACTATGGGAAAAAAATTAAAAAATCTTCTTCTCTGAAACCACAGGGCCCACAGCTTTGATACTTTGTACGTGGCAATGGCTAATGGTCCTCTACATAAATTGTGCCAGCCATGCCCCTGGGGTCAAATTTGGCCAAGCCCCGGGGGTCGATAGTCTCCATAGACTTACAATTGGAAAAACTAAAAAAATCTTCTTCTCTGAAACCACTAGGCCCACAGCTTTGATATTTGGTATGTAGCAATGGCTAATGGTCCTCTACATAAATTGTGCCATTCATGCCCCTGGGGTCAAATTTGGCCACACCCCGGGGGTTGATAGTCTCCATAGACTTACTATGGGAAAAAAATTAAAAAATCTTCTTCTCTGAAACCACAGGGCCCACAGCTTTGATACTTTGTACGTGGCAATGGCTAATGGTCCTCTACATAAATTGTGCCAATCATGCCCCTGGGGTCAAATTTGGCCATGCCCCGGGGGTCGATAGTCTCCATAGACCTACAATAGGAAAAAAACTAAAAGAATCTTCTTCTCTGAAACCACTAGGCCAACAGCTTTGATATTTGGTATGTAGCAATGGCTAATGGTCCTCTACATAAATTGTGCCATTCATGCCCCTGGGGTCAAATTTGGCCACGCCCCAGGTGTTGATAGTCTCCATAGACTTACTATGGGAAAAAAAATCAAAAATCTTCTTCTCTGAAACCACAGGGCCCACAGCTTTGATATTTGGTTATGTGGCAATGGCTAATGGTCCTCTACATAAATTGTGCCAGCCATGCCCCTGGGGTCAAATTTGGCCACGCCCCGGGGGTCGATAGTCTCCATAGACTTACAATTGGAAAAACTAAAAAAATCTTCTTCTCTGAAACCACTAGGCCCACAGCTTTGATATATGGTATGTAGCAATGGCTAATGGTCCTCTACATAAATTGTGCCATTCATGCCCCTGGGGTCAAATTTGGCCACGCCCCGGGGGGTTGATAGTCTCCATAGACTTACTATGGGAAAAAAATTTTGTACATGGCAATGGCTAATGGTCCTCTACATAAATTGTGCCAATCATGCCCCTGGGGTCAAATTTGGCCACGCCCCGGGGGTCGATAGTCTCCATAGACCTACAATAGGAAAAAAACTAAAAAATCTTCTTCTCTGAAACCACTAGGCCAACAGCTTTGATATTTGGTATGTAGCAATGACTAATGGTCCTCTACATAAATTGTGCCATTCATGCCCCTAGGGTCAAATTTGGCCACGCCCCGGGGGTTGATAGTCTCCATAGACTTACTATGGGAAAAAAATTCAAAAATCTTCTTCTCTGAAACCACAGGGCCTACAGCTTTGATATTTTGTATGTGGCAATGGCTAATGGTCCTCTACATAAATTGTGCCAATCATGCCCCTGGGGTCAAATTTGGCCATGCCCCGGGGGTCGATAGTCTCCATAGACCTACAATAGGAAAAACTAAAAAAAATCTTCTTCTCTGAAACCACTAGGCCCACAGCTTTGATATTTGGTATGTAGCAATGGCTAATGGTCCTCTACATAAATTGTGCCATTCATGCCCCTGGGGTCAAATTTGGCCACGCCCTGGGGGTTGATAGTCTCCATAGACTTACTATGGGAAAAAAATTTAAAAATCTTCTTCTCTGAAACCACTAGGCGCACAGCTTTGATATTTGGTATGTAGCAATGGCTAATGGTCTTCTACATAAATTGTGCCATTCATGCCCCTGGGGTCAAATTTGGCCAGGCCCCGGAGGTTGATAGTCTCAATAGACTTGTTATGGGAAAAAAATTCAAAAATCTTCTTCTCTGAAACCAAAGGGCACACAGCTTTGATATTTTGTATGTGGCAATGGCTAATGGTCCTCTACATAAATTGTGCCAGCCATGCCCCTGGGGTCAAATCTGGCCACGCCCCGGGGGTAGATAGTCTCCATAGACTTACAATGGGAAAAACTAACAAAAATTTTCTTCTCTGAAACCAAAAGGCCCAGAGCTTCTATATTTTGTATGTAGCAATGTTTGGTAGTCCTCATTATAAATTGTGCCAGTCATGCCCCTGGGTCAAATTTGGCCATGCCCCGGGGGTCAATAGTGTCCATGCATAGACTTTCATCGGTCGATTCTCAATTAATTTAAATCTCATGAGCTTACAATGTGATAATCTCTCAGGTGAGCTACAGGACCAATGGTCCTCTAGTTAAATTTTATATACAGATTCCTCATGAAAAATAGTTGACCCATATTTTTTTTTCATGTCCAAGTTATGCCCCTTTTATGAGTTATGTCCCTTTGAAAACAAAATTTGAAAATATTGTGTGCAAGATATCTCGAAAAGTATTTAAGCTAGAGCCTTCATATTTGGTATACTGGTTGTGGCTGATGAGTAGATGACCTGATCAACTTTTGAGAACTTTCCATCAAATTTTGACAAAAATACTGAATTTTCAAATTTTGATTGATTTTTTCCACTTTTCGGTGAAATTTTGAAACTTTTTAACGGTGAATGCTAGGGTTTTGAAATTCTATATACAGATTCCTCTTGAAAAAATAGTTGACCCGTATTATTTTGTTCATGTTCAATTTATGCGTCTTTTTGGAGTTATGCCCCTTTTAAAACAAAATTTGAAAATCTTGTGTGCAAGATATCTGAAAAAGTATTAAAGCTAGAGCCTTCATATTTGGTATACTGGTTGGGGCTGAGAAGAAGATCACCTGATTAATTTTTTAGGACTTTACGTCAAATTTTGACAAAATAACTCCATTTTGAAATTTTTACTCCATTTCTAGCTTGTATGCAAAAAGCTTACATTCTGTTTCTGGATCGAGGTCAAAAACATAGGCAACCGAACAGCTTCTTTAGGAAGTTAAATTTCACTTCATTCAAATGAAATAAATGAATCATACAGGCTGCCAGTTTAGGGACAAGCATACAGTTGGGGGCATAGTGTTTTACAAACACGCATTTCTAGTTATCAATAAATATTGATGTAATCATTATTTTTATAACAAATTTTATTGCTTATTTATTCCTTTTTTGCATATTCATGCATTTTTATTAAAATATTAAAAGGAATAAACAGAAACAATTAAAAATCAATTATCCCATAAAAACTAATTTCAGCCCTAAACTATCATTGTGGCTCATTGTTATTGTACCAATAATACTATTTGACAAATTTGTTCATGTCATGGGTCTTAATAAAAATTCTCATTTGCATTTTCATGAATATTAATGAAAATGATGAAAATCAAGATTAAAGAAAGGGAAAATCTATTACCATTAGTTTTGAAGTGTTTGGGATGGGTTATCTTTAGGACGTACCTTCCACCCTTACAACAAATGCTCATGGGTGCCAGTTTGGTAAGAGGATCACTTTAATGCCCATTTGTGTCACATAAAATCACAGAGTGTTCACCCACACCCATAATAAACAGAGGAAGTAATGTGGTACCCCTATATTACCACATGTATCTTGGCTACGGATAGACATGGAGAGCAGAAATAGGTATCAAATGATTGTTTTGACAATGTTCTTTAACCATGTAATAAGATATAAAAAGCGAACTGACTTCCTGGTGTTCGAATATCAATGAGAACTTTCTATATTAGGAAATATCACATAAAAATGGAGTATACCAGCACAATTGATTATATCTCAGCAATCAAAAGATCTAGAGGGCTTTAAATGGTGTCAAATGATTGCTATGACAATGTTCTTTAACCGTAATAAGATATATAAAAAAGCTGGATAACTTTATGCTCAAATATTAAAGAGATCTTCAGATATAGAAAAATAACAGATAAATGAAGGGGGTATACCAACAACATTGCTGATATCTCAGCAACCAAAAATTCTAGAGATCTGAAATTTATATCAAATTATTGTTATGCTAATGTCCTTTAATAATGTGATAAAATACAGACACAATTTGACTTTCTACGTGTTCAAATATTGATGAGAACTTTCAGTATCAGAGAAAAATCACAGAACAATGGAGGGGTATACCTGCAGAAACATTTATTGCTCAGCAACCAAAAGCCATAGAGAGCTGAAATTGGTAACAAATAATTGCTTTGACAACAACAAAATATGATACATAAATAATAAGACTTTCGTGCTGTTCGAGTAGTGATGAAAACTTAAAATATTAGAGAAACATCACAGAAAATGGAGGGAGTATACCTACAGAAATGTTTATATCTCAGCAACCAAAAGCCATAGAGAGCACAAATTGGTATCAAAAGATTGCTATGACTATATTCTATAACCATATATTAAGATATGTTAATTAGCTGAATTCCTTGCTGCTTCAATATTAAAGAAAACTTAAGATATAAGAGAAAAATCATTGGAATTCTATGGGGTATACCAATAAAATTTAAAATATCTTAGTGACCAAAAGCTCTAGAGAGCTGAAATTGGTTTCAAATGATTGCTATAATAATGTGCTATAATTATTGATAAGACACTAAAATAATACTACTTTCTTGTTGTTGGGATATTGATGAGAACTTTAAATATTTGATAAAAATCTAAAAAAAATAGAGGGGGTATACCAATGGAAACGTATATATCTCAGCAATCAAAAGTCATAGAGAGCTAAAATTGGTATCAAACAATTGCTATGACTATATTCTATAACCATATTATAAGATATGTAAATAAGCTGACTTTCTTGTTGCTCCAATATTTAAGGAAACTTAAGATATAAGAGAAAAAATATTGGTAAATGAAGGGGGTATACCAATAAAATTGAAAATATCTTAGTGATCAAAAGCTCTAGAGAGCTGAAATGGGTTTAAAATGATTGCTATAATAATGTTCTATAATCATGTGATAAGACGCATATATAATATTACTTTCTTGTTGTTGTAATATTGATGAAAATTTTAAACATTGGATAAAAATCTCAGAAAATTAGAGGGGGTATACCAATGGAAACGTATTTATCTCAGCAACCAAAAGCCATAGAGAGCTAGAATTGGTATCAAATAATTGCTATGACAATATTTTATAACCATATAATAAGAAACATAAACAAGCTGACTTTCTTGTTGCTCTAATATTTAAGAAAACATAAGATATAAGAAAAAAATCAATGACAAACGAAGGGGGTATACCAATAAAACTGCTACTATCTCAGTGACCAAATGCTCCAGAGGGCTGAAACTGGTATCAAATGATTGCTAGGATAATGTTCAATAACCATGTGCTGAGACACACAAACAATCTGACTTACTTGTTTTTTTCGAATATTGATAACACTTTGAATATTAGAGAAATATCACAGAAACGTGGAGGGGGTATGCCAACAAAAACATGATAACTCGGCAACCAAATGTCATAGAGAGCTGAAATTGACATCAAATGATTTTCATTATGATGTTCCATAACCAATGATTAGATAAATGAATATGATGACTATCTTGTTGTTTAAATATTGATGATAACTTAAAATATTAGATACAAATCACAGAAATATAGAGGGGGTATACCAACGGAAACGTTCATATCTCAGCAACCAAAATCCCTAAAGAGCTGAAATTGGTATCAAATGATTGATATGACAATAATGAATATTTAACTAGATACAATTGTAGTATTTCATAGCCACTTGCTTAAAGGTATGCATGATCCAGCCTATGGAACAATGAGAACTTACATCTGTCATTTATAGGAAACGGTAATCTGACCATGGACTTGATTTATAAAGAAACTGAACGACTGAAATAAACATAAATACATGTATAATGTTTATGCGCACATCACATATTCATTTGTTCTTCAACATCTCACGAATCAATATGCATTTATTTAACTTTCATGATTCATATTATTATGTAAGTGGGTGGGGTAATTCGACATCATAAATACTAAAACAAGAGCTGCAAAAGTATGAATTAAACAATATAATAAGATTACTTCTTAATCTGTGATTCCTAGCATTGCTCTAGACTAGAAAATTAAGCAGTTTATGATCTGAAGCACAAAAGATATGGTCATATATCTTGAAAACGTTTGTAATATGTAGGCAGCTTAAACAGCATGAAACAATGTGTAATTTAACCATCGCGCCAAAAAAATTTTGTGAGCAGTCCACCCAGGCCTTCAATAGGATGGCAAAGCCTAACTAAAAATGTATTCAAACCAACTATAGCAGGTGATGTCACCTCCTCTCCCCAAAACGGGGCTTGGCTCCCTGGGTACAAGGGCAAAATGTGCAGCTTATCTGTGTGTTTGCTGTGTATAGTTACTTATTTTCAGCTTCTCTCATGCAAAGGCTCATTTCTCAAGATGTTGTTAATACTTGTTAAATTAAATAAAATTTTGTCAAGAAATTGTTCCTTTGTTTGTTCCACTCCAGAATCAGGGATGAGTATCATAGTCAAAGCGGCACTGCTCACATCTACCACATTCTTTTGTGGAGACAATTTCTTTGTATACTGCTTTTTAGCTAAGTACCGTAGTATTGCAAAGAGACTAGAAAAAGTGCCTTGAGAGGCACGTATACCCCCGGCTGGTAGCACCCTCTACCCCCCCCCCCCCCCCCCCACCCGGCCCACCACCCAGACATGCTCACTGACACTGATACAATGTTCCTGCATTCCCGAATAAAAGAGAGCAACCTCAACAAGTATTACTTATAAATTTGCTGTCTAAAACCATGGGAAAGGGGGGGGGGGGGGGGAATGTAGTAGAATGACAGATCTATTTTAGAACAGTATACAGAGCTGACTTGTATACTCAATCTAGGACTTGATCGCGGACATTGAGAGTCAGGTCCTCGGTCCTAGATGTAAAGTAGAATGTCATTCTTCCATAATATTAAAAAAAAAATAAGATGTCCTAGATCTTGACCTCTAGCCCCACCCTGGGCACGGACCCTAGAGTCTAATGTCATTAGGAACAAGGCAAACCTTATAGAGTCCCTTTGGTGCATGTACAAATAATTTCTAAACATGGTGATAAAGAAAAGTATAGAAAATACAATTTTTAAAGAAGTTCTAGATTTTGACCTCTAGCCCCACCCCCCGCACATGGACCCTAGTGTCTGAACCTTACATGGTACCTATGGTCTAAGTATGAATGCTTTCTGACAAGACTTTGAGGATGTCAAGAAAATAGACTTACAGAAAATTTATCATGGTATTTATCATATTATAAATAAGTCCTAGATTTTGACCTCTAGCCCCACCCCTGGAGATGGTACCGAGCATGAAATATGAAAGCAAACCCTATAGGGTATCTAGGAACTAAATAAGAATTCATCCCTATGATTGTTTGTTAAGATATGGACTTAGAGAAGAAACATTAAAATTGTAAATTGCATATTTTAAAGGTGACCTAGATTTTGACCTCCAGCCCTACCCCCGGGCATGGACCCCAGGGTCCGAACTCATGGAAACAAAGCAAACCCTATAGGGTACCTATGGTCCAAATATGAATGGTTTCTGACCATTGGTTCATGAGATATACACCTCTAGAGAAACTTTAACCAAAACTTTGACGTAAATTCCACGAACGTTCCGGAATTACGAACGAAGAAGCGAACTAACTAACTAACATACGAACGGACGAACGGAAAAGCGAAAGCTATATACCCGTCGGCATAAATGCCGGGGGTATAAATATGCAATGGTTAGTGACAAACTGTATCCCGAGGGCTTGCACAGAAAGTGTGGATGAGCTATTTACTTGGCCTTGTTTACCATAATAATTTCTATAGATTGAAATGACCTTGTTTGTTTAAATGCTTTATGTCTTTGGTTAACAGGGTTATGTCAGAATTACTGCACAAGTCTCATAAAGGAGAGTTACAAACTTGCACGCATTCCATTGATAGATACTGGCAAGTGCTCTTCGTAAATCAGTGAAATAGGAAGAATGGCCTCACTAGTATTTCATTACCAAATCTTCATGAAAGAAGGAGCCTCCTCATGAGAAAACCAACAATCTGTATATGCGAAAACAAAGACACAGATCAGCTTCGCGGTAATCGCGAAGCTGATCAGCGCCTTTGTTTTCGCTACACGGATAGTACACTTCCTCTTCTCCTAAATCCGAAATTTCAAGCTTCTAGCCTGCTACTGTGCTTGTACATCTGGGTTTCTGTCAGACCTGGTCGGAAACCACATTGTTGGTTTTTCCACAAGGTGGCTCAAATGTGCCTGACGTGAGGGTTCTTCGCCAAACTGATTTTTAAAATGGTGAAGCTCTGAAATAGTGGATGAAAAGGCAGCATGTGTAAACTTAAAGCTCATTTTGTATGATGGTTGCTTAAGTGAGCTAAAGGGTCAACTGAAGCTTGAACTGAATTGCATATTTGACTAAACAGAAAATGTTTTAGCTCACCTGAGACAAAGGCTCACAGGAGAGTTTATAGGATAGGCAGACAACTACTGTCCGTCCCCGTCCACAGTTTTAAAGGATCTCTGAAACCCCATGGACAATCAAAGCCAAATTTGACATGAAGCATCTATAGGAAGGGGGAACCAACATGTTTATAAATAATCCAGGTTACATGACAAGACTGATGGCCACCAAGCCCATGTATGGTAAAAGCCCTTCAAAAATCTCTGGAACCAGTGGACCGATTACTAACTAAACTTGGCATCTGTAAATTTATTTATGAATCATGACCCTGTGATGACCTTGATCTAATTTATGGCAAGGTCACTATAGATAGCCGATGCATTTGAATGGAGAAACTGTTAAAATGTCATTTGAAGGAGAAAACTCTCGGGAAATGGGCAAATGAAATGAAGATTCATTATATGAAAAAAATTTGACCCCAGGGGTTACTCTGCCCTCACCCCTGGACAATCTATAGGAAGGGGGAACCAATGTGGTTAAAAATAATCCCAGTCATATGACAAAGGTGGCCACCATGCCCATGTGGTAAAAACCTTTCAAAAATCATCTTTTCCAGAACTGGTGAACCTATTTCAAGTAAACTTTGCATTTAGCATCAGTGATGAGTTCAACAAAGTGTTTATTGTTTATAAAGCATGACCCTGTGATGACCCTGACATATTTTACGGCAAGGTCAACATGGGTGGCCCGACCGTGGAAACAGTTAGGTTTAGGTGTTGCATCACTAAAATATCTGGTTTGTGATATTATAAATGTGTATTGAGATGGTCTGACTGTGTTCTGTGGTGGTTTGGGGTGTTTTTACGGTCCCCATGGGTCACCTATGACTTCAAAGAAAGAGAAATATTAAAATGTCATTTGAAGGGAAAAAACTTGCAGGAAATGGGCAAATGGCCTGAAGATACACGATTCTGAAAAAATATGATCCCAGAGCTTCATCTGCCCGTGCATGTGGGCTATATACCATATTTGAACATGTTTATTGGTATTATAGCAGATCTCAGGTGAGCGTTTACAGGACCATTTATCCTCTGGTTTGTCCTTGGCTTGATAAGGTTTCCTTTGACAATGAAGGCTTTGATATGAGACGCATGAAATGCCTACTAGTACCTAGAAATACTCTTCAAATTGGAGTCTATACATTGATACTTTAATTGGCACTGTGATTAGATTTAACATAAATACAGTAAAGAGCATCACAAAATCTGTTTAGAAAGCTGTTCTGTCAGCAGTTTACAGCACTGACATGTCAAACCTGCAAACTGATGCTGTACATAGTAAAATAATGTCTTGTATACATACATAAAAATCTATTGCTGCAAGTCCGGAAAATTTCTTGTGACATTTATTTCGTGATTTTTGTATTCCGAATTATTAGTGATGTCTTGAATTCACGAGTGAGTACTATTGAGGTCTTTAAAGCATATAGTAACTCCTTATTTTAAGCGAGAACTTTGAATTCACGCATCAACAAATTCAAGAATATCAACAAAAATTAAGTACTCGTGAAAACTAGACTCCATATATTTTGCCACCCATTAATTTGTGCATGACAGACATTGTGTATTCTGAAATTAAGTACAGTGAAAGGGCTGTTTTAATTTTAATGAATACACCAGGAAAATGTAAAATATGAGCGGCCTCATGAGAAAACAAACAATCTGCATATGCGAAACCATTTGGGCACAGATAGCTTCGCAGTAACTGTGTGTTTTCGCTATACAGATAGTACAATTCCCCTACTTTCTAAATCTAAAATTTCCAGTCTCTAGCTAGCTTCAGTGACTGTACAGCCTGATTTGTGTCGTACCTGTTCGGGAAACTACATTGTTGGTTTTTCTCACGTGACGGCTCAAATGTAAACGAAGCAATATCAATATTGCTCATCTGGTCCCTCTCGAATAAAGTTCATTTGGCACCCCTGGTATTATGTTGTCTTTTCCATTTATTGTCTTAGTCAACTTTTCAGCTGAACCAATGCCTGCAAAGATAAAAATCAGGAACAAAGGCAAAGTTAAATGATTTCAGGGTGACAAAAACACTTTATTTTGTTTTTGTTAAATGTTTCTTCAAAAAAATTCTTCACAAAGTGTTGGTTCGTTGTAAACATGTTATGACACCCTACATTGTCGTGCTGAGGCAGAAGTAATAGGCCACCCACACCCTGCTTACATAATTAATAATGCTATGCACCCACCATCAACAATTATTAAAGGTCTGTTATGCAAGCACATTATTTTATTACTGTTTCTGCTTAAAAATAACCGATCAGCAAAAGTATACACCTGTACCTTATTAGCTGCTTCTAGTGAGGTTATAAGTTTCTTCAAATCCTCTCTACCCAGTTCTACAGAAACAGTATGCCTGTCTGTATTGGTCTGAACATCCATGTCAAGGGAGACAACTGGCTCTTGAACACTTGAGAGTTTATCACTGGACATCACAAGCTGTAAAGCAAGGCTGAAACTTCAAATTCAACTTTGTACGACAATTACTACGACAATACGAATACATGGTATCAGCAACATACATAGCACTAATTCAATGCCAGTGCGAGCAAAAATGTATAAATTTAGAGCTCATTTATTGTGCAGTATGGGATTGTACCTACCGCATTCAATGGCATCAGTTTGAAGATGCCCTAACCGCCTGTGTGACAGTGTGTGTACAACTTAGTTTTACAGTTCAGCTGAATCAGTGGGTGGCTAAGAAATGCTCATCATATCATGAGATAACCTTATTGCATATGTGATAGCAAAGACCAGCTGCCAAGTAATCCTGCAGCTAATCAGAGCCTCTTTTTTCTATATAATATTATATATGTTTCTATTTTGAACATTTTAAGCTCCTAATCATCTTGTATGGTTCCTTCCACCATCTCTTCAGTCCAATTTGCCAGATTTAGTTGGAATCCCCTGGGACAGAATGTCTTGTGACATACAAAGTAATATGTAAAACAAACATTTTACCTTCAACTTCCAATCAAAGTCTGTCATGACAGAATGAGAGATACCATGACTGTCAGCTAGGAGCTGCTGTCGTATATCATTGCGTCGGGCATTGACAACATCACAAAACATTGATTTGTATTCTTCTGGCAGTCCATCCAGTTGCTGAATAATCTGAAGAGAGAACCAAAACATTACATTTAGGGACTAACATTCTAGCATGACTGCAGAATGCCTTTCTTTACCAATATCTTCATGACATATCAACAGTGGAACAGATCTTGGCGTTTGGTTTCTCAATGCATGTATATTACTGATAGTACAGTACAGTCTGATTACTATATTCAATGTTTTAAACCTATTTTATCTGTAGTCCCTGATTACTGTCTACAGCCATAGCAATGAATAACTTCATGAGAAAACCTGTTTAAGCATTTCTAACAAGTTCTAACACAAACCAAGATATAACACTGCTTTAGGTTAAAAGAGACACATAGTTTCTTTAGAATAGGCACTAAGCTGCACGATCTGTGACTAATTTCTCATATTCAAAAAGCATTTTATGGCATTATGCATCTCAAATTAGCACACTTACTTGGTCCTTACTCCATGTATCCTTCACTGCTTCTTTCATGAGATCTGTACATGTCTCTGACACACCCCACCACTCTTGTAAAGACCAGATCTTGGAATAGTCCTCAAATATTGGCCTACTTCTGTGACAGATTCCATCAACTAGCCTATGAAGTACCTGAAATAAAACAATGCTTGCTGGCCATATGAAATTAAGAGAGAACCTGCCTATTAGAGCTTGTTTTTCCTTTTTGGTCTGACTGTAGACCCCAAACAGGCTACATTTTATAATACTAAATAGTGGACTACTTGCCTTGAGTGGAACTGTACTGGCTGCAACCATGTTTCTTTGCTGCAGAATGTGTCACTCTGACAGACAGTGTCATCCACATGACTTATAGAACATGCCTTTTATCAAAATATAATAACCACTCAACAGCCAGAAAGAAATTATGAAAATGTCAATCAGAATAGAGGTGACAGTGTATATCTCCACTGGGAGTGCTAGTGCAGTGGTTAATTTTGAAGGCTAGGACTCTGGTCTGGTCCACAACTCCTGTGGCAATAGTCAATTTCATAGCACTTTCATACTTTTCCGCATTTTTATCATAATCAAAGTCACACGGCGCTTTGTCACATAATCAAAACTATTCCCAAACAAGTCAAGATCCATGTACAACTGTGTCTTGCAAAAGAGGTGCGCTTTAATAATTGTTCATTCAGCAACAGTCATTTACAATGACACATTACATGTATACGTCGTCACACTTACACCGAAACCTCTTTCTAATACTATTAGTTGGGTCCAAGCCTATTTACGTGTTAGCTATCCAATCCGTGTTATAACGAGAGTAAAATGGGCCACAATGTGAGAAAATGTACCTTCGAACAATTTTTTGAGTATTAGGAAAACAAAGTTACTTTCAAATGTATGATGTTTCTTGAGTTTGTTAGTCTTTATTTGGCCGGATTATTTCAATTATTTTGTGTTATGACCAATTTACTATATGCTTCATACACATTTTCATTGTCCTGAAAAATGATGTGTGCATTTTTGCACATTAGTTGAGCTTATAAAACCCGATGCATTTGCTTAAAACTGTTTAAGCACTGGTCAGAACCTGTTGTGAAGATAGAAGCATACCATCCTTACAGGCAACCTGTCATAATAAGTTTGTCTATTTTTATGATGATGCGGTTGCTATGGTTACCGTTTAACGACAGATAGAGAAAAATTATGTGTTTTATGGGCTAAATCAAGGGCAGATAACTCCAAATATTGAAAATAAATTTGTTTTAAAACTCATTCATTTGGTAGCTCAGTGTTCAAAGATTACAAATACAGTGTTATTTCTAAACGTATATTACATCAATTTTCCGCTTTTTTGCTGCTTTCTTCTAGTAATGTCAGAATGTCCGAAGGTACATTTTGTCCCGTTGAGGTTCAAATGTATAGACATATAGCAAAAATAATTAAAAAAGAACAATTGGCGTCCAACAATAATCAGTGTTGTATCAAAAACTGTGTTGTAACGAACCATGTTAACCATAGGACCAATGGTCCTGTAAACATTCACCTGAGATCTGATATATATACCAATAAATGTGTTTGACTATAATGTTTATTGCCCCATGGCAGAGTCAATTTCTTTTTCAAAATCATAAATATTCTGTCCATTTGCCCATTTCCTGAAGTTTTTCCCTTCAATGACATATTAACAGCTTTCTGCAATAAGAGACCTAAGTTGACCTTGCCTTAAAATTGGTAAAGGTCATCTAAGGGTCATGATTTAACACACTGTAGTACTCTGGTCCCGAATGCTACATGTCTAGTTTCATTGCAATAGGTTCAGCAGTTCCGTAGAAGAAGATTTTTGAAGGGTTTTTACCTTGTATGGGCATGGCAGCTATCTTGGTCATGTGACCTGGAGTATGGGCATGGCAGCCATCTTGGTCATGTGACCTGGATTAAATCCAGGTCACATGACCAAGATGGCTGCCATGCCCATACAAGGTAAAAATATTTATATACACACTGGTTCCAACTTCCTAAATATGATTCATGTAAAATTTGGCTTTGATTGGCCAAGTGGTTTCAGAGAAGGAGATCTTTGAATATTTTTATAACATACAAGTATATTGCCCAAGGGTGGGGACAGACTAACCCCTGGAGTCCAAATGTTTGCAGATTCATAAATATTCAGTCCATTTGCCCATTTCCTGCAAGTTTTCACCTTCAAATGACATTTTAACAGTTTTCCCCATTCAAATGCATAGGCGACCCATGTTGACCTTGCCTGAAAATATGTCAAGGTCATCCCAGGGTCATAACTATAAATACATTGAAGTACTCTGGTCACTGATGCTACTTAAGAAGTTTTGTTGAAATCGATCCGACAGTTTCTGAGAAGAAGATTTTTGAAGAGTATTTACCATATATGGGCATGGCTGTATATTGTATACAGCTGTATGAGTATGGATTTGTCTAAACAAGAGAGGGTGCATGTGACAGGCTCAATGCTGGCGTTTCTCAAAGTATAGTGATATCAGAGATTTGCCCTAAATTTAATAAAAAAAACAACAACAATAAAATAAGCTCACCAGTAGATGCAGAAGATCATTCGAAACAAGATGCAGTTTGAATTTTGAAAATCCATGGAAAAATGAAATAGGTATTGAATTTCAAAAAAGTGTTATTGTTTCCTTTTTCTGCCATTTTATCAATCAGTATACACAGCTGGTACCCGGCATTTTTGATGCGCCACATGTATTTGGAATGGAGACAGTGGGTGTCTTTGACCTTCCTGCGGGACATGAGCGCTTAGGTTAAAAACAGAAATTTCAGCATGATGTCATTGTTTGAATATTCATTGACCATTTGGATGACTTTTGTCCATTTTTTTACTCCAAAATAAGGAATTTCCATGTCTAAAAATAGGCAATTTTCAATCCAGTGGCATCCACCGTAATAAAGAGCCAGCAGAGATCTCGAGGACGCCAGATTCGGCGTCCCGGGACGAGAAAACTGGTGCCCGGACGCATAATTCTGCCAAGAGATGATTCCCGGGACGCAAGATTTTTTCGCCGTGAGACGTCCCAAAATTCCCATCTTTACCTTGGCTTTGTTGTTTATTAGCTCCAAGAATCAATTATCTCCAATCAAGATAGGGATTACTCAGAGTAACAGTGTTGTCCCAATGCAAATTAGACATGCTATAAAGTTTCACGCCTCCGGCGTCTGATCAATGTGACAGTCGCGTTCAAAACATGTGTCTTTGTGTAAACATGTTACGGTTGATCGGTCAGCTACAATAAAACAATTTACTTCTTAAACAGTCATAAAATCTTGTGAAAACCTAGCGATTTTCATTTAAAAATCAATTGAACTACATAAACAATTAAAAAAAAGCAAAACTTTTATACTTTTGGACCAATTTTTGAAATGTCATTAGTTTTCGCGACTTTAGAATTAATGAAAAAATCGTGATTATTTGTTTGTTCTTGTTGCCTCTAAATCATAATTTGTTGGTAAAACTTTGTTTTAAGTGATCAAAAGAGGTTAAGTGTCCAAAATTTAGTAATGAAGATGCAAACCAATCTTATAATTCTTACCAAATTGACAGTAGGAAATCCAGCCTTTGAGGGGTCACCCCTCATTGACACCCCTAAGGCGAAAGTAAATGATATACACCTAACATTATATGATAGACAGATGTCACAGAAAGGCTTTGTCTACAAAAGGAGCTAATTTTGGAGTGCATGACACACATTTCTTGGTCTTACCTAGTAGAGTAGACCCCCCCTCCCCCCATGTACCTAACCAGTGTAACCACACTACTAAGAATGTTTAATTTAACCAATTCTACAATTGATAGCATGTCATTTTATACCATCAGGTGAGAGTAAGGTTTTGACAAGTGCCATGGTCAATATTATTGTCTTAAGAAATAGAAGCCCCAAACCCTGTTTATAAAGAGGTAAAATAATTATTGTTATTTTTTTTTTTTTTTTTTTTTTTTTGTCGAAAAGGTTTTGACAAGTGCCATGGTCAATATTATTGTCTTAAGAAATAGAAGCCCCAAACCCTGTTTATAAAGAGGTAAAATAATTATTATTATTTTTTTTTTTTTTTTTTTTTTTTTTTTTGTCGAAAAAATTAGGATTGTAATTGAGTTTCTATAGTGGGACTCCTAAATTTTGCCTGGGACTCCTACTTTTTCTTTTGGAGGAGTCCCGGACTCCTGTTTTCAAAATCCTAGTGAGATCCCTGAGCCAGGATGAAAAATTTGCATATCAGGTTAAAGATTGACATTTTGTCTAAAAACCCATCAAGATATTTAAAGAAAACCAATCAGAAGTAAAATAACAAATGATTTCAAAAGTCACCTGCGAGCCACACAAAGTGAAATTCAAGGGTGGCCATGTTTGTCTCCGAAAAAAGGGTCATGTTCCACTGACAGAATCAGAATAGTTTACTGGTGAAACGTCAAACTGACCATACCACACCAGGGGGGGATGGGGCTTGACCGGAGGGGATTAGTCCCGAGCTCTCACAAGAGAAGTAAATTTAGACACACAATCATCTGACAATTCAGCAGAGGAGATCAGAGAATCAGGGAGTTCATTCCAATCTCTAATAGTCTGGGGGAAAAAACTGTGTAAACAGGCATTTGTACTTGCTGAAGGTATCTGATCCTATTATCCTTCCTTGTTTTCTGCAGGGATTCCCATTTTAGTTTTTTAAGGATGTCAGTCATACTACCTTTTTCATAGTTCCTAGTTACAAACCTAGGCAACGCTTTTGCACTTTCTCCAAATCATCTATCATACCTTCATAATGAGGGTCCCAAACTGAGCTACCATATTATTCAAGAACAGGTCTCACCAGACCTTTATAGGCAGCTTCTCTCACATCTTGGGGGCAAGAAAACAGATTTTGTCTAAAAAAACCAAGGGTCCTATTGGCTTTGGTGCACACATTGCTGATGTGAGTGTTCCATTTTAAATCCTGACCAAAATTTCCATAAAATCAATAAATTGAGATTATTTCAACTGTTCAATGTCTTATTTACAAGTTAAAATATTTTTCCTTTCTTTCATTTGGTATCAATTTATTTTGATTTTGATGTTATTTGAATAAAAAAAATAATGCTTTGAAAATGTATCATTAGGAGGCATTATCAGAAAACTGTCAAGCCGCTGATATCACTACAAAGTATGTTGGTATCTGTATTGCCACATGGCCATAACTGATTTTATCAACACAGGGACAGTAAATTTACAGGGATATGAAACTTCAGTATTGCTATTATTATTTTCCAATTTATGAGTGACTTGGAGTCAGACCAGGTTTTAGAATATGCCCAATAGGTATTTACATGGAGAATAAGTAAGAAAATATGTGTTTATAGTGGTCAGTTTCTAAGAGCTACTCCTTCTATATTGCCTTTTCATTCAAGCAAAACATGTCATCTGTTTTAACACATATTGGGCTGTTGTTTTATGTCAAGTTTGAATATATACACCAAACAATACCCCTAAGCCATCTGTATAAAAATGAAGAAAAAATTGTTTTCTTCCAGAAGAAGTTTTTTGCCTCTTTTGTAACAGCCTTTTTATATAAAAGTATTCACTCAATCTATTTGAATTTTATATAAAACAACACTGGGACAGTTCATCTTTAGAATGGTATATTTCTTTTTAAGTTATGTTCAGTATGCTTGTAGGAGTATTTTGTAAAACACAGGCAGTGTTTGGAATATTTTGCCTTATTTAATTGCATAGTCAATTATTGGAATACCTGTCCAGCCCAGTCCAGGTGGCAAGACAGTCATATTCTACTAAATAGGGCTAGACTCCAATCACTTGTATTATAGATCACTGATCAACATAATGAGTACGCCGATTTTCAAGCGAGCACCAACCTATTCTCTCGCAAGCATCCCTGTGCATAAGACTCAGAAATGAGGGTGTTGCAGTATCTATAGATAGACTCAGGAAATGTCTGGTGGGAGTTACCCCAAATTTTATCCAATAAAAATGAGTTAAAACGATAAATATATTAGCATGTAGTATGGGACTATTAGTAAACATTTAGGACCGACGTTTGAAACTAGTTAGGTTGCATGACACTAACCGAGAGACAACTTTTTGCATCACATTTTTTCAATAACAGAATAGTTTCCTTCCTGTCAGCCATAGCTGTCAAATGACCGAACAATGTCTGTTACGACCTCAATGATTTGATGATATCTCAATCATTCGTCCAATCAAACTGCATGTAAGAACAATGTTTTCTACTGTTGACACAAATATCGTGCAATGATTATGGTCATCTCGGCCCTGAAAAAAAAGCGGATCCGAGATTAACGGTTTTCAGCGGGAAACTTCTAGGTAACAATGGTGCCATTTTATGCCAAATGGTGCCAAAATTATAAAGTTTTTATTATTATTATTAATCATCATCATCATCATCATCATCATCATCATCATCATCATCATCATCATCATCATCATCATCATCATCATCATCATCATCATCATCATCCAGGTGAAGGGTTACAATCCAGATTGGAATGTCGAAACCCCTGTGTAAAATCTGATCTATCTATCTCATGTACTTACTGTCACACACCCTCACGGGCATTTTAGCGAAATCTGTGCAGCCCATAAACAGTATAAAATTAGTTAGTTACTGTATACTCCTTCAGCGAGGTAGTAGGGATTCCAGACTCCATAGTACTGAAGTTGGCGACCACCGTTGGTATGTAGTTCCATTTTAGCGAAATCTGTGCAGCCCATAAACAGTATAAAATTAGTTAGTTACTGTATACTCCTTCAGCGAGGTAGTAGGGATTCCAGACTCCATAGTACTGAAGTTGGTGACCACCGTTGGTATGTAGTTCCACTCGCTTATAATGCGAGAGAAGAATGAGTACTTATGCTTCTTCTTCTGCCGTTTACTAGCCTCCTTCAAATTGTTGAAGATTATGCTAGGTTTAGGGTTTTAGCACATTCGCATGGACCAAGACTCCATCAAAGCGGTTCAATCCAAAATCAGTCAGTGTAGTTGGAGAGAGTTAAAAACATCGTATTTACAGGTTAAAAACACTCTAGTCTGGGTCTACATGGTTGACACACTGGCCTTGAAGGCACATAGTGAGTCCGAGTTCTGAATGTCTGGTGGTAAGGCATTCCTGTCACTGACTGTCCTAGGGGAGAATGACATCTTTCTTCTATCTATCTCGCAGCCAATGACCTGGAATCTGTTCCTGGATCTTCTTTTAGGAGATGTTAACCTTCTGTCTTTCTTGATGACAACCAGATGTCTTCAAGGGATCGCCAATTCAGGCCCTCAAGCATGTCGCTAACACTTGATCTGTTGTGGTGTCTGCTGGTGACAAAACGTGCTGCCATCTCTGTACCATCTCCAACTTCTTGATGTGTTTGTCAATATGCGGATCCCAGACTGTACTTGCATATTCCACCAAGGGTCATACAAGGGTGAAATATGCCTGTTGCTTTATGGCTACTGATCCTATGTTCAAATTTTTTCGTAGGAAGCCGATGGTTCTGTTAGCTTTAGCACAGACTTCGCTGATGTGGCTGTCCCATTTCAAGTCATCTGTAATGTTTGGCGGAGGTGACTCTGGAGAGTGTATGTCCATGTAGTGCATAGTCTGCCTGGATTGGTGTCCAGTTGCCAGTGATGCTAAGGACATTGCATTTGGTAGCATAGAATTTCATCTTCCAAAGCGCCTCCCAGACTCCCATGTTGGTGAGATCAGCTTGAACTTTCTGCATGTCTTGAAGGTTTACAATGACCAGGTACGAAATGGTGTCATCAGCAAATAAGCTGACGTTGGAGTTAAGGCATTCTGGTAGGTCTGGTACCTGTAAATGAAAGTTGCACCCAACGTTTATAAACTACAGTTACATGATTGTGGATTTTTACAGATCTCGTTGGTCTGGAGATATATATCGTCCCAGTTCGAAATACTGTCAAACTTGGTTTTGTATAACGTGGGGCCGCTATATTGGTTCTGCGAGGTTGCCGATAAGCATCGTGTGTGTCTGCAGTGCTTCAGGATCTCAACTTGATAGTAAACACTTTTATCTTTTAACTTGACCTCGTTTGAAGTATACTAGTCTTTATATCGACTGTCTTGTTGAAATTTGCAAAATACAAACAATACAAATATACACATTGGCTCCGTGTTGCCAAAATCTAAAGGGTCACTGACGAGGCTTTAGTTGCCGAAACCGCGGTATGACCCATCCCCTTTCTCTTTAATATATTCACTGGTCTTATAGGATCTCCGTTTTTAATACCCTTGATCGCAGTGAATAAACTACTTGTATTGTCACACACGTGTTCTTGCTTGGAATGCGGTTAATTTTCTCTCTAGCGTTTTAAAAAGCAGAACGCGCGCCAGACCCAAGGGTATACTTTTTGGGTTCTTGGGACTGACCCTTCGTTCGCCAGCCTTATTGTCCATCCTGGTTCAAATGATGTCTCTTTTATTTTTGCTTCCGATTTTAGAGAATGTCCATTTTAATGACTTCCAATAACCACTTCAGGAGCACGTTATATCTGCGAAGCCTCATCGATAATTGGTTCATTATGCTTTTAAATCACCGCACGACTGTCTTTCCTGTGATAGTAAATTGAGTAATCAGAATGCCAAGTTATAATGCCAACCAAACAATTAACCATGTATGAATAAATGTTAACGGTGTATGTTTGATTTAGCTGGCCGACCAAAGACAAAAGTTTTGTGGTGGTTTTTTCTGTTATTTGTTTAGATGCTAAAGTGATAAACCTTTAAGATATGGCTCATCCTCACTTTGTGTGGGTTTCGATGACATAGCTTTTGTTCTGATTTGTTTGTGCCAATTTCAGTCACTGTTTTAAACTTTTTATTGTATAGAATCAAACTTAAGGCGCATTCAAATAAAAATTAAAACTGAGATCCTTTAAGAGCAAAAACTGCCAGTGGATATATTCTCACTCTACCCGATACTTTTTGCAAGAAGGTTAAAGTAGGCAATGATCAGAAAATGGCGCATTCAAAAAGAAGTTCACACTCCAAAAGCCGAGGTGGGAAAAAAACTAAACTGACAATCAGCTAATGGCGCAATCAGAAAGAAATTCCCTCTGGGAAAAATAAAATTGAGTTGAGTTGATCGTGATACAAGACTTGTACATGTAATCTCACAGGAAAACTACTATCTCATTGATGATTTCCAGTCCAACGACTGTAAAAAATTAGACTGTGGCGTACAGCACTAATTCAACATTCAATGACGGCCTATTATTATCATTTTTTAAAACTTCGCTGAAGAAGAAAGCGAAATTGACACTGTTTACATTTAGGTCATTGACATTACACCCTCCCGAATGTACATAAATGGACTGGTATTTAGCCCAAACTTATAATATTTTAGCTATAATAATATAATGAGCATTGATCTGTGATGGGTATAGAATCTGTTTGGGTATAATAGTTCAATCTTAGTATGTCAAGGACCAGTGTATTGTGACTTCAAGTTATAAATGTAACCGAACGCATTCGTCTGTTGCATATTTTTATTGTATAAACGTTGTATTGCATACTTTTACAATACACATAGTCAAACGGAGATATCAAATAGTAAGTTATTTCAGCATGTCCTAAAATATCAAAAGAAGAGGGTTTTGTTTAGAAGATTTTACTATATGTTTATATATAACCTGCATGATCTCTTTTCTTCTTATTCAGGCTTTTATTGTTAGAATCTACATGTACTGTATACTAATTGAAGGAATCAAATTAGACACAGTTTTGTTGTACAATAGACATTTGTGATCATTCTCTCCTTACAGATAAAATGGGACTTGTCAACAGTCTGCTAGTGTTAATACTTGCTATTGGGGTTGGCTACTTTTCCCATTATTTCACTGGAAATCACAAGTCTCCTGTAACTGAGAAGTTGAACACTAGCTACGACTATATAGTGATCGGAGGTGGGTCGGCCGGTGCAGTGGTTGCCTCTCGCCTGTCAGAGGACGCTGACAACACAGTTCTACTTATAGAGGCTGGGGGAGACTATAAGGACAATCCTAACTATCACGCTCCATTCAACTGGGCCGTAAACCTCGGGTCAACATCCTCGGACTGGGCATATCTTACTGAACCACAGAAACATGCATTTAAAGGGATGGATGGACAACGGGCAATGTGTTCAGCAGGAAAAGTTCTCGGCGGTACCAGTATATTGAACTGTATGAATTATGCACGTGGGAATAAGCATGATTACGACGAATGGGAATCAATGGGCTGTACCGGGTGGGGATATCAGGATGTTTTGCCATATTTTCTCAAGTCAGAGGATGTCACAATCGAGGCCTTGAAGCACTCAAAGTTTCATAACACTGGTGGATACCTTGCTGTCAGTAGTGGGAGATTAACACCGATTGTGGATATGTATCTCAAAGCAGGAAAAGAACTTGGCTATGAGATTGTTGACTATAACGGAGAGTTTCAAGAAGGCTTTAGTGAAACTCAAATTAACACTAGACAAGGTGTTCGAAGCAGTAGCTCGCTGGAGTTTCTTGAACCTGCCAGAGCCAGGAAGAATCTAAAAATAGCTATAAATACTTATGTGACTAAAATTTCTATTGAGGCCAAAACTGCAACAGGTGTTCATATAATAAGAGACGGTCGAAAATATTTAATAAAAGCAAACAAGGAAATCATTCTATCTGGTGGCGCTATTAAATCGCCACAGATTCTTATGTTGTCTGGGATAGGGCCAAAATCACATTTGAAAACTTTAGGTATCCCCGTACATGTGGATTTACCAGTGGGAAATAACTTACACGATCATTCACTTTTGTTTTTACTATCTTCTTTAAATTCTTCGCTTGGAATAACAAAATCAAAGGTCGAAAGCTGGTGGACATTTCTAAAGTATATGATTTTTGGACGTGGTATATTATCTGGCACTGGTATAGAAGCCACTGCTTTCTTTTGCACTAAGCCAGAAGCAAAACTTTCCAAGGACTGTTCGCCAGATATTCAGTTTATGTTTGCTATATATCTAACACAATCGGTCGTGGGCTCATTTGGCTTCAGTGCTGATTTGGCTAAACAATATCTTAATCAAGATCCCGATGGACTAGGATTTACTGTAACTATTTCATTAAATGATCCCAAAAGTAGAGGAACTTTGAGATTGAAGACGACCGACCCGTTTGATCAACCAATTATTGACCCGCATTATCTATCTGACAGACAGGATATTGTCACGTATATTCGTGGAATTCGGATCTGGGAGAAGTTTATCCAAACACGAACAATGCAAAGTATTGGAGCTAATTTTGATCGTGTGAAACAAACGATCTGTGATGCGCACGAATTCCGCTCCGATGAGTACTGGGAGTGTTTCATTCGTCATATTGCTACTATTGGACATCATTATGTAGGAACCTGCAAGATGGGCGGAGCTGATGACATAAAATCCGTTGTGGACCCCCAGTTAAAGGTCAAAGGGATACAGAACTTGCGCGTTGTTGATGCCTCGATTATACCAGAAGTACCATCCGGCAATATCAATGCTCCTGTCACAATGATTGCTGAAAAAGCTGCGGACATGATTCGAAGGAAGAATACCGTATAGAAATTCATCAACCGGCGTTCGAATTGTAAGAAGTACGATTGATTAAAACGCTAGATAAAATATAAATGTAAGATGTTGATCCTTCGGGAACAGTGAAAGCGTTCACCTTAAAGAATGCATATGTGGAAGTCATTTAGCACTGAGAACTGTTTCGACAAACCTGCACAATGGATAACAACAACTGAATTATGTCTTCGGGAGGACGCAAAATAAATATTGGTTGTTTAAACTTGAATCTGTTTTAGTTACCCACATTCATGCGTATGCAGGTTTACTGTTGATGCAGTATTTTTAAAAATACTCAGTTATGGATTTCTGTTTTAGATGCACGAATATTGGGATACATGTATGCACAGATTATATCACTGAGGAGGAAAATAGCCAAATAACCAAGCAAAACAGGCTGATCATCAAACAAAATGTACTTGTATAATTATTGTTACAACGACAAACTCGAGTAAAGTTTTAAAAAAAGATAAAATACAGATTAAAATACAAAAATACTATTGACTAGACATTTTTCATACATTGGACTTTTGTCATATGATCGCATTTCAGACTGAAAACTGGACGAAATTGGTTAATAATAACGTTATCTCGTCATTTTGCTCCTATAAAATAGTATTATCTGTGTAACACAAAGAGAAAATGAAAACTATATAATAGACTTGTTACAAGATATGTTTGTTTGTGTGCTTTTAAAAATGACCAGACGATATCAGTATGGCATCAAAGCTACAAGCTTCAACAAATATATCAAATCACCTTTGTGGCAAAATGTAATTTATATTAGTCATGTCTAGATATTGTGTGACCATACTTCAAAGTGCGTCGTGTTACGTTTTTCTGTGTCAGAGTATCATCTACGTACGATAGTATCACAATCAAAAACATTATTCGATATCGAGCTCATCAACAGAGGATCAATACAGATCATGCACTGAGAGGAGTGAATTCATGTCGAGTCATTGCAGTTATTTGTTTTAACCTATATTTGACGAGTTGATTATCACATCACTATAATTTGGGTGAGTCCACCTTCATTTTTAAGGGCACCAGGAGTGATTTTTAAATTTTATTCAATTTTTCGATGAAAATTCTCTAGGCAAACAGAACAGCCCCAGATGGGACGACGCGTTCTGCGGCGTCACATCTGAGGCTATTATGTTTGCCTATGTCCCATAAAAGGGACGCCAGGCTTAAAATGAGTTTTAGCTATGCATTCATATCATAATGATTTAGTGCTTGGAATATCATTAGTGTGTTACGTGATGCATTTTACACAAATTTCAATTTTCTTAATAAATTAAAATTGTACAGATTTGAAACAATATTTGAGGGCATATCCTTATTAACCCGCATATGTATCTTTACATTTTGTGTTCAATAAAAAGGTAGGCAACGGCAATCAGGAAATGGGCTATGGCATAAAGCAGCACAATGAAACTAATATGATTATAGATATGTTTTAGTCTGAAAATATCTGACACTGTCTGTATTATTAACACCCGTATCCAGTAATGTGAGTCATTGATAGCAAAGCATGCAGAGTATGTGTTCTTGATAGAAATACTTATAGAAATACATCATCCATAGTGCAGATTATGTTATTTCTTTCGGTCCTTTGAGATCACTTAGAATATTCAGAGTATTAAAATTTTACGATTAGAGCAATCTTCTAAACAATGTTCTAATTATTTGACTCCGTCTAGGCATGGACGAGCCCCCATCTTACGAATATGAAAATTCGTAACTAAGAAATGATGCATAGTTTGAAAAAAAATCCCACGTCCCAGATGGGATTCGAACCCGGACCGCCGGGGTAGAAATCCAATGCTCTAACCACTGAGCCAAAGAGTCGACTCCCTGACGCAGTATGTCAGAGATTGTACAGTACTGTACATATATGATACATTGTATCGAATAGTTGTGCTATTTATAGAAGCTACGCATCATTGATAATCTCGAATGAATGAGTGGTGCGATGGGACATAACACACCCCATTTCGATGAAGTAAGTATGTCATTATAATAACTAAATGACTCAAATGGTCCATCCCGGACGAGCCAGCATCTTACGAATATGAAAATTCGTAACTAAGAAATGATGCATAGTTTGAAAAAAATCCCACGTCCCAAATGAGATTCGAACCCGGACCGCCGGGGTAGAAATCCAATGCTCTAACCACTGAGCCAAAGAGTCGACTTCCTGACGCAGTATGTCAGAGATTGTACATATTTGATACATTGTATCGAATAGCTGTGCTATTTATAGAATCTACGCATCATTTATGGCTATCGTCGCCGATTTATAAAGGGTCACTGATGAGGGTTCAGTATTCAAAATTGCGCATATATTGCATATATGGCCCATACGACCTCCTTTTGAACGTTTTACTGCTTTCAAAGGATCAAACTTCTATATTTTAATTATTATATAGTACAGAGTATGTTCTTTGTTTGTAGACATTTGTATATCTTTTCCTAATAGGAATTATGACAACCCCTCAAACTGTGCTGGTTTTGGCGTTTGCCATTTGGATTGCTTACAAGCTCAAGCTGTATTCAGACAGAATGCCCTCTGTTGTGACAGAACACCTAAACAGTACCTACGACTATATTGTGATCGGTGGCGGCTCAGCCGGGTCAGTTGTTGCTGCGCGTCTGTCAGAGGATCCCGATGTCAATGTCCTACTGCTCGAGGCTGGTGGTGACTATACGACAAATCCAAATTACCATATCCCCCACGATTTCTTTCAACTTAGTAAGACATCAGCAGACTGGGCATATTATTCTGTGCCACAGACAAGGTCTCACTATGGCTTTAGGGGTAATAAGTCATTTTGGCCACGTGGGAAAGTCCTTGGCGGTTCTGGTATGATCAACGGAATGCAATATATTCGAGGTGCTCCTATGGATTACGACGATTGGGAAGCTCTTGGTTGTAAAGGATGGGGCTACAAGGATGTGCTGCCGTATTTCCTAAAATTTGAAGACATGACTATCGACGATTTGAAATCTTCAAAGTACCATAGTACAGGAGGACCGATAGCTGTAAGTCCAAGTGCGGACGGACCACTCAAGCATATGCTTCTTAAAGCTGGAAAAGAAATGGGTTATGGCATAATTGACGGCAATGGTAGAATACATGAAGGGTTCAGCAGAGTACAACTCAATGTTAGGAATGGAGTAAGGAGTAGCACTGCTGTAGAATATTTAGGACGAGCCTTGGGTAGAACTAACCTCCACATCGGTGTGGAAAGCTTTGCAACAAAGATTGACATTGAAGATCATAAAGCAGTAGGTGTTTCTTACATACGAAATGGACGTAGATATTTTGTAAAAGCCAACAAAGAAGTGATTTTATCTGCAGGATCTGTTAACTCACCGCAGTTATTAATGCTATCTGGAGTAGGGCCTAAAGCACACCTTGAAGAAATCGGAATTCCTGTGAAAGCAGATTTGCCTGTAGGTGAAAATTTACAAGATCATTTGATGCTTAACATGATGTCACCGTTAGATTACTACCTTACCTTGCCATGTTCTTCAAAGGAGAGCTGGTCTTCGAAACTGGGATATAATCTCTTTGGAAAGGGCATTTTGGGGTTAACAGCATCAATAGCGAATGCGTTCTTTTGCAGTTATGCAAATAAAAGCCAAGAATGTAATGGCGACATACAGTTTATTCTTCTCGGTATACCGAGCACCGCGGATACAAGTATGGCCGAGTTTAAGTCCGATATTCTGAGAGAGCTAGTTGGCGGTTCTTCTGATCCAGGCTTCACTACGGCAATTGTTCTGCTTCACCCAAAGAGTCTTGGTTCTGTGAGACTAGTTTCAGCTGATCCATTTGCTCCGCCGATGATCGATCCTGAATATCTTAACGATAACAGAGATGTTCAAACATTCATCCGTGGATTGAGAATCTGGGAAAAGTTCATCTCCACAGAGGCAATGCAAACGTTGGGTGCAAGTGTAGACAACATGAATTTTAGGTTTTGTTCGAAAGATCACACGTTCCGCACTGACCCGTACTGGGAGTGCGTAGTTCGCCACCTAGCCGCGACAGTATTCCACCCGGTTGGAACATGTAAAATGGGTCGGGAAGATGATAACACATCAGTTGTCAATTCAGAACTAAAAGTGAAAGGAATCGACAATCTACGTGTGGTAGACGCATCCATTATGCCAAACGTGGTTTCGGGGAATACAAACGCCGCGACAGTTATGATAGCGGAGAAAGCGGCGGATATGATACGTGAGAAGGACACCGTCGGCATGTTCAGAAATAGAATATGAGTAGTGAGCATCGGCACTTGTTCGATCAACAAGCGTAGCAATCTTTGTCAGCTGACATTTTCCTGTTAAGCATAATTATAAAGACCTTTTCAACATGCTTACATGAGTGTGTTTGGTGACGGGCGCTACGTAGAATACTTCTTTTCGCCAAATATTATTGTATATACATTGTAATCCAATTTTGAACACAGACTAGTCAATAAATCTGAACGAGATATACTCCTCAAAATAATCTAAGGGCCAGAAATTTAATTCTGTAGATTTTGTGAATGTTTTGAATAATTTATTTTATTTTATGATGTATAAAAAATGTTCAATGGGTACTCTGACCAATAAACCCAAAAAGCTTAAAATCAATCGACAATAAACTTGTCAGTGATGGCACAACACTACCCCTAAAACTTCGCTAGGGTTACACATGGTGGGTGGGTTAGTAAATTCTACAAAAACACTTTTTAACACCCTCTTACCATTTCAATTTCCAGACTTTCTTGCGTTCCAGATCTTAAGGATCTTACGGGCAGGTATGATTCTCTGAAGACGGCCCCACAACATCCCAACCGACTTTGAGGCCAAGAGAGCCTGCTCGTCAATCCATAATACGGCCCTAAATGACCATTTTGTTGTCAACTTAGCCATCCGACCCATATTTGACACCGCACAAACGCTAAAACTCGAATCCATGATGCTTTCGGGAATCATGTTTGTGATCAGACGATAAATAACTGTCTTCATAATCCTAGAATTAGTGCAAGAAAGCCTCTTGTACCCTCACAGTGACCCAACAATCCAGATGACTTCGACTGGACTTTGCTTATTGAGATCATAACATTCTACTGGCTCATTTTAGACCGCTTCATTGGTCGGAGGTGTCGAAAATCAGCTTAGACATCAGTGATGGAAGGCAACGTAAGTGATGTCAAACAACTGACTGTTGTTGGAACACGATTTGTTTGGCAGACCAAATCTGATTGCGTTGCGTGGGTATGTAATGTTGGTTCTTTGGAGCTGTGCAGTATTTAGAATGGGTTGATGACTGATATGCAATATGGATATGGAATTTTGGGCATCATTCTTCATCCATTCGCTGGCGCATTGGGTCCTGCGTTTATTTTAACGGTCGATAGCGACAAATTACGAAGGGCTGAAGGGGTTAAAAGTAGGTATGTCAACGAATGCCGAAATTGGTATTCGAATATTCGCATAGGATATTCGAATATTCGAATGATATACACATCTATGCCCAATAGACCCATTACGATAACTTACTTGGTGGTACATGTATTGAAAATATGAGATACATGTATATGCATGGTATCGTATCTGGGCTATACCAATGGCGCCATGTAAGAAAATCAAGAAATTTTGCACAGAAAACTAGACAATCTGGAAGTGTTTAATAATGACGTTCTGTCTGAGAAAGCAACTACACACCATTATTGTCAAGCCAAGATTAAGTTCTGCATGCATGTCGTTGATATCCGCCACCAAGAATGCTTAGGGTCTATTGTAATTGGGTGGCACGCCTACCAAACGTTCCGGTGCTCAACCGTTGGTTGAGACAGAAAATCGATAGGAGTAGTTTCCGGTTGAGCATCGAAGTAGCCAGAAAGGTAAACAATTGTTGCATGCTCTTTGTTGTTTGATTAATAACTTTTCTTCCAGGACGAAAATAAAAAATCTGGGAATTGTGTACAGTGTCTTACATATTCATACATCTGTGGTGTAAACATGAGGCCGAGGAATTATCGCGTTTTGATTGAATCCATTTCAGCGCGATGAAGGTGTACTAGAAACCGACAGGATTGTGTAGAAAACGGGTGTGTTTTAGGCTGTATTTACACTTTTGTGTCGTGTTTCAGGGTAATTTATATACCGCTGATCAAGACACAGTCATACAAATGTCACTTAAATTTGCAAGTCCATTCAGCCGAAGCAATGGGCATGATATCTTAGAAAACAACTCTGAGAATTTTGGTTGAGCATCGGATAATTAAAAATGATAGAGAAATTGAGTTGTGTCATTTGACCGTTGTTTACATTCATCGCTCAAAAATATGTTTCAGGAATGCCACATGAGTGCACACAGAGTACTTATTCCCACATTTGCCACTCTAAACTCTGATGTTTCCTAAATATCCAAAAATAGAAGCTGCAGAGTAACAAATACATGTAAAACGGTGTATTTTGTGAACGACAGCCCACAGGCTGGTTCGCATAACTTAAACGGTACTAAAAATACTAAAAAATCCTTTTTTTCCCGAAAGAAAATGTCAGTTTTTTTTATTTTTTTGTGTGGTTGCGCACCGGAGTATTCGGTTGAGCATCGGAAGATCTGAGCATATTTGCCAGTCTTTATGTGATTTTGGGATGTGAAAACATGCAATAATGGCCTTTATGCGCTACTGTATACATTGTTGGTGAGATTTTAAATGATCTGAGAAGTTGACATATTGCTGTGTATCACTTAAGGTATATTGGTGGCAGCAACTTGAATATAAGCGATGGATTGAAACATGGTTGCATTTTGCATCAAAATATTATACAAAACGACACAAAGGACAGAATGCACAATTTCGTATATGTTACAAAGGCGTATCGCTCCACGCATACAGTTGTGGTCACGCATCGGAGTATCCGGTTTAGCATTTGACCATCTCTTTCTGTATTTCGCAAACACACACATTTGCACTAGAATCAAAATTGATCAGCCTGAGTCGTGTAGTGTCATTGGGTGAGCTTTATCCTGACATGGCTACGCTTAGTGACTGAGAAAAGTAGATAAAATGATGTCTGTTATTGTAACTTTTCTCTGACTTCTCTTGAAAGCTAACTAGTCAAAAGTTCTAACCGGCCACCAAGGTTTTTATCGATTTTCTTCGAGCCCAAGAGAACTGTATAAATCTTTTTTGCTTCAGAGAATACTCCAATATGTTCGTAAAGATTATCACAAAACAGCTAAGTATAATTCAGAAACGTGCACCAAGGAGAATTTGCCAAACACAAGTACCCTCAATTTCAAAAATTACAAGAATTTGCATTAGGTATTGGGGTAATGTTTCACATTTTGTTCAAAAGCGACGAAAATAATGCACAGGAAAGCATTTTTTCATGAATATGTTCCATATGAGTTTATCTTTAGAAACAAAAAGGTTTAGGCGTGAAACGTGGCGTTTCAAAAAGTCACTCCTCACAAAATAATGAAATTTGCGAATTTTTAAAAAAGGGGGTATCGGTATTCACTGGAACACACTGCGTCTTGTTTGGAAAATTTTGTAAATGTTTTCACTGCTCTTAGTCGATGAAGTGTCTGTCTTTTTAAAGGTGTTAACAGAAATTTCAGATTATTTTTTTTTGTTTTGAAGAAAAACCATAAAATGTAAGTGGCCGGTTAGAACTTTTGGCCAGTATATATATATATATATACCAGTCTGTATTCACTGTGGTTTATCATATCTAATATGATATCCATTTAAAAAAAAAATAAAAAATAAAAAAAATAATCTATATTTTCAGATTCCAGCATGTCTGAATGCCAAGCATCGACGTCAGCCCAACACCAGTGTGACACTTGTCACAAGACATTTTCTAAAGAAGGCTACTTGCGGCGGCATTGCAGACTGATCCACGTAGAGGATCAAAGGGCAACTAAATATGATACAAAAGAGCAGCTTGACAGCCACTGAAATCACTTCAAGCAGCTGTATCTGCGGGCACATCAGTATGCCGCGACAACGACGCCTTAGTGGCAAATTATTCTCCACATACATCACATATAGCCTTTTGTCCCTCTTCATGTATGTTCTTAACATGTGCCCGCAGATACCTGCCTGACATGAATATCTTTCTGTATTTGGTGCACTTGAACTGTTTTTTTTTGGTTTTCCCGGGTTACTCGCACAAATTTTGTTATGCTGTCGTAGGTTGCTGATATATGTGAATGATTTGTTACAGTAATTACAATTAAATGAAGTTTGGGCAAATAATAATCTTTACGCTTGTGGCTGTCAAGCTGCTTTTTTGTACCATATTGAGTTTGGCAATCGTTACACGTGTAAGTTTTTATTTCTCTATGCACTAGGTCCTCGTGCCTCTTTAGATTGGATTTACAAATCTGTTTGTTACAGAACTGGCATGTTGCCCTTTGATCATCTACGTGGACCAGTCTGCAATGCGCCGCAAGTAGCGTTCTTTAGAAAATGTCTTGTGACAAGTGTCACACTGGTGTTGGGCTGACGTCGATGCTTGGCATTCAGACATGCTGGAATCTGAAAATATAGATTAAGATTTTTTTTTTAAATGGATATCATATTAGACAGAAACCACAGTGAATACAGACTGGTATATATATATACTGGCCAAAAGTTCTAACCGGCCAATTACATTTTATGGTTTTTCTTCAAAACAAAAACATAATCTGAAATTTCTGTTACACCGGTGTAACACCTTTAAAAAGACAGACACTTCATCGACTAAGAGCAGTGAAAACATTTACAAAATTTTCCAAGCAGGACGCAGTGTGTTCCAGTGAATACCGATACCCCCTTTTTTAAATTCGCAAATTTCATTATTTTGTGAGGAGCGACTTTTTGAAACGCCACCTTTCACGCCTAAACCTTTTTGTTTCTAAAGATAAACTCATATGGAACATATTCATGAAATAAATGCTTTCGTGGGCATTATTTTCGTCGCTTTTGAACCAAAAGTGAAACATTACCACATTAACTAATGCAAGTTCTTGTAATTTTTGAAATTGAGGGTACTTGTGTTTGGCAAGTTCTCCTTGGTGCACGTTTCTGAATTATGATTAGCTGTTTTGTGATAATCTTTATGGACATATTGGAGTATTCACTGAAGCAAAAAAGATTTATAAAGTTCCCTTGAGCTCGAAGAAAATCGATAAAAACCTTGATGGCCGGTTAGAACTTTTGACTAGTTAGCTTTCAAGAGAAGTCAGAGAAAAGTTACAATCACAGAGATCATTTTATCTACTTTTCTCAGTCACTAAGCGTAGTCATGTCAGGATAAAGCTCACCCAATGACACTACACGACTCAGGCTGATCAATTATGTTGATTCTAGTGCAAATGTGTGTGTTTGCGAAATACAGAAAGAGATGGTCAAATGCTCAACCGGATACTCCGATGCGTGACCACAACTGTATGCGTGGAGCGATACGCCTTTGTAACATATACGAAATTATGCATTCTGTCCTTTGTGCCGTTTTGTATAATATTTTGATGCAAAATGCAACCATGTTTCAATCCATCGCTTATATTCAAGTTGCTACCACCAATATACCTTAAGTGATACACAGCAATATGTCAACTTCTCAGGTCATTTAAAATCTCCCCAACAATGTATACAGTAGCGCATAAAGGCCATTATTGCATGTTTTCACATCCCAAAATCACATAAAGACTGGCAAATATGCTCAGATCTTCCGATGCTCAACCGAATACTCCAGTGCGCAACCACACAAAAAATAAAAAAAACTGACATTTTCTTTCGGGAAAAAAGGGATTTTTTAGTATTTTTAGTACCGTTTAAGTTATGCGAACCAGCCTGTGGGCTGTCGTTCACAAAATACACCGTTTTACATGTATTTGTTACTCTGCAGCTTCTATTTTTGGATATTTAGGAAAAAAGTTTAGAGTGGCAAATGTGGGAATGAGTACTCTGTATGCACTCATGTGGCATTCCTGAAACATATTTTTGAGCGATGAATGTAAACAATGGTCAAATGACACAACTCAATTTCCCTATCATTTTTAATTATCCGATGCTCAACCAAAATTCTCAGAGTTGTTTTCTAAGATATTGTACCCATTGCTTCGGCTGAATGGACTTGAAAATTTAAGTGACATTTGTATGACTGTGTCTTGATCAGCGATATATAAATTACCCTGAAACACGACACAAAAGTGTAAATACAGCCTAAAACACACCCGTTTTCTACACAATCCTGTCGGTTTCTAGTACACCTTCATCACGCTGAAATGGATTCAATCAAAACGCGATAATTCCTCGGCCTCATGTTTACACCACAGATGTATGAATATGTAAGACACTGTACACAATTCCAAGATTTTTTATTTTCGTCCTGGAAGAAAAGTTATTAATCAAACAACAAAGAGCATGCAACAATTGTTTACCTTTCTGACTACTTCGATGCTCAACCGGAAACTACTCCTATCGATTTTCTGTCTCAACCAACGGTTGAGCACCGGAACGTTTGGTAGGCGTGCTACATGTACTTTGTGAAGGGTCTGTTGTGACTGTGTTGTTCCTAAAGGATTGAGTTGTCAACCTATCCAGTCATTTAAGTTTTCACATGACACAGCTGAAATTGTAGGACTTTCACACCTTAAAAACATTTATTGAAAGCAAGCAATGCTTTCTTCTCAACTTGAATCAACAAAGTGTGACTTGATTCAACAAAGTGTCACTTGAATCAACAAAGTGTCAAACTGTTAATTGAGCAATCTCAATTTGCAAGTGTGTCAAAATGTTGACCATCTTGAATTACTCAACAGACAAGCTGGATTACTGGTCATATTATTATTCGACCTTTGGTCTTAAATTTGAGTCCTCCTTTAAACTGATACATGACAATATTGCAGGTTAGAAAATTATGCGAATATTCGAATCCAGAAATCGCATTCGAATATTCGTATGAAATGCGAATATTCGAACATTCGAATATTCGTTGACATCCCTAGTTAAAAGGTTCCTTGGACGCGAGTAAGTTTAGTGTATGAACTGGCTAGCACATCCTCCTGACATGGATCCGATTGAGCACGTGTGGGATTGTCTACAGAGAAGAATCGCGGCCTCTAATGTTCAATGTGGGACACGGGAAAGTATGGAACGTGAGCTGGTAGACGATTGGGGCATGATTCCTCTTGCAGACATCCGGAAGTTGATTTAGAGCTTTCGTTAACATTGCATTGAAGTTATACAGGCCCAAGATGATTTTATCGAATATCAAGCTGACATTTACATTTACGACATGATGTTGTGAAAAGAAGAACTTTTAAATTTTACCACCCCACCCACAATGTGTAAAATAGCCAATTTGGAGGGTAGTGTATTGACATGTTCACTGACAAGTTAAGTATCGATTGATTTAAAGCTTTTTCGGGTTAATTGGTTAGGGTACCCATTGAAAATTAATTATACATCATAAAATGAAAAGAATTACTAATATTTGACTTTCACAAAATTTTACTAATGAGAAAACCAACATCTCCGTGTGCGAAACCAAAGGCGCAGGTCAGCTTCGCATTAATTCCTTTAATGGTGTAATACAGAATAATATTCTACAGTAGTCTTGTAACCGATGCGTTGGCGCTATTTGTGCCGTATTATTATTGCGTCCCCAGAGTACATTAAGCGACATTCTGTGCTGGGTGTATTAGTAACGTTCATTTTCCTTACCACTTATATTTCGTTTCGGTAAGGTACAAAGTGCTGCCTATGATATATACATTGCATGGCGTTTTGCTTTTCGGTAATCCTTTGAGCGGCTGGACTGTCGGCCTGCATCCTCTCTGGCTATAGGTGATTCGGGACTGGCTTCTTGTCGCTCCAGGGACCGTCGAAATTGGGGTCGCAAGATAATCATGATAATGAAAGTATTTCATATACAAATACGTTTACATACGAACATGCATGTTTGTTATAACGTTGTCGGGTATAAATTACGTCACGAGAAAGCTCTAAACCAATCAATATCTACCAATAGTCGTGACGCATTTCATATATAAACTGCCGTCAATAAAAAACGCCTAATCGAAAATGTTGCATAACTTGGTCAATAGATATACAATATAAACGAAATTTGCATTTTCCTTATTTTTACGTTCCCTCTCACTGTCATGGTATAGCATAAACCGAATTTGGTTAAGATGCGCAGTTTTCTCAAAACTTTCGTGGGTGCACCATTTTTAAAAATGCATCCTGACGTCATTATACAGCCGTGTTTGACGTGAAAATTCTTGAAAGCCGTGCAAAGTCGATTTACAAACTTAAGAAAAAAAGTACAAGTAGGCAAAGATCAGGAAAAGACTCCCACTCCAAAAACCAAGGTGGGAAAAAACCAAACTAACAATCAGGTAGGGTACTTATACCATGAAAACATTTCGTAAGCCGAATGAGCAGCTATTTTCCCAAGGTGGCCACTCAGTTACCTTAACTTAACTAAAAATATGCAAACATACATAAGGCGCCAACAGCACAAAAATATTTTAAACACCAAGACATAAAACAAAAAGAACCACCACAGAAGTATCGACTTGGAACGATCAGTAACACAAAGTTACTGGCGGGTTTAAATCGATTTTACACGGCCGTAACCTCACCCTCAGCTTCCGCAGTGGTTCATAACACTTAGTTAGTTCTTCGGTCCTCGTGGTAAATCTCTAACTAGTAAATGAATCATCAAGAACAAACAAATAAATCATGATAAACATCCTGATGAATCAAAAACCAGGACTCACAGATTCAGTAAGCTGCCCGACGATGGAGATCCCTGGGCGCCAAATAACTTACTAACTCCGGAGCTAAAGAAAAACATCAAAATTTTGAAACGTAACATTACTGGACTATATAGCTACGTGAAGTTGAAATACTGAAAAAAAAATAATAAAAAAAAAACAAAAAACATAGGGACTTTTCACAAGAAAAGAAACAGGCGGAACGAAAAAATGATCTTGTTCGGTTTCTGGCGTTCGAAGTGACTCCAAAGTCCGGGACCATCGTTCGCTATGGTATAAAATTGCCTCTATTGATTTTTTGACCGTAGCTCTTTCGCCGACGCTTCTGTAGCAAAATCTGTTTGAGGTCGACGTCTCTTATGCTTACGAGTTCTAATGATGAAACATTTCAAAAAACGATGTCGTTATATTCGGATGCACACCTTTAGTTAATTTTCATAACGTAATCGCATTATTTCAAATGAATAGCCAAGAATGGAGCACTGATATTCTGACGCTTATTTCAATAGACGCCAAATACACGTTATTCGTTAGGACGTTTGTTTCACGCTGAAAGGCAGGAGAAATAACAATAGAAACTATTCTTTGTCCGACAGCTATGCCAGGATAGCCTTTGAAAACTTTTTGACCATTTTGACGGCGATTACCATTCATTAGCTGCAGTGACGTCAATATCGCTAGATAACGAAATTCGGTTTTCAAAAAATGTGTTTCAACAACATATGGTCACGTTTGGATATCCATGTGTTGGTATTGCAACGGAAACTTTCAGTAATCGAAAAAAGCGATGCCTGATAGACCGGTTCATGAACAGAATAGGGATTTTGCGAGGGATGTGCGTTTTCAACAGCATGTCATTTTTTCAAGCAATTGTCTGAATAAAAAAGTACAAGTAGGCAAAGATCAGGAAAAGGCGCATTCAGAAAAAGATTCCCACTCCAAAAACCGAGATGGGAAAAAACTAAATTAACAATCAGGTACTTATACCATGAAAACATATCGTAAGCCGAATGAGCAGCTATTTTCCCCAATAGGTGGCCACTCAGTTACCTAAACTTAACTAAAAATATGAAAACATACATAAGGCGCCAACAGCACAAAAATTTTAAACACCAAGACATAAAACAAAAAGAACCACCACAGAAGTATCGCCTTGGAACGATCAGTAACCCAAAGTTACTGGCGGGTTTAAACCGGTTTTACATGGCCATAACCTCATCCTCAGCTTCTACAGTGGTTCATAACATTTAGTTAGTTCTTTGGTCCTCGTGGTGAATCTCTAACTAGTCAATGAATCATCAAGAACCAACAAATAAATCACGATAAACATCCTGATGAATCAAAAACCAGGACTCACAGATTGAGTAGGCTGCCCGACGATGGAGATCCCTGGGCGCCGAATAACCTACTAACTCCGGAGCAAAAGAAAAACACCAGTTGGACCCCGGTGGGCCAAGCAACAGACAAGAAGCTCCGGCCCCAACCAACTAAAATGAATAGCTTTAAGTCGGGGCCATCATAGAGTCTGAAGCCCGACCCACCGGCGTGCAATTAAAGAAGGCAGCGTAGTTATCAACCATGATTGGGTTAAAAACTAAGCATGCAGACTGTCGCATAACATTCAAGTTATAACCTATACGCCTGTAACGTGTTATGATTTTTCTGAACTGAAAAGAAAAATCATTACTTCCTATAAGTTGCTTAAATTTGTAAACCAAGTCACCATAAAATTCAGGTTCCGAAGGGCCATCACTTCCATTTCAGCATTTCCGAATGCGTAAAAGGTTCATAAAAGATATGATCAATATTTAAAATAATTTAAGTTGTTAATCTTGGCAGTATGACGTGTCAAAGTTGACTGAGACGTTTTTTGTTGACGTCAGTACATACGTATGCGTTACAAATATACCATCTTTGTACATATCTTTTGTATATAGATTAATTGTTACTCTTTGACTTGTTTTACAATTTGACGATTCTTTTGATTACGTATTTATATTCATGTGTTTCATGTCTATAATGTCATATATGTTTTATTATGCTCTCCCTCGAGGAGGAAATAAAAGAATCAATCAATCAATCAATCAATCAAACAATCAATCAAGCCTTTGTTTTCTCTACACGGATAGAAAATTTGCTCTACTTTCTAAATCCAAAATGTCCAGCCCCTAGCCATCTTCTGTGCTTGTACATCTCGGTTTGTGTCGGATCTGTTGGAAAGCCACTTTGTTGCCAGTTTTCTCATGAAGCGATTCATATGTCCTCTTTTTAAGGATGTTGTATGGGACATCTTTGTCTTCGCTTTGGGAAATACACCCGGATTTCATCTAATTAGAGCCAAAGTGTGTAGCGTTTTTAAATTGAAATTTGCACTCAACATACCGTATTATGTTTATCTATTCCTTGAGACTCGACACACAATATCCAGATGTCACATTGCAACGCATTTTGACCTTAAAGCATGTCCAAGCACATGTTTGAATTTATTTGTGGTCACAAAATGTTTGAAACACACCCTAGGATACCACGACACAGACATTACCATATATATGCATCAACAAACACAGAAGGCAAACATGGCAAAGGAAGTTTTTATTTGACTTCATGCTTAACGTCCCAATCAAAAGCAAAGGTCATGTCGGGACATTGCCTCCATTTTATGGGACTTTTACCCAAAGTGAGGATGTCATGACATCCAACAAGTGCTTCAAATATAACCATCCAACTAAGCCACAAAGGCTTATATGTATGGATGGTTTGATTTGAACCACTTTTCCTGGGCTGGCTCAAACCAGAGCGGTATACCAGTAATCAGCTGGTCAGTCAGAAGCGTGTAAGCTTTGCCTGGAAGCACAAACAGCCCATCTATTTCTTTAGGACCCATGCACTAATTGGTTGTCATTTTGATTGAATAATACATCAGCCAGGTGAGGAGACTGTAGCAGCATATGATGGCTTTGCGCCAATGCAACGCGCTACAAATGTGATATTTGGTGAATGATAAAAACCTGAAGTACAAAAAATGGATGTTCATTGAGTGTGTTTAATGTTTAATATTGAAGAGTATACAATTAGTTGATTTTGGGTGAATTGTTAAAATACAATGTACAGTCGAGTTTCCGGTTACGCAAAGTTCCCGACTCCGGAAATCCTTATTAAAAACATGGTTAAACATGTATTACCAGTACCTTCAAAACAAATAATCAGTTTTTGTTCTCTTGGCAATTTTCTAAACATTGCATTATCCAATAAATATCTGTGAATGAGTTCACTCACACCAATCTTTTATCTATAGTAGCTTTTTGCATGTCAAATTTTATGACATCTGATGTCACACTGTTACATACCGAGAGCAAAGAAACATCGATTATGCATGGAAACAACCATGTACATTACGTACATGAAGGATCTCATAAAATTATATAGAAAACTGTAAACACTGTTACATTATATTTAATGGCAATAATAGGCTGGACCAGAACCCAATACTTCAAACTTACGTAGGATGACACATTGCCGGGGCTAAAAAATCAGCAAGAATGTACAATTTCTTTTGAAATAGTCGCTTCCATGAGGTAACGGCTTCAAGAAACGAAAAATTTGGTCATAAAAATCTTTCCTGCAAAGTAAAGGATATGACTTTGTCTACATCTTGTCGGGTATAGTTTAGCCGTAATTAAAATTCTATTCTTCTGATGGCAATGATTTATCATTGACAAGAACATTTTGCGAAACCAAGTACTTGACTGTAATGGAAATTTGATTTTATGACAGTTACTAAATTTATTCACCCAAGAAACACAAAAGAAAAAGCGGCTCTCCTAGCAAAACGTGGGGAGCCTGGTTTGCTAACAGAGAACCGGACTAACAACTGAGAGGTCATGATTCGGTCCGATACCCGCCTCCGCCATGTAGTGTCCCTGAGCAAGACACTTCAAGCTCCGGGCGGCCCCCGTGGCCGAATGGTTAAGGTCGCTGACTTCAGTGCTCTTGATCATTCGATCATCTCACCTCTGTGGTTTCGCACCTCGCAAGGGGCATGAGTCACGTGTGGGACAAGCATAGTTCTGCTTGCGGGTGTGTCAGGTGGTTTTTCCCCGGGTACTCCGGTTTTCGCCACACCTACCGATTGATTTGTCTTGATATGAGTAAAGAAGCTTGAAAGGGATGCAAAATTGAAAAAAAAAAAAAAAAAAAAAAAAAAAAAAAAAAAAAAAAAAACTTCAAGCACCACAAAGTACCGGTTACGTACCCAGAAAGGGATGGCTTTGTCTCGCAATGACTAAATAATAGTTGTGAAATACATTACGGCCAAAACACAAAAGAAAGTCAGAAAAAAAATAATGACTTGACACAACCATCCTATGAGTCAGTATTTACATTGTGTATATGCATTAGACCCAAGGTTGCAAATAACATGTCTAGGCAAAACAGTTAAATTTTGCTTCAATGGCTTGTTTGGTAATGTTTTTACGTCCCACTTAATACTGTAGCTAAGGTCATGCGGATAAACTAGCTCATTTTAAATTTTAACCGGAAAGGCTGAAGAACCCTTGGATCAATACCACTCTGGAAACAGTTCAATAGGCCCAGAGCTATGTATACATGTACATGTATGTCGATATTGTACCAGGTTGACCAATGTTTTGCTTGACCGACTTTGTCCAAGGACTATCCTATAAGGGGGTACAAGATAGACAAGTTTCAGTGGTCATTTTTTTTTTCATATATATATAAAAATTTTTTGCTTTGCTGTTGGTATGGGTAACCTTAAGTGTTGTAATAAAAATAATAATAATAATAAATAAATAAATAAATAAATTTCATATTTTAGGAGGACAACAAATTTAGCACAATTGACAACCTCCCATATGGTCCTCCAGTGAATACAGACAGTGATCAGTATCAGACCTTTTTTATTTTTTTTTTCAGTCATTTTCATATATTTTCGAGATGTAAGTAATGCTATATTTTGAAAGAAGAGAATCCAGTGCTTGCCTTATAATGCTGAGCGCCAAGCAAAGTAGCCACTGATACCATTTAAACGGTCTTATTTATGATGCGGCTCTGGATGTAACCTACGACACTCTAACCATTACACAATGAGCAAGCACGATTTGGGAAAAATGTCCGTAGGCTGTCAGCAGTTAATTTGGTTGTTTGTATGGAGGCTTAACATTCCAGTCAACAATTTTTTAGTCATGTCGGGGCGGAGCCAACGCTTGTGGGGCTGTCAGCAGTTTAGCAGTGTAGCATTGAAGTGAAGTCCCAAATCACGTACTTTGTAATATATATCAGCAGTAAGACGAATAGCAACTATTTAAGAAAAATCTGAAACTTAGACCACTGAATCATATTCTTGTTGTAGTGTCAGCGTTTTATGCCCTACTTACATGTACATCGCAAGTCATACTGAAACAGGGGCCCCTACCCATTGGGGCCCCAGAAGGAAATAGATGGTCTGATTATGCCTCCAGTGAAAGCCTGTACGATGCTGACTGGCTATCTGATTACTGGTTAACCGCTCGGGTCTGAGCCTGCCCAGGAAAAGAGGTTCCGAGTCTAACCATCCGCACATTATAATATGAGCCGCATCGTGAGAAAACCGGAATTTTGCATATGCGAAAAACAAAGGCGCAGATCAGATTCGCAGTAACTGCGAAGCTGATCAGCACCTTTGGTTTCACCACTCGGATAGTAAAATTTCTCTTCTTCCTAAATCCGAAATTTCAAGCTTTTGACCTTTTTCTGAGACTGCACAGACCCGTTTATGTCGGACCTGGTAGGAAACCGTGAAGACCAGTTTTCTCGCATCAAGGCTCATATATTATAACCCCTTTTGGCTTTGTCTGGTTATATTTGAAGCACATGTTGGATGTCAAAGACTCATGACATCTTCATTTTGGGCAAGAGTCCCATAAAATGGAGGCAATGTCCCAACATGACCTTAGCTGTTGACTGGGACGTCTTCATTTTGGGCAAGAGCCCCATAAAGTGGAGGCAACGTCCCGACATGACCTTAGCTGTTGACTAGCATGTAAAGCATCAATTCGAACGAATTCAAACTGAGACAGGGCATATTTGAAATTTCATCTGGAATGAATATGCCGGAGAAGCCCTAGAGCGATTTCCCAACCACTTATTACATAGCAGATATCTTTACCACACCACGGATGCTCTAGACTTCAGTTGTATCCGAAGGATGCAACTAACATGGACTGACCTCCACCCCCGATCCCCACCCATTCGCACCCTTGTAACTATAAAAAAAATTGTGTTTAAACTGCACATACGCAACAAACGTGAACTGCATGAAAGGGACATTTGGCATACTGGACTTTGTCATGTATATTTCAATAGACAAAAATGGAACACAATGCATTTTCATTTATTCAATAAATGAAAACTAATAGGGTGACAGGACTTTTGAGGAAGAGTATATTGCACCCCGTGTTCAGGACTTTCTCAAAACTGTTGTGTAATATTAAAACATGTACACAAGGAAAATTATATACTACATTTTCCGCGTACATTGCTCTACATGAACCATAACTAATTTTCTCAAAACAAATGTGTTTTTGGATAGTTAAATATCTTGTTTAATGCAGTCGGAATGTGATGTGCAGAAAAAATCTGCCATTCGCGTGCAAAAGGATTACCTAAGCTATTCATGGTGGTAAGTTTATCGAAAATGCTTGTTTTTGTCACTTTTCATATCCCTTGTAACGCCATACTGGTGCTTTGCATGATTAAAATTGTGATGTTTGGCAATAAAGAATAACTATTCATAATAGAGTCGGACAAACTTTTGGCAAAATACATTCTTGTTTTCTCTCCAATCAGATGGTCAAAACTGGCCGAACATGTTCGAAGCAGCCAAAATATGCCAGTGTTTAGAACAATGACCTTAAGCGATTGAATTCCCTCTGTCAAGAAAATTGAGCATGAAATACCCTGCTGACAAAATGTTAAAATGACCAATCGTTGGTATTGAAATTATTTATACAGTATGAACGGTAATCTGTGTTAATGGGTGTTTTAAAATTACATGAAAGATTTAACAAATACCCACAAGAGGATGAAGCTTCTAAGATGTTCTTTATTAAACTCAACAAGGAAGGAGTTGGACTTTTTTCCCTACCAAGACTTGTTTAACAAAACTCATATTAGATTGTGGGCAGATAACAGAGTGGAATAGATCTTTCTATTGTTGAGAGGCTCTCAAGAAATCTCTGTTTTTATAGACGCAGAGAGACTTTAGAAGTTAAATTAGGGTGAAGATTTAAGAGATACATGTAATCTAAAATATAACTGCCCCTAATATTGATAAATGTCAATATTATATATGCTGCATTTGTGCATGTTCATGTATATACGGAGGGTATTCAGATACACAGAGACATTTTTAAAAGCCATATTACATTGGTGCTACCGCAGGTTTGAGGAAAATGCAATTGAAAAGAAAAGATGACCACAATAAAATTTGTCTTGGGATAAGTATAAAAAGCCATGCACGAGAGCCTCTTCTCCAGGTGTACTTTTCTTCTTTGTTATATATTTTCCGCCTGTAGTATAGGCGCATGTGTCCTCCGGATCCACTAAAGTTTTGCTCTAGCTGTAATTTACTTTATGCATGGTCAGCAGCCGTATCGTTCCCCGAAGGACTCTTCAGTGTTATTGTAATAGGAATATCCGCTTTTATCATGATTTGGTTAGTAATTTGGATCGAGCTGTGAATCGTAGCCACAAGCAGACAGATGTGATTGTCATGGATTTCGCTAAGGCCTTTGACAAGGTCTCACATAAAAGGTTACTATACAAACTTGACTTTTACGGGATTAGAGGATCTACACATAAGTGGATCGACTCGTGGCTCTCTGAGCGCTCTGAGCGCTCTCAAAAAGTGGTATTATATGGCCGAGCCTCAGACCCAGTCCCGGTTCTATCTCTTGTCCCGCAAGGATCGGTCTTGGGTCCGGTCCTTTTTCTTATTTTCATTAATGATCTTCCGGATAATATCAGGTCATCTGTTCGGCTATTTTCTGATGACTGTGTCTTTTACATGAATATTACGCCATTGGATTGTCAGATTTTGCAAGATGACCTGAACAGCTTGGCCAAATGGGAAATGGATTGGCAAATGAAATTTAATGTTAGCAAATGTCATTCAATGAGGGTGACCCGGCTACATGCAAGCAGGCATATACAATTCAATTACACACTGCATCAGCAAACATTAGAACAGGTTCAGTCCGCTAAATACGTAGGCTTAACTATCACAGACGATCTTGATTGGGGTCAACATATTTCGGAAATTAAATGTAGGGCAACTAAGACTTTGAGTTTTCTTCAGCGCAGTTTGGCACTTGCACCTAGGCATGCTAAGGAAGTTGCATACAAAACATTGGTTCGACCTCAGCTTGAGTATGCAGCTCATATTTGGTATCCCTATAATGACACTCAGAGTGCTAAGGTGGAGAAGGTACAGAGGACTGCAAATGGGAAATGGATTGGCAAATGAAATTTAATGTTAGCAAATGTCATTCAATGAGGGTGACCCGGCTACATGCAAGCAGGCATATACAATTCAATTACACACTGCATCAGCAAACATTAGAACAGGTTCAGTCCGCTAAATACGTAGGCTTAACTATCACAGACGATCTTGATTGGGGTCAACATATTTCGGAAATTACATGTAGGGCAACTAAGACTTTGAGTTTTCTTCAGCGCAGTTTGGCACTTGCACCTAGGCATGCTAAGGAAGTTGCATACAAAACATTGGTTCGACCTCAGCTTGAGTATGCAGCTCATATTTGGTATCCCTATAATGACACTCAGAGTGCTAAGGTGGAGAAGGTACAGAGGACTGCAGCCAGGTGGACCTGCGGGAGATGGAGGAACACCAGTAGCGTCGGTGATATGCTAGACGAACTTGAGTGGCTATCCCTGGAGTCCCACAGGGAGAGGTCCTCCTTAACCTTCTTCTACAAGATACACTCCGGTACAGTGTCTCTTGACAAAAGACAAGTACTTGATCCCGGAACCCAACTTCAGGCGTACTCGGGCATCGCATGAATCACAATACACAAGACAATTTGCCTACAGTGATGCCCTGAAAAATTCATTTTTTCCCAGAACTATTCCGCTCTGGAATAGTATCCCTTCTTCAGTGGTCTCATCAAAGACCATTGAGGCATGCGTTTTAGTATGCCTCTGATCTATATCTTGTAAATAGTTTTAATGGTCTACCCCAAATGTTTTCCCCCTTGGCTAAATTCTAAATTTTGCCACCCACCCAAAACCTGAGGTGATGATCAGAAATTGATCGACTCAGTATCAGAAGATAGATAACAGTAAAGTCTTTTATAGGATTCAACAGAGTTCAATGATGTTTTGTTCTTGTTTGACTGAACAGGAAAAAGCACCTAACAGTCTAGTTCAAGTTGTATAAGTTGTGCCAATATGTTGGTGTCACTAGCCACATCTGATCATGCATGTGGCCCCCCACCCCCTCGCCCCCACTCCCGGGTGTGGACCCTTTGATTCTTGAATACATCTCTTTATTTTGGCAATGTATGAGTTTCTTATGTCACAGAAGACTGGGCACCTTGTCAGTACATGAGTGATCATGTCTTCAGCCTCCGGCCGCGAAAAGGTAAGAATTATCTTTTCTTTACACGATATCTATATTGATAGTCAAACCTGGAAAATTTACAGGTGCGTCTTGTCTTGTAAAATCTGCTCTGATTGGTCAAAAAATGTTGCATAAACCAATTGTAAAACTTGTTACTTTGACATTTCGTCACCAACGTCAGATTGTTTTGCTGTGTTTACACGGAATCAGAAAGGAGAAATAGTTCAATTTTCTTGGAAAATTTAGTAAAATATGGTCCACCATTGGAGTAAAAATGTTTCTTGAACGATTCAGGATCATTGTCATTTTACCTACGTAACTTTAAACTCGGAAAATGCTCTGAAAGTGAAAGTAGGTTTGGACCTCCATTTTTGAGCCTTGAGGACCTGTTTCCTTATTTTCACTGCTGATATTGATTCTGGAATTAATTGTTAGTGGATCTTCATATGTATTCAATCCTCTAATGAACTGGAAGTGAACGACATCCTTAATATTGTGAACCTTTTTTTTTTGTTTTTCCATTTTGATGTTACTGAACATGCATTGCTGAAGTGTCGCTTCTCAGTTTTTTGATTGTCCTTGTTGACAGTTTAGTTTACCCAACTACAGAATTTAAGTTTTGCAGGAAAAAGTGGGTGTTTCTGCTGAATAAATAATCAAATGTAAAACACTTTTGTCATCTTTATTTGCTTATCTGTGATATATTTACAAAAAACCACTGAAAATGGGAAACCTGTTGAATCGCAGTAACAGGTCAACTCCTAAATACAGGGATATTACACCAAATCACACCATTCCAGATGTTGCCCCAAAGGCAAAATCTCATCCTAACAAAAATTATGCATCAAACAGAATCAAAACCACAAAGTACACCATTCTTACTTTTCTACCAAAGAACTTGTTTGAACAGTTTCATCGGTTTGCAAATCTGTACTTTATATTTGTTGTTGCCCTTAACTGGGTGCCCCAAGTGCAAGCTTTTGGAAAAGAAATTGCTATGGTGCCTGTAGTATTTGTGTTAGCAGTGACAGCTTGCAAGGATGCTTTTGAAGACTTTAGAAGATACAGATCTGACAAGAAAGTTAACTTGTCTAAGTGTAGGATTTATAAAGAGGATACAAAGTAAGTATCAAAGCAGCAATAAGATGGTATAATATGCTTTATCCTTATAGCAGCATAGCCACTGACATATCAGATACGTTGTGCAGGATATATTTTTGTACGTTTTCTTTATCATGATATCCTACAATACCTTAATACTTTTCGCAGATTTGAACCATCAGCAGGCAACATCACACATTCAGACAAAAGTACACTTTTGAATATGGGGAGCGAGTTAGCCTAGTGGTAGAGCGTCTGGCTCCAAATCTAGAGGTCCAAGATTCGAATCTCACATTCTATAAGTAATTATGGTGAAGTATCCTGAAATGACAGAAAAAGTGTTGACTGAGGAGTTAATCACAATTCAAATAGCAAACAAATTAAATTTCTAGATGTACATGTACAACCTACCAAAATTTTTGGGTTTAATCGCTTTATCATAAAATTGCTTGAAATCTGAGATCAAGGTGCAGTTCATAGTTAAAACCTCATTATAGATTAAAGATCACATTCTGATCTGCCTATCTTCTAATACTGAGTCGATCAATTTATGGTCTAGTCTAGAGCTACACAAATTATCCTGTCTGAAAATGTGGACTCAATTCTCTGATAATTTTCAAAATACATGTATTTAATACTTGAAAAGAAGGAGCATCACATTTAAAATCATTTATGCCATCTAAACTGGCATCCTGCTATAAGGCCTTAAAAATGATATGTGTGTTTCAGCTTGCATGAATTTCTAAAATAGGGTCGGTAGGTTGGAAAACAAAATGGCTTATTCCTTGGAAATCCCTTATAACTGCCTAAAAATGTTGGGTCGGGGGTAAAAAAAAAATAGTCGGGAAACCGAAAACAAACCATTTATTTTTTCTAGGCTTAACAGTCATGTCCTTCACAAGGTTCAAGCTAGCCATGAAATTTAGTGAGAAATTTCTTCTCTCCAGAAAATTTGGGTGAAGTTTTGACTTAATAGTATTTTAGGTTTGCCCATATATTCTATGCCTTTTCACTTCTCCCTCAGCTGAAAATAGGTAGCTTACGATATTTTGTCCTAAAGTGTGTTTCCTAGTGTCTGACAATGTTTTTTTTTTTTTTAAGATATTTTGCAACTGTTTAAATTTAGATTTAATGTTTTCTTAGCACAATCAAGCATTTACTTTGTCGCAACATGTGCAGCAAAAAAATTGAAAATCGGTTTACAAATAAAAAAGTTCTGGTCAAAAACATTTTTGAATAGGGATTTTCTGTATAAAAATCTTATGAAAGAGCGGTAAATATTTTCCCACAAAAATTTAAAATTCTTGTTATTTCATTAAATTAAATGATGATTATGATTGCTCAAAATCATTATAAAATTACACAAATGACTTACTTGAGACAAAGCCTAAATTTTCGAAAAGTATCCATTTTAATGATCATGGATTATCTCCCTTGCCAATGCAAAATCCCTATACAAAATTCATTTTGGCCATAAAAACTTTATCTGTTGGTCGATTTTCAAAATTTTTCCAAGTGCTATTAGGACAAACTAAGATCAAGATTTTGACTTTGAAAGTTGAAAATAACTTACGTATCATCCTTCATACAATTTTTTTTCCTGCGAAAAACCATTATCACAGGCAAGTTTTTATATGGACCGGTAGCTAATTCCCTGTATTTCACCTTTTCAGGTTTTTTTTTTTTTGTCTGTTGGCGGCCCACTAGGGCCGTGGACATGTGGTACAATGTCAGATTTTGAAGTGAGACATTCCCAATCTGCATTTTACCTCTGACAGTTACATTGCATCCTTCAGCAAGACACAATTACTTCCTGTATAATACTTGATAAGTACCCAGGAGGTCTTGCATTCATTGCGGCATAATTGAAAAATTAATTGCTGGAAAGTTATTTAACTCCAACAATAAACTTTATCTTTTGTCTTGCAAAAATCTGCACCTTTACTGAGCAATAATATAGAAATGTCAGAATATTTAGAATCAGAAAAAATGTAAACATTTATAAATAACATTGAGTTCTCTAGTAATAATTTATTTGCTTTTCTTTATCATTTCTTGGTTGGTAACATTATCACCTGCTGCAAGGTTTAATAATGTCTTTTTCTATCAAAAATCAATAATTGAGCTGCCGCACCAGAAAACCAACAATCTGCATATGCGAAAACAAAGATGCAGATCAGCTGTGCAATAACCTTTGTTTTCCCTACATGGATAGTACAATCTTCTTCTTAAATCCAGAATTTCAAGCCCCTAGTCTGCTTCTGTATACAGCCAGGTTTGCGTCAGACCTGTTTGGAACTGCAAACTGTTGATTTTCTCATTGAGCGGCTCAATTTTATGGTGTGACAGCTTTCAGGCTGTTTCATATTACAGTCATTTTAAAAGATTAGGAAATGGGAAAATAGCATCATTAGCAAGAAAAAGATATCACTGGTTTTATAATAATAAACTACATGTATAATGTAAAGGTACATCTCTGAGGTAAATGGAATGCCATACATAAAATATTGTGGTTAACTGTCTACTGTCTGACCCACGATTTTGTCTCGTATCTAAATTTTTTTTTTATTTATTTATTTTTTGTTTACAAAAAAATTATCAGATTATGATTTGATAACAATATATCTAATAAACAATTCAACAATATATCAATTTATGCATGTTATGTGGGGAATAGTATTTTGTGAAATTGTATAAATTCTTGAACATGTATTTCTTGCTTTCTATGGCCTGTTATGAACAGGTTGGCGAATTAGTCACTGCATATTGTCAATTTGAACACACAGTATTGGCAGGTCCAACCCTACAGGATTCCCATGTTACTAAAATATTATTGTGACCCTTTGTTTGTATAAAGTACACTTAAGGCCCAAAAATAATATGTGTGTTTCAGGTTACATGAAATTTCAAAATAGGATTGGTAGATAGGAAAATATTTTTATTTCTTTGATTAACCGTAAAAAAACAGTTATTTATTTTGGAGGGTGGGGGAGTCTTTAATAGAAAAAACAAAACAAAACAACTTCCACACAATTATTCAATATTTGCAGGTTCCATCAAGTGGACTGGCAAGATGTCCGGGTCGGTGACATTATGCATCTGTCGTGTAACGACATTATACCTGCAGATCTATTACTACTCAGGTCGAGTGATAAATCAGGGATCTGTCATGTGGAAACAATGAATTTAGATGGAGAAACCAATCTAAAACAGAGGCAGTGTATCACGGGAATAAGATATGGGGTAGGTATTGTTTTTTGTAGGCATACATGTATAAAATGAGCCTGTGCGTGAGAAAACCAACACTTTGGGTTCCTACCAGGTCCGACAGAAACCAGCCTGTAAAGTCACAGAAGATGGTAAGAGGCTGGAAATTTTGGATTTAGAAAGTAGAGGCATTGTACTATCCAAGTAGCGAAAACAAAGGCGCTGATCAGCTTCGCCTATGCAGATTGTTGGTTTTCCTATGTCGCAGCTCAAATGATTTTGATTTTTGATGTGGGCATATTGTAGTAAATCATTCTACTGCCTCAAGTATCAACTTTAAAAACAACAATTCATCTTTTTGTCTGGTTTATGGCCGTAAGGCAAGATTTTTGACCAACATGTGTAAAACTCTGCAGATAGGAATTCTTTTGACAATGCATGTCTACCTACTATAGTTATTTTGGCACACATTTAACTCATTTAAGCCTGGCGTCCCTTTTATGGGACATAGGCAAACAGCATAGCCCCAGATGTGACGCCGCAGAACTCAGTGTCCCATCTGGGCTATTCTGTTTTTTTTTTTTTTTTTTTTTTTTTTTTTTTTTTTTTTTTTTTAAGGTGTTATGTAAATTTATTACCCCGCATATTACGAGGAGGGGGTCGGGGATCCCCCTCACCCGTTTACAATGCATGCACTATAAAGAACAATATTACACTCACACTTTCTCTTTCATACCTTCATTACCTTCATTTTTACTTATACATTTAGTAATAAATGGTTGTTAAGTATGGGGTTTCCTAAATTTGTAGATTTCTACAATAAATTGTCACACCTTTTTTTTTTCATAAGTGTAGAGAGAGATGGGAGAGGAAGAAGGAGAAGGTTTAATGGTTAGACCTCTCAGCCCATTAGTATGTGTGTGGTTCAAATCAAAGTGAGGTCTTCCACAAAAGAAAAAGAGTAATCTGTCATGCGGGGTTGGCCATTTATTGTTCTCTTATAGCCTTTTCAAAAATTGTTTGTTTTTTTTGTTGTTTATTCAATTATCTTGGGTGGTGTTTTGGATAGGTACTTAGTACTGATTAAAAGTTCTCTTTTTGATTTTTTTTTCTTGTTTAGATTTTGTGTCTATTGTTTTAATTTTTGGTAAAACTATTAAATTTAACTAATGAGGCGTAGATCACCAAGCAAGGGATGTTGTAGATACTTCTGTTCTGATCACTGTGGAATCCATGCTGGTCTATTTATAATGCATTACATTAATAGTGGGGTTAGCCCAGACTCCAAAGACAATCAAACAAAGTATCGTCATCAGAATCCCATACATAAATAATTACTATTTGCCCCTTGCTTGTGTGATCTAATTTATGCTATCAATTTATGTCAAATAAATTGCTAAAAGGTGTCCAGGTTTCTAGAAAAATCTGCAGTCTATTATTCTCTAGTGCTATTTGTTTGTGGCTTTGCAGTATTGACTGGACGTGTATTTTATATTCTAGAAATGTCAAATGTCTATGAGTGCCTTTGCACATATTGATGTAGTATTTTGCAACAAGCATTAAAAACTGGATAATGTCTGATGTGTTTTGAGGATAAATTCCTAGAATAAATTTGCATTCATCCAAATTTAATAAGACACCAATTTCCTGAAATTTGTCCTTTACTTCATTTAAAAATTGTTGTGTATTTGGGCACTTCCAGAATAAATGTTCAATAGATTCTTCATTATTACCACATAAAGAGCATGTAGGACTATCAATCATTTTCATCTGATGAAGTAATTTATTTGTTACTAAAATTTTGTGATTTATGCATGTTTGAAACCATCTAAGCTTTGTACACTTTGTTATTTTGAAAGGTGCCAAAAATATATATTCCCATGACTTTTCATCAATATGATATAGGTGGTTCCATCTTCTTTTTCCTGATGGTTCATCATTATTTTTATTTAGCACATTATAAATGTTTTGGGAGCCTTTCTTCTGATTAAGTATTGATTTTATTGCTTTTGGAAGTATGGGTCCAATAAAAGTCATTTTAGTGTTACCCTCATTATGTTTTTTCTTCATGAATTTTCTGAGACATTCAATGACTCCTTGATATTTTAGAAAATTTGTATTTATTGTTGTTGACTGAGAAAATGCATGAAAATTAAGAAAGTTACCATTACTGTCCATAAAATCACGAATGTAAAAAATTCCTTTCTCTAACCATGACTTGTAGAAAAAACTCTTGCCATCAATTAATAGATTTTTATTGTAAAAGATAGGTGTTTGGTAAGGATTGGATTCATCCCAATCAACATCTAGCTGTTGCTGAAACTCTGCTAAAGCTTTGAAAACATCTTTCCAAAAACAATTTTTTATGCTATTTAAAGCTGATGCTACATATGATGAGCCGCAACAAAATACATTTTCTATATTCACCTGTTTTTTTATCAGTAATTGCCATTTGCTCTCTCTTTGAAGAATACGTCTTAACCATGTTATTTTTAGAGCTTGATTAAATGCAATCAAATTTATCATATTAAGCCCACCTTCTAAATATTGCTTAACAACTACCGACTGCTTTATTTTAGCTCTTCCATACCATAGAAAATCATAGAACATGCCACTAATAATATTTAATGTCTCTGTGTCAGGATTGGGTAGAGCTGTCAATAAATGAATTACTTTTGGCAACAAAAGGGATTTGATAACAGTAATTTTCCCCAAGGGGGAAAGAAATCTTCTTCGCCATATTTTTATAGAATGTTTTATTTGTACTATTTTATTAGCATAATTCATTTTTATCATTTTATCTAAGTCTACATCAAACATTATTCCAAGTAATTTAAATTGAGTTGTTCCCCATGAGAGTTTCCATCTTGTTTTGATGGCCTCTGTGCTGTATTTTTTTGCTCCTATCCAGACCACTTGCGTTTTATCAAAATTAGTTTTTAAGCCTGATATGTTTGCAAAATTTTCAAGTTCCTGTAATGTCTCCTCAAGGGAAGTTTTTGATCCATCTAGAAAAGCTGAGGCATCATCTGCATATTGTGAAAACTTAAGTTCAATGTTACCTATTTTAATACCCTTTATATTTTTATTTTTATTATTTCTTAACCTAATGGAGAGGATTTCTGCACACAAAATAAACAAATAAGGTGAGATTGGGTCCCCTTGTCGACAACCACGGCCTAACTTAAAAAAGGGAGATAAATGTCCACACTGAGTGACTGCAGAACAAGCATTTTTATTGAAAATGTTTATCCAACTTATAATAGAAGGTCCAAACTTAAAAAAATTTAGTACTTTGTTGATAAAAGACCATGACACTGAGTCAAAAGCTTTTTCAAAATCTATGAGAAGCAATAACCCTGGTATGTTTTGTTCTTCCGTAAACTGCAATACGTCATATACAAGTCTTGTGTTTTCACCAATAAACCTACCTTCAATAAAGCCTGTTTGATCTGTATTTATTAACTTATCTAATACTTTTTTAATTCTGTTAGCAATGCATCCAGATGCGATTTTATACACTGTATTTAATAGAGTTATGGGTCTCCAGTTTTTTAAATAATTTCTACATTTCTGGGCTATTCTGTTAGCTTAGAGGAATTTCTTCGAAAAATTGAATAAAAATTAAAAATCACTCCTAACACCCCTAACTCATCCAATTGATAATGATGGGTGAATCCATTCGTCAAATATGGGTTAACAAACCAATTCTGAGTGTTAGATCTGAGGAGAGGTGCCATATATTGGCCCAAATTATGTACTAAAAACTTGTGTGACTTTTCTTTTAACCCATATATGATGTCATTATCATTTGGGTGAGTCCACTTTGGTTTTTAGGGGCATCAGGAGTGATTTTTAATTTCTATACCATTTTTCGATGAAATTTCTCTAAGCAAACAGAATAGCCCCAGATGGGATGACGCGTTCTTCGGCATCTCATCTGGGGCTATTCTGTTTGCCTATGTCTCATGAAAGGGACGCCAGGCTTTTATGAGATAAAGATGATTCATTTTTCACCAGTTCCTGAAAATACTACATGTCATTACGAAAACATGCCCATGCAATATATAGAGATTTTTAAAGTTGTAAAAAATGAAAATTATCTGTGGAAATCTTAGGATGTTTTTCTTATTTTTGCTCAAAACATAGATTGTGGGTACACGTTAGAAATGCCTCATCGAGGCGGTTCTAACGAGTACCCACAATCTATGTTTTGGAGCAAAAATAAGAAAAATAGGTATACATGTACCTCTGCAAACCCCATTTTTTCTATATAAAAGTAGGGTTCAAGGGTTCTACTTTTCATGGACATGTTTTCCTGATGTTCTGATTTTTATTGCAGCGTGAGGGTTACAAAGCATCCAAGTTCAAGTATGTCATAGAATGTGACCAGCCAAATGCGGAGATCTACAAGTTCAATGGATTTATGTAAGTTGTTCCATACCACAATTTAGTCTGGACACTTTGTTCAGTAGGTCAGTATAATAAACAATTTTGGTTTCCAACCAGGTTTGACACAAACCGGCCTGTACATTCAACCGAAGAAGACTAGAAGCTTGAAATTTGGAATGTAGGAAGAAGGGCTAATGCTATCTGTGTAGCAAAAACGCTGATCTGCTGTGCAGTTACTGTACAGCTTATCTGCGCTTTTGGTTTTGCATATGCAGTTTGTTAGTTTTCATATGCTGTGACTCAAATTAGTTGAGCAGAAAAACAAAATGAACTGAAAGACCTTTTTGTTGTCAATCAACAAATCCATTTTTTCTCCAGGGTCATTTATTTTTCTTTCCTTGTTACTGATAACAAGTTCATGTCATGGTTACGCAAAATTGTTCAGATTATTTTTCTCAATTTTCTGTGATTTTATTGGATTTAAAATACATGCCTGTTCCTGGGACATATGAAAACCCGATTCAAACAGACATATCAACATAATTATGTATAACTACATATATTAACATAATTATGTATAACTACATATTGCGTCTAGCCCTTGCAGCCTGTCTATATTTACTTGAAGAAATACACAGCAATTATTGTTGTTATTTTGTAACCACGGCATCTGCTCCATTGGACACAGCAGGCAAATTGACTTTTCAGTTTAAACGTGGTACAATTCAAGACATCTGGGGCCAGTTGTTCAAAATTAAGGATGTCGTTAGTTAAAGATTTGTTTAATTTTCAAATGGCAATATTACAAATACACTGTTATTTTTTGTTGAAAAATGTGAGAATCCTATGCATTGCCTAAAGGTCTAAAAGGTAAAGCCAGAATACCAACAGATGACCTTATCCCAAAGAATAGGCGTTGTAGAAATCAACACTCTTTGGCTTTTCAGATACCTTCAGCTAGCAAAGAAGCGTACAAAAGTAGTTTCTTTCCACAGACTATCAGGGACTTGAATGACCTCCCTGATTCACTTATCTCCTCTGTTGAAATGTCTGATGACTGTGTGTCCAAGTTCGCTACACTCGTGCGTTCAAGGGACTAATTTCTCCCCCATCCGAACCCCCTGGTGAAATAATGTCATTTTGGCGTGTCACCAGTAAACTATTCAGGTTCAGATTCAGATTGCAAAGGATTCTCACATTTTTTCAACAAAAAATAACAGTGTATTTGCTTATGCAGTCGGTATGTACGATGATGTTAAGCTAACAAAGTTTTGAACAACTGGGCCCAGGATAACATGTCCGTGAAATGTAAACCCCCTTATACCCCACTTTTATACAGTGAAGATGGGGTGTACAGGGGTATACAATTGTTTTACCCAAAACATAGATTGTGGGTACTCATTAGAACCGCCTCGGCGAACCACAATCTGTTTTTTAGCTAAAATATATATAAAAAAAAAAAATTGAAGATGCATGCGCGGATCCAGAAATTTTCATGAGAGGGGGTCCAACGAAAATGGTAATTTTTGGTCACAGACGAGGGGGGGTCCCACCCCCAAAAAATCCCGAAATTACCTTTTTTTAGGTAAAATTTTCAAATTCCAGGGGGGGGGGCGTCCCCCACTCTGGATACGCGCATGAGATGGTTGGTTTTCTCATGCGAAGGCTCATATTACAGTTTTACAGCCCTAAAATCTTGCAATTTAGGTATTATTTGCATGTTCACATATTTATTTTGACATGCTGTTGTCTGAGTACCATTTTAATAAAGTCAAATTTCTGGCAGTGACGGATTGCATAACAGCATGCCCATTGTTGTATACAGGGTATAGTTTTCACTTGAATAAATATATGGTGTTCATTTAAATGAGGTGAACTGTAAAAATGCAAAGGTATTCAATGTAGTACATGTATTTTGGGGCTGATCTAAGAAGTCCATTCTACTTTTTTCATCAGATTTGCACTGTTTGGCAAGACCTTGTTTGGCAAGACCTCTTTGAAAAGTGACTGATAACAGTAATATTCCACCCTCAGGGATTTTTTTCAGGTGTCTCAGGGGCCGAAATAAGGCCCCATTCCCAATGAGATTTAGGAGAATTTTTTCCCAATTTGTAGAAAAAAAAATCCCAATCACAGCTGAAAATTATTTTCAATAGTTCAATTCCTTGTGAAATATAAGTTCTGCTGTTTGAAATTTATGCTATTTAGCTTGGTATTTTTACTATTTTATGTTATTATTAAATGTTTCTAAATGCATAAGCTTGATAAACTATGTTAACTTGGTAATAATATCAATTTTGAATATTCTGAAAATTTCCCAAATTCAGGGTTTACGTCGCTAATTTTCCCAATCATAAAGGCCCTAGGGCCCCTTCCCAAAATTGCCAAAAAAATCCCTGACCCTACATATAGACTATATATATATATACCCAGTAGAAATGTATCTGGTTTAGGAATGTTAAACGCAATATTAGTTCGCTCTTCATGACCATGACCATCGATGTGGTCAAAATCAGTTAGCCAGCTATTTTCATCCTTAATGACTTTTGTCACAGCCTTGAGCCGTGTTGTGAGAAAACCGGATATTTGCCTGGGCGAAAACAAAGGCATAGATCAGCTGTGCAGTTCTGATCAGCAAATTTGTTTTTGCTGCATGGATAGTACTATCCCTCCTCTTCTTAAATACTAAATTTCAAGCTTCTAGCCTGCTTCTGTGACTGTACATGCTGGTTTGTGTCGCACCTGATCAGAAACTCTGAAGACCGGTTTCCTCGTGTCGCAGCTCATATGAGAAGACTCTCTACCCACTGTGGCTGCACTTTTAAAGACTTACTTCTGAAGGAGCTAAAAGTGGTACCACTGTTTATTCGGTTAATGACCCCTAATGGGACAATATGGTCCTTAGATCAAAGGACTGTCATAATGAGGTGATTATGACATCTCTGCAGGGGTTCATAGAGGTCCCTACATAATACCTGTTGTTCCACTGTTTATTGATTTTATGGTCCCTGATAACCTGTGCAATATCTGTTATCCGTATCTGTATCTTCTGGTATATTTCACTCCGGGAGAGAGAGCGCGAGATTTCGTCGCGTGTTAGGAGAGCTTCTTTAAAACGGTCTCGTCTCTGCGTGCACGATGCTGTCTGGCATGTGGTTCCAACTGCCTCCCTCAGCAATCAATATTGATTTTTCCTGTTTTGGCCCCTACCTGTATTCTGAGTCATTGTCAGGGCACTAGGTTTTCTATTGCCCTGTCCCTTATCTAATGACTCTCAATAGACATGGAAATATGTCTTTAAGGGTGAAATGTAAACCCCATTATACCCCAAAATTGGATTGTACCACCTTTAAATGTCTTGCACTTTTAAATGTCATGCACTTTTAAGGCCAGTTTTCTCATGATATGGTTCAATCTTACAGTCTCAAGTATCAGAACAAGGAAATAGAAAAGAAATTGTAATCTCAAATGACATAAAATTGATCCGATTTTCTCAAGTTTGGTACCAGGATATACATGTACAATTATCCACTGTGTAAAATTTATTTATTGATGTACATATGTACATGTATTGCTGACAGCATCAGTATGCAACATATTGTTTGTGGCATAAAACGGATGTTTCTCTACTGAAAAAAAGAAAAAAAGAATGTGTGTGAAATAAGGCAAAGGAACCCCCATTTCTACATGTGAACCCCCTCTTCAGAAATCTTGGATCCGCCACTGAATTTCTTTAATAAATTAAGTCACATATTTGCCTGCCAATTTTCATTTTAGCACATTCAATCCTCTAAAAAAAGTGGACATGATGCACCATCAGAACTCTTATGCTTTAAATGTTGTGACAGTAGGTCATTAAGTCGCATAAATAGACGACTTGAATATGGTTTTCATTTGACCATAAAGAAAATTAAGTTTCATCATGTTTATGATCATTTATTGCCTCTAACATGAAGTACATGTTTTTTGGGATTGAAGCCTAGCTAATATTGACTGTCTTTATCAATGCTGATAAACTTAAGTAAGCTAATACTGCGATAAACGTTATTTTGATGGGTACGTCGACATTTGCTGACATTAACATAGTCATTGACACACTTGTAGAGAAAAAGTTGGATCAAGCCCTCTTAATGTAATGTTTAGTTTTGATCATAATTATTTTGCAATTGTTGTCCTCATGTGAGGGTAACATTGCGGTTTGTTCACCTGAGGCAAGTATTATTATCCAAAGTTTTAAGTTTCATAGTTGGCCTAGGATGCTAGGAATGTCAAATAGTGTAGACCGTCCCAAGATCACAACTCGGAACAGTTTGATCTTGGTCTGTCCTGTGGGCTTCAGGGTGATAAAAAACATATATGTAGCGTTAGAACACTTTTCCTGCAAGTCAGTGACATTCATCTGCATGGTTACTTGGATTTTACTGTCTTTGTTGATATGGCCATTAGTGTAGACCAACCCAAGATCACGACTCGGAGCCCGGAATAGTGTGATCTTAGTCTACACTATTAGCTCAAGCGCTGTCTGGGTGATAAATTGCATAAAGCATTAGGCTACATATTCAGCAAGTCAGTGACATTTAGTTGCATGGTTTACTTGGATTTTATTCTCTTTGTTCATGACGATGTACATGTTTACACTTAAAAAAAGACATAATAAGGCAACTTAAATTCTGCATCTACTGGTCAGTGGCCTAAGACCACTGGTTAGTGTCCTACTTTCCATATTAATGTCCTGATTAACACTGTCATGTTTAAGATTGATATAACAATATTTTGACATGGGAAAACCTGCTTTCCTTATTTGGGTAACACAAACTTCCAGTATATTTTGTTAATTGCCTACTTTGCCTAGTTTTGCCTATGCGAAAAAACAAAGGCGCAGATCAGATGTGCAGTAACTGCTCAGCTGATCAGCACCTTTGTTTTCGCTACACAGATAGTACAATTTCTCTTCTACTTATATCCAAAATTTCAAGATTCTAGCTTTCTAAGGTGGGTGTATAGGCTGGTTTGTGTCGGATCTGGTTGGAAATTCCGGTTTCCTTGCGTCGCGGCTCATATGTAATTTCTCTAGGCTTTAAGTCTGTCATTCAAAACCTCTACCAAAACAAGCCTCGATAACAGGCTAACTAACAGCATGGGTTGGTTTTGAAACTGAAGACACTGACATTTTCTCATGATGCAGCCCATTTGAAGACCAATCATCGTATGACAACTTTGCATCATCTGTCATATTACATAAAGTCATCAAAACTTTACTGATTATAGCCTTGGAGAATGATACAGTGTGAAACTGACAAGTCTAGTTCTGTTTTGGTTTTGATAAAAACATGATTTGTTTGTACCTGAAAAATACTGAATGAATAAGTGACTGCAAGTGAGTCATCCGTCAAACCACCCATCATTAGTATTCATTTTTATATTGACCATTCAAATCAGCACATTAGCTAACGGTCAGTGATGGTTAGACAACAAGGGGGTTAGACAAACAAACCAACACATGCTTTTTACAGTGCAAAAACACAGTGTTTGTCTAAGGAAATAGGGGTGGGCGTGGTTATACCTTGCTGGCGGAGGAGTCAATTGTTGTTGTTGCTGAAATCCCATTTGTTATTCATAGTGGTTAAACTGCTTGTCTTGTGAACCAGAGGTCACAAGTCTGAGCCAGGGCTTCTCCAGTATCTTCAAAGATACATGAGCCAGAGTCCTTAACTCCAATATTGGAGTTTTAAACTCCAACTTTTTGATTCTGACTCCAACTTTTTAGAAAGCCCCAATAGTAAAGTATGGGAAGAGTCCAACATTTTAGAAAATACCTCATTTTTACTCCAATTTTCAAAATCCTAGTGAGAACTCTGTTGAGCCACCTCGTGGGAAAACCAACAATATGGTTTCCGACCAGGTCTTACACAAACCGAGCTGTACAAGCACAGAAGATAGCTAGAGGCTGGAAATTTTGGATTTAGAAAGTAGAGGAATTGTACTATCCATGTAGCGAAAACAAAGGCGCTGATCAGCTTCGCAGTTACTGCGAAGCTGATCTGCGCCTTTGTTTTTGCATATACAGATTGTTGGTTTTGTCATGGCGCGGCTCACTTAAAACCACCAGCACCACCAACTTGCTAGCATTATTGGGCTACAGGCTTGTTAGAGTCTAATACTGCTAGCAACTAGTGTTTTAGATACAGTTTCTGTAGCTAGGGGACATGTATAGACTGTTGGTAAGATGCGACTGAGTTTTCTGTCCATATTCTTTGGAATCCATGGCATAATCCTGACTTCATGCTATAATTTTTGATCAGTTGATCACAAGTTCAAGGTGTGTTTTGATTATTGAATAGTTATGTTTCATAAACCCTATTGAATTTATGGCCATTGAAAGGTATTCCTTGAACAAACAAAGTGTTCAATTTTACTTTGCTTGAAGTCCCCAATGTAAACAATGACACACAGTCCAGTCTGGGTTTTGAGGTGTTTATGGTCATTTGCCTAAGTTTTGTAATAGACTGTATGCCAACTTGAGCAGTGTAGAACCCTCAACAGGTTTTGTCTTGGATGTCACTGTTTGTAATAAAATTCTTACCTTTTTGAAGCATTTCGCTGCTTTTAGGCTTCTTCTGGATTTTATGGCTATTTTTGAGTAACCATATTTTTAGAAACTTTACAGTTTTGTACTCATCAATATTTAATATTTGCACTGATATGATAGTGGGGAATTAGCAACAGTATTACTTCATAGTAAGATGAAAAGATGTTGCTTATATCATCTTGCAACTCTGAATAATGCTTATAGAATTGCAAAATGACTTGCAAACCTGAAAAGCAGGGCATTTGGAAATAAAATGAAGATTCTTGTCTAAATGCAGCCCCTGTTTTGAGTTTAACATAACTTAAACTGCCCGCTGTAGTGTGTAAAGCATCATTTGATTGGTTGGTTGAAGACCTTTACGCCATGGTCAACAGCTAAGGGTCTGTAGGGACGGTCAGTTGTCCTAGCCACACCATACCCAATCAAGCCTCCTATATACAGGTTACCAGTATTGAGTGCTTATTTGAGCCGCCTCGTGGGAAAACCAACAATGTGGGTTTTGACCAGGTCCGACACAAACCAGCCTGTACAAGCACAGAAGATGACTAGAGACTGGACATTTTGGATTTAGAAAGTAGAGGAATTGTACTTCCGAGTAGCGAAACCAAAGATGCTGATCAGCTTCGCAGTTACTGCGAAGCTGATCTGCGTCTTTGTTTTCACATATGCAGATTGTTGGTTTTCCCATAAGACGGCTCATTTGTTTCACCTCTAACTGACTGATGCTCCTCTTGAATCAGTGGAATTGGAAGAATGACTGAGAAAGTAGATACGTAGGAAGTTGTTGCTGTGTGGCTCCATCCGGACATTTGTGACGGAAAATTATTGACTGGGATGCTAAACCACTAAAAACAAGAAAATAAAATCCGGTCTTGTATATTTCAGTAAGCTATCTGACAAGCCAGAAGACATTGTACCAGTCAACCAAAACAACATCATCCTGCGGGGTTGTGTGATGAGAAACACCGACTGGATAGAGGGAATAGTCGTCTATGCTGGTGAGTGCAACAAACAGACTGATCAGCCTCAGGACTGTTCATATCTACAGGGGCCTAAAACTAAAAGAAGCCACATTCTCGGTTAGGGAAGTACAGTGGCATATTGGTAGAGCATTGAACAATCGAGTGGTCTTGGGTTTGATCTTGGTGGCACCGAGTTGTGTTCTTGAGCAAGACACAACTGTCATTAACTACCCGGAGTACTGGTTGAAACCCAGAGAGTGGCGACTTTGTCCCAACATTACTGAAAAATTGTTGACTGTGATGTTAAACCTCAATACAAACAAACAAACAAACATTCAAAATTGAAATTTCTATCAAATCATACAGAGTTCCCAAATTTTGTCACCATGGTCACTTCTGAAATTTTAATTTCCAAATTGTTGGTCAATTTCCCAATATCAGAAAAAATACCCGATTCCCAAAGTACCTGGACGATTCATATGGTCTGTATACATGGGAAACACAGAACAGTTTGCTATGATATCCATCGATAAGCTTTAGTTAATATGGTAAAACCCTGAAAGGATGTATCTCATTCCAAATACAGACTCATTGCACATCGAAGTTAGTCTTAACCGTTTGCCTATGTCTTAGGTCATTACAGTTGAGCTGCATCATGAGAAAACCAAAATTTTGCCTATGCAAATACAAAACAGAAGATCAGCTGTGCAGTAACTATTCAGCTGATCAACGCCTTTGTTTTTGCTAGTCGGATATTAAAATTCTTCCTACTTATACCCAAAATTTCAAGATTCTAGCTTTCTTCTGTGGCTGTACAGGCCGGTTTGTGTCAGACCTTGTCGGAAACCCCAAAGACCGGTTTTCTCATGACACGGCTCAATTAATCTGTAGGTTCCAGTCTTGGCCAGTAATAACCCAGTGGGCACATGACGTCATGTGCCGTCATAATGACGTCATATCAACGTCGATGCGACGTCATGACGTCGCATCGACGTCGATCTGACGTCATTATGACGTCATGGCCTGCTGGGAAGATAGTGATGTCACTTGAACCCCTGACAGACAGGTCTCATAGTTTTGATTTGTATAAATTTATAAATGCTATAAAATTGTTATTGGTTTGACCTAGATTTCATGTCAACTGATCCTTTATGAAATACCAGGTTAAAGTAAACTGGTGTTTTTATGCAAAATTCCAAAGTTTGTTTGACATCATCATGGAAATATGAATCTAAAGGTAATCCCAGGTTTGTTTACACTTTCATGGTGTAATCGTGGAGTAAGTGCTGATAGCAGTCCAAAAAATGACCCTATGACCCATGATTCCTTGTCACCTACAAAGCTAGGTCAAAGTCACTGAAATCTTGTCTATTGATCTTCAATAACTTTTACAGTCAATTAATGGTTCATAAGATATTTCTCTTACCTCCAAGTTTTAGAGTTAAAATGTTTTCTAGTCCTATTTTAAATGGTTAAGCTTGGCCAAGAAAAGTGTTTTTACAGTAACAGACGGTCCTAACATGACCTCATTTGTTTCTTGGTGGACATACAACAACAAATGAGCCCCCTCGTGGGAAAACCAACAATGTGGCTGTACAGTCACAGAAGCAGGCTAGAAGCGTGAAATTTCGGATGTATGAGGAAGAGGAATTGTACTATCCGTGTAGCGAAAACAAAGACGCTGATCAGCTTCGCGGTTACCGCGAAGCTGATCTGCGTCTTTGTTTTTGCCTATACAGATTGTTGGTTTTCCCATGTAGCGGCTCAAATCAAACAAACAAATAAAAAGAAAAAATGGGTTCATTATAGTGTTAGATAGTATAGATATAAACCATAATTATAATGCTATGAGTATGTTTTGCAGGTCATGAAACAAAGTCTATGATGAACAACAGAAATCCCCGCTACAAGCGCAGTAAGCTGGAGAGAGCATTGAATCGTGATGTGATCTGGTGTGTCATCATACTGCTGTTCTTGTGTTTCTTCTGTGCTGCTGGTACGTAGGAGTTATGAGGCCAATAATTTTTAGTGCATATTCTTGTATCAATGAACAAGTCTTTTATACACAATGTATTTTAGGTCTAATGCTACATGTAGTATATGTAAGTGCAGCTCTGGTGACCAGCTTGACTCTTACATGGTCATATACAGTATGCTGGATGACTTAGGACTTCAGCTTCTTGCTTAGCTAAGACTGATCAGACTGGCCAGCCTAGACTGAAACCAGTCCACATTTGGAACAAAGTCAACACTGCTGGGTTTCCTTGAAAGCAGCTCAAATGACATTACATCAGGATAACATGTCCGTGCAATAAATACCCCCTTATACCCCACTTTTATATTGTGAAATTGGGGTTTGCAGGGGTATAGTTTACCTATTTTTCTAATTTTTGATCTGAAACATAGTTTGTGGGTACTCATTAGAACCGCCTTGTTGAAGAGGTTCTTATGTGTACCCACAATCAATGTTTTGAGCATAAATGCATTAAACAACAAAAATTTTCCATTGAAATTTTCATTTTTTTACATCTGGAAAAAATCTCTGTATATTGCATGGGCAAGTTTTCATAATGTCTAGAATTTAGGATTGGTGAAATATCAAGAAAGGCATCAATTGACTCTCAGTATAACCAAGCACAGCAAACTGCAGACAGCAAAATTTGGTTTAAAATGATTGAAATGTTCTTTTTGACAATAATACCATTCACTATCACGAAACTGACAAAAACTAAACTTTATATGATTAGCAGAATAATTACATCCAAGACTTTGATCAGACAAGGGCCACATTGGTTTTGCTTTGATACGGCTCAATATGCTGTAAGAAATTGTGCAGTGCATGGAAATAGTGTTGGATTTCATATTAATGAAGCTGAAAGTCGTCATTTATGATCTTTTCATTAGTTTGACAGTGCTCCAGATAATTTTTTTCTCAATCAGTACGGTACTGGTCAAAATTTAAGCCAATCAGTATCCAGATTTCGGCTTCAGTATCTGTTCTATTTGCCCACGAAAAGACTTTTAAGTCCAACCCTGTGAAAAATTTGAGCATAGGTTCCCCTGTATTTTGCATTTTATTCTTCGCCCTCTCCTTAATAACCCAGGCCTATTGAAAGATATGGGCAAGACAGAAGTAAAAGGGAAGGTGGGGGAGTACATTGGCTCATAAAGACTTGCAAGTCTTGACTAAGTGTCAGCGTCCAATGCACAACCTTTCCCCTTATTGACCTTAGATAGATATGAAAATGCTACATACTCTGGTTTCAAAGCGATGTATCAGCTTAAATACATGGTGGAATTTTGTGAATTTGGCGTGTCACCAGTACAATCACGACTTAAAACCCCAAGATTTTCACCGTTTTCCATCGATGTTTACTTAAGAAATAGATCAGCTCTAGCAGTGAATTGTTGAGTAATAATTCACTGTTTGGAGGTCAGTTGTAAAGAAGATCAAATCACGAGCGCGTAGCGCGAGTGATTTATCTTCTTACAGCTGACCGACAAACAGTGAATTATTACTCAACAATTCACGCACTTGAGCTGATCTATTTCGATTCTAACACACAATAAACGGAATAAATGTTGCTGAAACCGTCGATATCGTTCAGCTTTCCGCCATTGCATTGCAGATATCCCGCCAAATATTTGACTGTAATGCTGGTATTTACACACACTTATTACGTTTATTGTGCGCTAAAACGACGTTTCACCGTCTAACGCTGCTTTGTGGGATAGCTGACGTCACAAATACCGCAAAGTAACGTCACGCTTATTCGCCCAGTGAAATTGTTGCACAATATAACACGTTTTTTACCATTGGCTATGTAGGCGAGGTGTGTTAGAATTGCATTTAACTCCGGAAACAAATGTTCTACTTTCGTTTTCGTTGTAGTAAAATATGCCAACTACCAATGTAAGCGCGAATTTGATTGGTTGAAATTTAAACAAAGCTAGAAATTCGTACTTTGTGGACTAATCGTATGTGACGACTTTTCGTGGCACTCGGGAAGCGTTGTAAATAAAATAATTATGGGCCTCATAAAAGTGGCATGCGGAGAAATCTGCCTCAAATTAGCAGCACTCGGGGGATAATTAGTTAAGGTTACGGTCAATAAGCGTAACCCAACCGTACCGGTCATTTCGTTCCCGTTTTTGATACTGACAAAATTTCAATTTCTACCGTATCTGCCAAAATTAAGTCCGTAAATTACGGCTGTACGGACGCTATCTGGAGCACTGAGTTTGATATCAAATGAGCCACCGCATGGCAAAACCAACAATTTGCTTAGACAAAAACAAAGGCGCAGATCAGCTTCACTTCACGGATAGTACAATTCCTCTATTTTCTAAATCCAAAATTTCCAGCCTGTAACCATCTTCTGTGACTGTACATCCCGGTTTGTGTCGGACCTGGTCGGAACCCAAAATGTTGATTTTCTAATGCACAGGCTTAAATAACAAGACTAATTGTGCTTCAGTTGCCATTTGAAAGACCTTAATAAGGTAAATGCAGCTATCTGGTGACAATGCTGAATTGCAGGTTGCCAATGGCAAAGCCTTTTGATGTAATTATTTTCCTAGTAGGACATGAAATTTGTTTAGTTTCCCTAAAATTACCTGTTTATGCTGTAGGCAAACATTGCAGACTAGTAGCCGATGATGAATAATGTTGCATCTGAGCCGCCTCGTGGGAAAACCAACAATGTGGTTTCCAAACAGGTCCGACACAAACCGGCCTGTACAAGCACAGAAAAGAGCTAGAAGCTTGAAATTTTGGATTTAAGTAGAAGAGGAATTGTACTATCCGAGTAGCGAAAACAAAGGCGCTGCGTCTTTGTTTTCGCCTATGCAGATTGTTGGTTTTCCCATGAGGCGGCTCATCTAATGATTGAGCTTTGGGTATCTATTGAAAGTGCCTGGCTAATTTTAGCGTTGATATTAGCGGACAAAAGTTCAGTTTCTCTATTTCCAAAATCCAAACAGCTTCTGTCCATCAGTTATGGCTGAATGACTTAAATTCCGGATTTGTTCATGATTCTTGATGATGGCTTTGCTTAGAATGTGCTTTTACTGTAAGTTCAGAAATATTCATGCGACTTATTTCATGAATTTTCATTTTCTGAATTTGCAAGTAAGGCGGCCCCTGTGGCCGAGCGATGAAGAGCGCTGTTTCTTAATCACTCGATCATCTCACCGCTGTGTCTGGTGTGGGTTCGAGCCCCGCTCTGGCCACATGTGAGACAAGCTAAGTTCTGCTTGCAGGTGTGTCAGGTGTTTTTTCTCGGGGGTTCTCCCGTTTTCGCCCCACCGACTGATTGGCCGGTCTCATATGAGCTGAAATAATCTTGAAGGGGTCGAAAAACTGAATTAAAAAAAAAATAAAATAAAATTTGCAAGTTTTAAAGTTCTCATTCAGTCTATGAAGCTTATAGGAAGGCTTTATTACTGACGGCTTTTGAATTTGCAAGGCACAAATTCTGAGAAAAAACAATAAAAAATAAGTTCTGATTGTTGGTTTGGTTTTTTCCCACCTCGGTTTTTGGAGTGGGGATCTCTTTCTGATTGCGCCTTTTCCTGATCTTTGCCTACTTGTACCTTTTCATGAATATTTCTGAATTGACAGTACATAAATCTACCTATATTTCAGGGAGTGCCCTGTGGCTGGGACAGTACGAGGACAGTACACAGATCATGTTTATACCCTACGAGAGCTCGGAACAGTTCAACCCTTATTTCAACGCCTTTATAGTATTCTTCACATACATTATCATCTTTCAGGTTAGTCGTTTTTAGAATTTACTGTGATTTTTTTTCATGTCCATTATAGTGTTGTGGTGGTGGTGTTTGTGGTTTATGTTCCACTTAACAGTGAAGGTCATATATGAGATTAGACCTTAGATTAGTTTTATCCGATAGACTGGAAAAGCAGAATTTCGAACCCTTAGCACCTGGTTTATAAAGTAAGTGCCTTAACCACTATGTATGCCGCCACACACGCTTCTCATTATACCGGTGATCTATTTTTCTCAAGCATTCTGCACCTTTACTTTTTAGCCTTGGTGTTGCCTTGGGTATTGAAATGCTAGAAAATATGAGCCTCACCATTAGAAAATCAGGTCTTTGAATCAGCTAACATGTATAGCAACTGAAAGACAAACATGTAGGCGATCTGCACATTTGCTTAGATTGTCGTATACATAGTCAGGATAATCACTGTGCCTTCTAAATCAGAAATTGTTTTATGCCAAACTTTGTATCATGCTCGTACAGCCCTGTGTGTTGATGGTCAGAAACCCTTAACACAGGTTTTCTCTCGAAGTGGCTTATAATCTGAAGGAAGATTAAGCACTCAACCACACAAAGTACATGCTTTATTAAGTTATTAACAATGATTAGCAGGAAGTACAGCAACAATGGTGGTCACCATAGAACTTTTCTAATTATTTGGTTGTCATAGAAACAGAAGAATATTGCCTTATATTTGTTTCTTCGATATTTGATACTTTGACTTATTAACCGAAAAAGTACATTTATGAGGCTGTTTATTGTCATTTGACGAGTCAACTTTCTTTGAACTCTAGGACCATTTATGAGAAGAGTCAGAGGCATTCTGTTTCACTGTAGGTGTACTATCTGTATCTTGGTTTTAAGGTGTTTGTTTGAAAAAAAGTATCGACAGTGAGATATGCTTTAACTCGTATAATCCCAGTATAGCCCCAGATGTGACGCTGCAGAATGCGGCATCCCATCTGGGGCTATTCTGTTTGGATAGAGAAATTTTGTAGAAAATGAGAAGAAAAAAATAAAAATTACTCCTAACGCCCATAAAATGCAAATGGACTCACCCAAATGATAATGATGGGAAAATCCATTTGTCAAAAACGGGTTAATAGACAAGCAGGGTGAACAGAACACCAGAGTGATAGGTCCTGGGTTCAATATCTTCCTCTATGGTGTAGTGTCCTTGAGCAAGACACTTTAAGCTCCCCATAGTAGAGGTTAATACCTAGAAAGTAGTGATTTCATCTTGACATGACTGAAAAATTGTTGACTGCGACTTTTAGTCATAAACAAACTAAATAGATCCATTGAGAAATATACATGTATTCATAAAACATGGCCGCGAAAACTCTTCAGACAGAATAGTACATTCTAGTTCTGTTTTGTTGGAGCTTCAAAGACAATTCAACCCAAAACATAGATTATGGGTACTCGTTAGAACTGCCTTGCCATGTACCCACAATCAATTTGTTTTGAGCATAGATATTAAAATTATCATTTTTTTTCTCAGGAAAGGCCTTTTCAATTTTCTCTGTATATTGTTTAGGCAAGTTTTCATAATCTGTTTGTATCTGACCATTTCAGTCTTTGATCACTTTACCCCTTTATTTCTCACTTGACTATTTCAGTCTGTGATCCCTTTACCACTATATGTCTCACTTGAAATCATCAAACTCCTACAAGTCTACTTCATCAACCAAGATCTTGATCTCTACTACGAGCCCACTGACAAGCGGGTAGAGTGCAGGGCCCTGAACATCACCGAGGATCTGGGTCAGGTCGAGTACATCTTCTCCGACAAAACAGGCACTCTGACAGAAAACCAGATGGAGTTCAAGTCGTGTACGATAGCGGGGAAGAACTATCCTCATACTGCAGGTAAAGCTTAATTTAAATTTGTTCAAATGATGATCTCTTTTATTGTCTAATTTTGTTTTTCTCTGATAGCTTTGAGAAAATGTCAGATAAAGCAGGTTGATGACATTTTGTAAAAATTACAGTCGATTAATAATGAAGCTGGTTAATGTTGACCATTTTAGAATTATCCTTGACCTTCCAAATGCAGATGATTTTAGGTACATCAATAGAAAAACATGAGATAAAAAAGGAAAAATAAGATTTATCTGGCTGTCATCGCCAGTTTATAAAGGGTCACTGATGAGGGTTTATTACTAGAAATTGCACAATATACATTTTCACTGTTTCCAAAGGATCTAACTTACATATTTTATTTACAGGGTTCCCACGGTCAGGGAAAAGGGAAAAATGAAAAAAAATCAAGGTCAGGGAAAAGTCAGGGAATTTTGTTTTTGGTAGGGGAAATTTGAAATTTTGGCAAAAGTCAGGGAATTTTAGAATCAAAAGTCAGACCATATTTTTCAATGATGATAATTACAGTTATAAATCAACAAATTTTAAAAAATTTCCATCTTTGAGGTGAGCTTTGCTATTCATGAAGGCATATCAGTGCTTCAGATAAGGATTCTTACCTCCTAATGGGTATTAACGGGGCTATTTCTCACCTTTTTGGGCAATTTTAGTACCGATGAACATTAGAAATATTGGGAAAATGCAGCTAATTTTGGTCAGGGAATTTTGGAATTTAGTCAGGGAAAAGTCAGTGAAAAGTCTGGGAATTTTACTTTTTTATCGCACCTGCTTATAGCAGGGTGCGATATAGGAGTCCAAATTTCCGTCCGTCCGTCCGTCCGTCCGTTCGTTCGTCCGTCCGTCAACATTTACGTCGAAGTTTGGTTTTCTCTACATAAGTGATAGCTAGGATTGTGAAACCTTGCATACAAATTGTCCTTGACATACCCTTCAAGCACGCACCTTGACCCGGTGCCCTTGACCTATATGTTATGGTCCATTGACTTTGTTAATTTTTACGTCGAAGTTCCGTTTTCTCTGTATCAGTGATAGCTGTGAGTGTGAAACCTTGCATAGTAATTGTCCTTGACATACCCTTCAAGCACGCACCTTGACTTGCTGACCTTGACCTATATTTTACGGTCCATTGACTTTGTTAATTTTTACGTCGAAGTTTGGTTTTCTCTGCATCAGTGATAGCTAGGATTGTGAAACCTTGCATAGTAGTTGTCCTTGACATACCCTTCAAGCACGCACCTTGACCCGGTGCCCTTGACCTATATTTCACGGTCCATTGACTTTGTTGATTTTTACGTCGAAGTTCCGTTTTCTCTGCATCAGTGATAGCTAGGATTGTGAAACCTTGCATAGTAATTGTCCTTGACATACCCTTCAAGCATGCACCTTGACCCGCTGACCTTGACCTATATTTCAAGGTCCATTGACTTTGTTAATTTTTACGTCGAAGTTCCATTTTCTCTGTATCAGTGATAGCTGTGAGTGTGAAACCTTGCATAGTAATTGTCCTTGACATACCCTTCAAGCACGCACCTTGACCCACTGACCTTGACCTATATTTCACGGTCCATTGACTTTGTTAATTTTTACGTCGAAGTTTGGTTTTCTCTGCATCAGTGATAGCTGTGAGTGTGAAACCTTGCATAGTAATTGTCCTTGACATACCCTTCAAACACGCACCTTGACCAGCTCACCTTGACCTTTATTTCACGGTCCATTGACTTTGTTAATTTTTACGTCGAAATTTGGTTTTCTCTGCATCAGTGATAGCTGTGAGTGTGAAACCTTGCATAATAATGTGTATTTTGCCCGATGCAGGTGCGATATCGACCTCCGCGGAGTTCTTGTATGATTTGTGGGAACCCTGATTTACCAAAGTTCTGAAATACATGAAAATCTTACTATTTTCGACCAACTTTAAATTGTTTGTAGCTGTACAGACTGATCTGTATATGAACTGGTAAATTATTCTCACAATGAAGGTTATATGTTTCAGAATTTGAAGATGAGATGCAGAGTGAAACAGGGAGTCGTTACTCTCTTGCCAACATTAGTAGAACTAGCACTGTAAGTAAAGTAAATATGAGCCATGAGGAGAGAAAACCGGTCTTCGGGGTTTTCGACCAGGTCGGACACAAACCGACCTGTACAGTCTCTTAAACAGGCTAGAAGCTTGAAATTTTGGATTTAAGAAGAAGAGGAGTTGTACTATCTGTGTAGAGAAAATAAAGATGCTGATCAGCTTCGTAGTTTCTACGAAGCTGATCAGCGCCTTTGTTTTCGCATAGGCAAACACTGATTTTCTCATGATCACTCATATTTTGATGAAAATGTGTTATTTTGTATGTTGTTGTCTAGTTCATTGAATATTTGGTAACACTGACTTGACTGCTGATTCCTACCTTAAGTTTTCACCCTGCTCTATCTTAGCTTTTAAAAGACGGCATGACAGGTACGGTCCTAGCTGTTCAGTTTGCATTTGCCTTGCCTAGATCCTCTATCTGTCCATTTGTTTCTGCAGATTAGAATTTTATGCAAAGTGGTACTCCTATTTATTTTCTAATTTGAGTTTTTAGTTATGTATTTATTAGTATTTCTGAATTGTTTAGCAAAAATTATTTTTTCATTAGTTCTTAGACGAGACAGCTCATATGGTGAAAAAACAGAAGTTTGGAGAAAGTCCGGTAAATTGGGCTTTTCATGAGAAAATCTGTCATTGTCAATTTCAGCATCATAAAATGGCTGGCAAAATTTAATGAAAAGAAAACAACAACAACAAAGAAAAAAAAACAAAAAACACACAGCCTGGACATCTTTCTAGTTTATAGTTTTATCGAACAAACAGTCTGGGACTTTACAGGCTGGGTGATGCCCACATGCATTCAAGTCTTTGCTAGCTGTGGCTGGAATCTTTGGCTATATCTTGCCGTTGTCAAAATACTCTCATTGTAACTAACCAGAGTGGCCTGCACATTTATGATGCTATATCATTTGACATATGAGCCACATCATGAGAAAAACAGATTTTTGCCTATTTGAAAACAAAGGCGAAGATCAGCTGTGCAGTAACAGCACAGCTGATCAGCGCCTTTGTTTTCATTACACATATTGTACAATTGCTCTACTTTCCAAATGCAAAATTTGCAGCCTCTAGCCATCTTCTGTGGCTGCACGGCCTGATTTATATCAGACCTGTTCGGAAACCACATTGTTGGTTTTCTCATAACGTGGCTCATAAAATGCATGACGTGACTAGGTTCTCTCACAGTATATCTTATTTGATATAGGTTCAATGTAGACTTAGTTCCTTATTTTTCTTTTTATATTCCAATGGAAAGTTTAACTGCTGCTAAATTGGACAAAAGTAATTTTAATTGTCCTTTAGTGTTTAGTGTAGGCTAAATGAAGTAGACGGCAGCCCCTGTGGCTGAGCGGTTAAGAGCGCTGTTTCTTAATCACTTGATCATCTCACCGCTTTGTCTGGTGTAGGTCTGGCCATGTGAGACAAGCAAAGTTCTGCTTGCGGGTGTGCCAGTTGGTTTTTCTCGGGGTTCTCTCATTTTCGCCCCACTTACTGATTGGCCTGTCTCATATGAGCTGAAATAATCTTGAAAGGAACATTAAAACGAATCAAAAAAAAAAAAAAAAAAAAATGAAAATAAATGAAGAAGGCATTTGTTGATTTAATTTAGGGATAATTTTGATGAGTTCCTTTTTGAATGTAAATTTGATTGTTATTCATAGGAAGAAACTTGAAAGTACATGAAACGGCAATCTTCATAGTTTATATGTTCTGGTTAAGGTATTTTGTCATACTCGTTTCTCTTCTGTGATACAGCAGTTAACTTATCCAGATTTTACTGTTAAATGTTTAATATTCTTTGAATAGTCATACAACAGTATATTACTATGACTAGGATTTATAATCTTAGAAAATTGTTGCATGCAGTCATATCAGGTTATATTAGAGATGATATTAAAAATGAGCTGCTGCATTAATTAGAAAGCCAACAATCTGCATAGGCGAAAACAAAGGCGCGGATCAGCTTTGCAGTAACTGCAAAGCTGATCAGTGCCTTTGTTTTCGCTAAACGGATAGTACAATTCCTCTACTCTCTATATCCAAAATTTCCAGGCTCTAACCATCTTCTGTGACTGTACAGCCTGGTTTGTGTAGGACCTGGTCGGAACCCAAATTGTTGGTTTTCTCGTGCTCAAATGATAGATTCCAAGGACATTATTATTAAACACTTTGTAGCACAGATCTCTGTATGCCTTTTCAAGACATTGAAATTTGAGTAATGCCATGACAAAAATGATGCAAAAAAACAAGGACACAGATTGGCAGCACATCACTTGCATAGCTGACCAGTGACTTTGTTTATGCTACTTATTTAGAACAGTCCTTCTAATTTCTAATATCCAAGTTCAAGCCTCATGACAGCGTCTGTGGCTGTGCAGCCTGATTAGTGTTAGATATAATTTGAAACCTTGAAGCCAAATTCCATGACACATCTCTTTCTCTGTTAACAGTCGCGTAGTGTGATAGTGATTAATCTATGCTCCCAAGTCTGCCATATAGTCTGTCACTCTGGCGTTCATTTGAGCCTTCAGACGAGAAAACTAACAATGTGGTTTCCGAACAGGTCCAACACAAACCGAGCTGTACAAGCACAGAAGGTAGCTGGATGGAAATTTTGGATTTAAGTGGAAGAGGAGTTGTACTATCTGTGTAGTGAAAACAAAGGCATTGATCAGCTGTGCAGTTACTGCACAGCTGATCTGCATCTTTGTTTTTGCATATACAGATTGGTGGTTTTCTGGTGTACATTTGTCACCAAAGGTGGCTAAATCTAACTGAAGGTACCAACCTTTTAATCCACAGTAAAAAGCAATTAATGTAACTTATTTTTGACTGATTAATTACAATACACAGCTGGCAGGGTCAAAAATGTCTATGTAGGATTCTCACATGCTAATTTTCATGTATTTTCTCATGTGCTCTCTGTAGTTTCACATCTACCGTATGTATTCACATACTGATTAATTATCAATAACGATAATTCATTTAGAAAACAATACTTGTATTAAAAATCATTTTGTGACACCAATCCCCATATAATGCATGATATACTACTCAAAATTTGATAAGCATCAAAAGTTCATTTTTGATTACATGACATATTGGTAATCTTACTCACGGAATTTTGCTACAGATATATAGCAGCACCATCACCGTGCAAATATTCCATCCTTTTTTCGCGTTGCCTGCGGGCCCTTCTCGCAGACTTGCAGGAACAATGGAAACCCCCTGAAACTGAAGTTGTCACTTCTGCCTACCCTATCCAATTCTGTCATTCATCCCCTCTTACTGGTTCATTCAAGTGCAAAACTGTTTTGATAATCGAAATGTCGATACTTTTGTGTCTAAAATGCATTTTTGGAAAATTTCAGAAATCTGTGATTTTTGGTTAAAAACACGATTTTTTACCAAAAAAAATTTTTTCGCTTAAAATGTTGTCCTTTGCATGGCGAGCATGAAACTGAAAACCGTTTTTGAATACGCACTCTGGTTAGCTCAAACCAGCGTTTGTAAAATTTGTTGTCAGATGTTTTAATCACATAATGCAAATTTCCATTAAGAAAACGTTCAGTCCAATGACAAATGTTTTAAAACGCTATAAAATCTAAACCAATGCCCGTAGCTCAAATCGGTTTTCTGTTCCATACTCGCTGCTTTAAGCGAAAAAAAAAAATTTTTGGTAAAAAATCGTGTTTTTAACCAAAAATCACAGATTTTTGAAATTTTCCAAAAGTACATTTTAGACACAAAAGTATCGACATTTCGATTATCAAAACAGTTTTGCAGTTGAATGAACCAGTAAGAAGGGGTAAATGGCAGAATTGGATAGGGTAGGCAACAATCAATGAACAATGGCAACTTTGATTTCAGGGGGTTTCCATCGTTTCTGCAAGTCCGCGAAAAACGCTTGCAGGCAACGCGAAAAAAAGATGGAATATTTACACAGTGATGGTTCTGCTTCATATCTATAGCAAAATTTCGGGTGTTAGATTACAAGTATGTCCTGTGAACAAAAATAACGTTTTGATGCTTATCAAACTTTGAGTAGTATAGTTTATGACATATAGGTAAAGTATTTTTTGTATGAAAGTGAACCATTAAATTGAAGGGAGCAAACTGATTGATTGTTTTGTTTAAAAAAAAAATCATGATAACGATAGAAAGAAAAGTTTGTGACAAACCAAAGAAAATGAAGGTGTATCGATCAGTCCGTTCCAAATTCTTTCTGCTTTAACTCGTATAAGCCTGGCGTCCTTTCTGTGGGACATATGCAAACAGTATAGCCCCAGATGTGACGCCGCAGAATGTGGCATCCCATCTGGGGCTATACTGTTTGCTTAGAGGATTTTCTACAAATAATTATACGAAAAATTAAAATCACTCCTGATGCCCGTAAAATTGAAAGTGGACTCACCAAATGATAATGACGAGAAAATCCATTTGTCAAAAGTGGGTAAAACCGAAGCTTTCTGGGTCTCATCTGTTTAGGCAGGCTTTTACGGGTCACACATTTACTGAGGTTGCTTCGCAATGATCTTACTGCTTACTCTTGTGCAGGGTCTGTTCATACGTGAAAAATCTCCTGGTGGTCCGAAATGGAGAAGAACTAGTGTATTGGTACAAAGTTAAGAGTTTCTAATGGTTTGCATGATGACAGGAAAATAATTCACAAAAGAATATGCAGTTATAGAATTTATCTTTAACCTTTAAAAAGGGAACAGGTGGAATTTTCAGCATGCATGAGATTGATGTATAACAATTGAGCCTGTGTGCGAGAAAACCAATAATTTGGGTTCCGACCAGGTCAGACACAAACTGACCTGTACAGTCACAGAAGATGGATATTGGCTGGAAATTATGGATTTAGAAAGTAGAGGCATTGTACTACATGTATCTGGTCAGCGAAAACAAAAGCGCTGATCAGCTTCGCAGTTACTGTGAAGCTGGTCTGCGCCTTTGTTTTCGCTTAAGCAGATTGTTGGTTTTCCCATGCGGCGGCTCAGTTTTCATTCTTTTCTGTTCCTTTTCTTTTTTCTTGTACTTTGTTAGATACATGTACTAATAGATATAAAAATCCATTTGTTTGAACAAACACAACACAAAGTTAGTGGTTATAATACTAAATTGATAGTTTTACTAGTTGGGGGTTTTAAGGAGTGCAGTACAGTGGCTTAATGGTTACAGTCTTCAGAGCGAAAGCTCAGGAGTTGGAAATTGAGGTGCACCATGTTGTGTCCTTGTGTAAGACTTCTTTACTCCACATACAGGCACATAGTACTTTTTACGTTCCCAGAACTTGAGAAAGCATTGACTCTGTCCTGATATGACTTAAAAGTGATATGTAGCCTTAGAAAGAAGTAAATGAAAGGAAATATCCAGAATCTGAATGTAGACTTTTATGTTGAACTGACATAGTTACCTAATTACAGGGTGTTAAGAAAGTTCGAAGACATTGCAATAATCCTTATAACTTCACAATGAATAACCACACAATCCAAAACATCTACACACTTAAAAGTCATTTATATATCAGTCTGCACAATATCACAGAACTTCTACAACTTCTGTTTTGACCGGTTTATATAACAATTTCTAAGTCAGGGTGCCACAGCTTGCGTTATTCCCTTTGAGATATTGTGTAAAAGGGGGTGGTATATGAAACATAATTTAAAACATCCACAATATGAATTGGGGAACATAAAATATCTTTAAGTGATAGTCATTGTCCTTAACTTTACCATGAACATAATAGTTATTATAAGATAGTTCAGAACATATGAATTTTCATCAGATGAAAACACAATTTACGAACGGAACAGCTGTGGGTGTTTTGATAGGGGGTAGGGGTAATCAAGACTTAACATAGACACAATGTGGAGCAAATAACTTATATAAAATATTTCATAATATGTATTAAGTGTCTGTTAAGTGAACAGAATTGTTAAAATGTCGATTTTATAGATTGTGTGGTTAAAATTTATCATACAATAGCTTTGACCCCAAAAAAGTACCAAAATTAGGTTAAGTGTCTGTTAAGTGAACAGAATTGTTAAAATGTCGATTTTATAGATTGTGTGGTTAAAATTTATCATACAATAGCTTTGACCCCAAAAAAGTACCAAAATTAGGTAAAATGACGGAAAATCGAGATTTTCATAAACAATATAACATTTTTACTGGTATTGGCATCGTAAATCACAATAATACACACCCCTGTATCAAATATTACCACGCCAATCTGAATAAACTACTGTATGTGTGTGTTATATTCACGATTTTGAAATTTTTAGCACAAAATTGCTTGTTGTTAAATTGGAGAGACAGGGTAAGGTATAGCGTGTTGTTCGTTAAGTTTTCTTCAAAGATAAGGAAGTGACATCATCAAAAATGAGCTTTTGTTATGCCACAACTTATTAAATAGCATTATATTAGAAAAAGAAATGACAATTTCCAGGCAGTTTCAAATGCTTATGAAATATTTACCCATACCCCCTACTATTTGTGGCCTTTTTAGCTCACCTGAGCCGTCAGGCTCACAAGGTGAGCTTATAGGATGGCCATGATCCGGCGTCCGTCCGTCCGTCGTCCGTCGTCCGTCCGTCGTCCACCATTTTCAAAGATCTTCTTCTCTGAAACCGCTTGGCCAATCAAAGCCAAATTTTACATGAAGCATCTATGGGAAGGGGGAACCAATGTGTATATAATTAATCCAGGTCACATGACCAAGATGGCCGCCATGCCCATATATGGTAAAAACCCTTCAAAAATCTTCTTCTCCGGAACCACTGGACCGATTTCAACCAAATTTGGCATGAAGCATCAATGACTCAAGTACTACAATGTGTATATAAATCATGACCTTGCGGTGACCTTGACCTATTTTACGGCAAGGTCAACATAGGTCGCCTTTGCATTTGAATGGGAAAAATTGTTAAATTGTCATTTAAAGGAAAAATCTTGCAGAAAATGAGCAGTAGGACTGAATATTAATGATTCTGAAAAAAATTGGGCACCAGGGGCTCATCCGCCCCCACCCCGGGGCAATATACATGTATATTATCATAATATTCAAACATCTTCTTCTCTGAAACCGCTTGGCCAATCAAAGCCAAATTTAAGATGAAGCATCTATGGGAAGGGGGAACCAATGTGTATATAAATAATCCAGGTCACATGACCAAGATGGCCGCCATGCCCATATATGGTAAAAACCCTTCAAAAATCTTCTTCTCCAGAACCGGTGGACCGATTTCAACAAAACTTGGCATGAAGCATCGATGGCTCAAGCACTACAATGTGTATATAATTCATGACCTTTTCATGACCTTGACCTATTTTACGGCAAGGTCAACATAGGTCGCCAATGCATTTGAATGGGGAAAACTTTTAAAATGTAATTTAAAGTGAAAGTCTTGCAGGAAATGGGAAGTAGGACTGAAAATTAATGATTCTGAAAAAAATTGGACCCCAGGGGCTCATGTGCCCCCACCCCGGGGCAGTATACATGTATATTTCCATAATATATATTCAAACCTCTTCTCCTCTGAAATCGCTTGGCCAATCAAAGCCAAATTTTATGTGAAGCATCTATAGAATTGAGGAATCAATGTGTATATAAATGATCTAGGTCACATGACAAAGATGGCCGCCATGCCCATATATGGTAAAAACCCATCAAAAATCTTCTTCTCTGAAACCAATAGACTGATTTCAAGGAAACTTGGCGTGAAGCATCGATGGCTAAAGTACTCCAATGTATATATAAATCATGACCCTGTGATGACCTTGACCGAGTTTATGGCAAGGTCAACATGGGTTGCCTATGCATTTGAATTGGGAAAACTGTTGAAATGTCATTTGAAGGGAAAAGCCAGCAGGAAATTGGCAAATGGACAGAATATTGAAGATTCTGAAAAAAGAAAATGGCCCAAGGGCTTCATCTGCCCCTGCACTGGAGTTAAATACCATAATATTCAAACATGTTTATTGGTATATGCAGCAGATCTCAGGTGAGCGTTTACAGGACCATTGGTCCTCTGGTTTTAAGAATGGGGGTACCCTAAGATTTTGCTCAACAATTCCAGAAAGTTTACAAGACAATAGGAAATGATGACTCAAATTATCATAAAAACATTCCTGCTGATATTTGTGATCAATGTATTCAATATGAATCCACTGGTATTGGAAATTTTAACAGTTTCTCAGACAAGCACTGTTTAAACCCAGATTTTGCATTCTGTGAATGTCAGTTCAGAAGAGGGGTAGCTTATTGCCACATATAATTTTCTAATCAGTTTAATATAAAACAAAATTTTTGTCTGTTATATCTTGTATGCCATATTTTCAAAATCAAAAATACAGTATATTATGATATCTATATGCTTTATTAAACACTTAGTGTCCTTTCAACTGATGTCTTCGAACTTTCTTAACACCCTGTAGTTATCAACTATGCACTTTCTACATACTTTTGAAGAATAAACAATCCAATAACTCTTAAAGCACCTGTTAGATTTGCATGCTTGTTAAGAAAGCACTTAAATCAACCCCTAACCAAACAATACTTCCCACCTCTCTTTAACAGTTCTTAACTTTTCTCTTGCATCTTTCGTTTATAGTTTATTTTGAAGACACTTATCAAATATTGCATAAAGTACAAATTGAATGATAGAAACAGAAGCCTTTTAGCATACATCACAGGCCCCATTTAAAAGATTATCCATCATCTTATTTGATAACATCACACAGACATCTTTGATAGAAGCTGAGTTTAGGCATGTATATGTAACATCTAGTAAAATGTGGGAAACACAAGAGATTTGGTATGAAATAGATTTTGAGTATAGCAGCGGTATGTTACATTCTCTAAGATTTTGGGTGTTGTGGAGTTATGATGCTTAAGTAAATCCCTAAATCTTTCTCTTCTGTTTGTTATAGATTATGGAGAATCTCAAGTTAGAAACCGAAATCCAGCAGGAGTTGAACTGTATGACCCTGCGCAGTCTGGCCAGTGTCGACCTCACTGTGCCAAGTGTTAATCAAAAGAATGCCGTCCAAGAGTTCTTCTTACTGATGGCGATATGTAACACGGTTGTGGTATCATTGCATGCCCATGAGGACCCGGTATGTACAGTTGCATTATTGACTGATATTTTTTTGAGGATAATAAAGATACATGTACATATTTATTCAAAGAATGAAAATACATATTTTATCAAAGTTGTATGTAGAAATTTCTAAATTCTCACCATTTACCATAAGATAACGCTAAACAATAGCTTCAGTGAACTAGATTTATATCACGCCTACAAGGTTTAGATTTTAGATAGAGTATAATTTTAAGCAGTATGCTCAGGAACAGTGGGGAGCTAGGGCCACAGAATGTGTGTTAAGGAAATTAGGGGCTTTATGCTATTTAGCTGGTGGGCCACTGATAAGACTGACCTGATCTCTTTGGTTTTATGACATGTCAATATTTATTGCCTTAGATTTTAGCATTCTAAACAGTTAGCTATTCTGGTATTTCTATTCCCCAGATGGATGATGAGGGCAATGTTCTCAATTCAACATATCTCAGGAGTACGACTAGTACCACAAACCTTCAGGAAAAATATAATCTCACCGAAAAATATACCCCAAACCCTGACTGCGGGTATTCCCCTCAGTATGTCAAACTACCCCCGGTAACACAGACTAGTACACCTAACAATGGAAAACAGCCACCATTAGACAGTAAAGAATTTCCTCTAAATGCCGCTCGTTTAGAATTTATGCCAAATCAGCTGAATACGCCAACGGGGAGTATAGCAGGCAGTATAGCTGGGTCGTCGATACGTTCGGATATGTCTAGGATACGATATGAGGCAGAGAGTCCCGATGAGTTAGCACTGGTTAGAGCGGCAAGTACATACAACTGCTGTCTAAAGGGCAGGACGGCAAATAAAGTTACAGTGTGGCTACCTGGTGAGTGAATTGTGTTCCTGTTGATTATATAAGGCATGTGGTCAAAACCAAATCAGTGAGCAATTTAATACATTTCTAAATGACACATGTAATACATGTAGATACTTTTCGTGTCAAAGTGATAAAAGAATGGGCAGTAGGGACTGATTACCTGTCTAGATTGTGACTTAATTAGAAACACCACTATTGCCAAGATATTGGAGCCGGATGATCTTTAGACCCACCTTAAAACTAAAGCCGAAAATACTTTGCCTCAGTATAAAATGTATAAGATTTCGAGACTTTGACTTATTTGGATGAACAGCATCTTTCTTAAAAGTCAAGGCTGTTCGAAATAAATCACACAGGGTATTACCAGTTCTAGCAATTTCAAAGTCATTTTTCATTATTTCAGGTGATGGTGAGGTAGATTTTGAGATTCTACATGTTTTATCATTTGATTCGACAAGAAAGCGTATGTCTGTGATAGTGAAACATCCTCTTACTAAAGAAATAGTGCTCTATACTAAAGGTGCTGACTCCGCAGTTCTTAGTGTACTAGCCAGAAAATACAAAGGTAAGAACTACTATTCTTGCACACCAGATAGAGAAATCCTACGTTTTACCCCATGTGAGAAATTTTTATCTCACCCTCGTTATCTCACCCCGGTTGCACCCTGCGTTCAAGTTTTCTTTTTTAACATTGGTTGTATAGGACATACGTAATTTCGTCGCTAAGCGCACATGTCACAATGACGTCGAAACGTTTTAATTCAAAATGGCGGACGCCGCGATAGTAGCATTTTTCTAGGTAAATAACATAAAAATCAAGCTTCGCCGCATTAAATCGTGCAAGAAAAAGAATCCATCATTCGTGTCAGGTATGGATAGACAAATCTGTCCCTCGGGTCACAATTTGGCATCACGAGGCTCGCCGAGTGATGCCAAAATGTGACCCTCGGGACAGATTTGTCTATCCATACCTGACACGAATGTAAGATTCTTATATTCTACAGAGTTATTTTGGACTCAGTCTGATTAAGTTCTTTTCTGGTACACCAGATAAAGGCAATTTGAGTTTCAGCCGTGATCAGAAATTTCTATCTGTGATTATGTATCATTTTTACATTGGTTGTAAAGGGTGTTACTTCGTTGTTAAGAACAAGTCAGTTTTCAATGTAGTTGCCGAAAATGAAGACTACTTTGAGATATATTAACTAAATATGGCCATTACTCCAAAACCATGCAAAAAATCCCCATGATGAGTGAAAGACAAGTGTTTGTTGATGTTTCTATTCTTTTTGCAGAAGAGGATGACCAGAGAAAAATAGTAGAAATAACAGAGGAACATATCCTGGGTTATGCTATGCAGGGACTTAGAACACTATGCATGGCTAAAAAGGTGAGAAACTTTACATCAGGTATCAGGAAAACCTGTTCGTGTAATGCTTATCCCCTTAACCCCCACTTTTATAAAGTAAAACTGGAGTATACAGGGATATACAATCTTCTTACTCTTGATCCAAAATACACAAGTACATTGTGGATGCGCTTTGGAACCGCCTCTCCAATATTTAGCTGTCAAATAAATGCGTAAGAACAGCCAGGTAAGCATATGAGATGAATAATCTGTTTATCCTTTACAGACAATCTCTAAAAGTGATTACAACACCTGGGCACTGGAACACGCCCGTGCAGAAGCTGCTATGGAAGATCGTGATCAAAAACTCATGGACTCGGCCTGTCGTATCGAGAGTGACCTTGACCTTCTAGGGGCCACTGGGATTGAGGACAAGCTTCAAGACCGGGTACCAGAGACTATTTATAGACTGCGGCAGGCGGGGATGAAAGTGTGGGTGTTAACGGGTGATAAACAGGAGACGGCAATCCAGGTGGCTTACTCGTCACAGCTGTTTGATCCGGAGCAGGAATTGATGGTTATAAATGCTGATAATAAGGTGAGTGCTAAGGATAAGCTATTGATCATGCTGTAAACCTTAAAATAAGTAAATGCAGTTTTTGCAACAAGGAATTGCCTTTAAACATGCTCCTAAAGGGGCAGTCTTGTCATATATTGTGCTCTATACACTCATCTTCAAAAAAAAAAACCAGAGGACCAATGGTCCTGTAAGCGCTCACCTGAGATCTGCAGCATATACCAATAAACATGTTTGAATATTATGGTATTTAATGCCAGTGCAGGGGCAGATGAAGCCCTTGGGCCATTTTCTTTTTCAGAATAATCAATATTTTGTCCATTTGCCAATTTCCTGCTGGCTTTTTCCTTCAAATGACATTTTAACAGTTATTCCCATTCAAATGCATTGGCAACCCATGTTGACCTTGCCATAAACTGGGTCAAGGTCATCACAGGGTCATGATTTATATATACATTGTAGTACTTGAGCCATCGATGCTTCAAGCCAAGTTTCCTTGAAATCTGTCCACTGGTTCCGGAGAAGAAGATTTTTGAGAGATTTTTACCATATATGGGCCTGGCGGCCATCTTGGTCATGTGACCTGGATTATTTAAATACACATTGATTACCCCATCCTTTAGATGCTTCACATAAAATTTGGCTTTGATTGGCCAAGTGGTTTCAGAGGAGCACATGTTTGAATATTATGGAGATATATAAGTATATTGCCCCGGGGTGGGGGCATATGAGCCCCTGTGGTCCATTTTTTGTCAGAATCATTAATAGTCAGTCCTTTAGCCCATTTCCTGCAAGACTTTCACTTTAAATGACATTTTAAAAGTTTTCCCCATTCAAATGCATTGGTGACCTATGTTGACCTTGCCATAAAATAGGTCAAGGTCATCACAGGGTCATGATTTATATATACATTGTAGTGCTTTAGCCATCGATGTTTCATGCCAAGTTTCATTGAAATTGGTCCAACGGTTCCAGAGAAAATGATTTTTGAAGGGTTTTTACCATATTTGGGCATGGCGGCCATCTTGGTCATGTGACCTGGATTATTTATATATACATTGGTTATCCCTTCCTATTGATGCATTACATAAAATTTGGCTTTGATTGGTCAAGTGGTTTCAGAGGAGCAGACGTTTGAATATAGTGAAGATATACATGTATATTGCCCCGGGGTGGGGGCACATGAGCCCCTGGGGTCCATTTTTTTCAGAATCATTAATATTCAGTCCTACTGCCCATTTCCTGCAAGACTTTCACTTTAAATGTCATTTTAAAAGTTTTCCCCATTCAAATGCATTGGCGACCTATGTTGACCTTGCCGTAAAATAGGTCAAGGTCATCACAGGGTCATGATTTATATATACATTGTAGTGCTTTAGCCATCAATGCTTCATGCCAAGTTTCATTGAAATTGGTCCACCGGTTCCAGAGAAATAGATTTTTGAAGGGTTTTTACCATATATGGGCATGGCGGCCATCTTGGTCATGTGACCTGGATTATTTATATACACATTGGTTCCCCCTTCCCATAGATGCTTCATGTAAAATTTGGCTTTGATTGGCCAAGCGGTTTCAGAGAAGAAAATGTTTGAATATTATGATAATATACATGTATATTGCCCCGGGGTGGGGGCGGATGAGCCCCTGGGGCCCAATGTTTTTCAGAATCATTAATATTCAGTCCTACTGCTCATTTTCTGCAAGATTTTTCCTTTAAATGACAATTTAACAATTTTTCCCATTCAAATGCAAAGGCGACCTATGTTGACCTTGCCGTAAAATAGGTCAAGGTCACCGCAAGGTCATGATTTATATACACATTGTAGTACTTGCGTCATCGATGCTTCATGCCAAGTTTGGTTGAAATCGGTCCACTGGTTCCGGAGAAGAAGATTTTTGAAGGGTTTTTACCATATATGGGCATGGCGGCCATCTTGGTCATGTGACCTGGATTATTTATATACACATTGGTTCCCCCTTCCCATAGATGCTTCATGTAAAATTTGGCTTTGATTGGCCAAGCGGTTTCAGAGAAGAAGATGTTTGAAAATGGTGGACGACGGACGACGGACGGACGGACGGACGACGGACGGACGACGGACGGACGGACGGACGCCGGATCATGGCCATCCTATAAGCTCACCTTGTGAGCCTGACGGCTCAGGTGAGCTAAAAAAAAAAAAAAAAAAAAACACACAAAAAAAAAAAACATTCAACATGGAGGTGAAATGAATATGAAATATAGAGGTGAAATTTGTTTCCATCTTTTGTTTGCATTCTGTGAATTGACATTTAAGTAAAGCTTGGGTGGTCTACTTTCTCTCATTACTGAGAATTATTCCCGACTTGGAAGTAACATTTTTAAAATAATCGGACACCATTAAGGAGAACTGTTCTCTATTTCCAGAGCTATTCTTTGAATACATTTATATTGAGACAATTATTTCTTTTTTGCTTTCATTGTTTTGCATTTTTTTCTATTTGGAAGTCATCATTGTGAATCCTGTTTTGTCAGTATTTTAAAACCGTAAGTGAATTTCAGAATATGTTAATGATCATAAGATATTTATATAAATGTCTCAATTTCTTTCTTTTGTAGGAGGAAACCATAGCAATCATAGACCATCATCTCAAAGATATAATCATCACCGAAAAATCTCCCTCATCACATATCCCTGTAAGATCTGCATCAACAAGAAGCTTGCGGCGTACGGCAAGTACCAAAAAGATGCAGTATGGCCTAGTCATCGATGGGAAGACTTTGGCATTTGCCCTTGAGGAGGATTTAGAGAAGAAATTTCTCATGTTGGCGGGAAAATGTAACTCAGTCATCTGCTGTAGATCTAGTCCTATTCAGAAGGTAAATGTATTGACAATACCACATATTATAGTAAAGTACCACCTTTTTTTTCTATAAAATTTCGTTTATCTGTATCACCTCTCATATGAGTATCATTAGAGAAAATGGATATAGGATTTAAAGCAATTTGTTTCCATTTATAGGTAGTATTTAAGAAAAAACATTCACACACAGGGGTGTAACGATATACCGATATATCGGTATACTGCGGTACGGTGCTCGCGGTACGGTATACCGGTACGCCCATACAAGGATTCCGGTATATCGTAACACAGTCCGGGTTTTATACTAACATCCAAAATAATCCAAACGAGTACAACCACAGACTGTGTATTTACAATCGGTCCTGCTATCGAATTTTTAAAGGTAATTAGCGTGAAACCAGTCCAATACATTTGCGTATTTGCCTCCCCTGTTGAGCTGTCAATCATGTGGTTATTTTTAGAACATACACATCTATTTCGGCACTTTAAAACAACCTGATGTCGCATAAAAATTTTGCATGTTGTTTACAATAATATCAGTCATAGATGTACTACAAATGTTGTAAAATTGATTCCCATTCTAGTGCAACAAATTTTGGCTTCGATAAGAAATTGAAAATTGACTTTCCTGTTTGTACGATATATTCAATACGCATTGCGATATGCATTTCCCGTACCGCGATATATCGCGATGCGGTTTTAGTGGGCGATACTCAGCCCTATTCACACATAAAATGCTGAAAAAGCTTCTTTTATAAACAGCTTTTTACAGCATTAATGATGAGTTTTAGCTGAAAAGTTTTTACTGTTTTTGTAAAAGTGAAAATGATGATCATCTGTGCTAGGAAGCAGACCGATAAGCGTTCATTTTTCGCTGTCCATATTGTATAAACTAGTTTGAAATCCTCATCGTCAAGCCTCCAGATGTCTATTCTGGTTGTGCATGTTCTCTCATGTCAAGATTTTCCCCCTAGGGTATGGTAGTATGGTTAGCTTAGGAGGTGCTCGCTCGTGCTGTTAGTGACATTAGGGGTTGCAGTTGATGTCTAAGTGATCAATACAGCCATTTTTAGCTCACCTGAGCCGAAGGCTCACAGGTGAGCTTATAGTATACCCATGCTCCGGCGTCCGTCCGTCGTCCGTCGTCCGTCCGTCGTCTGTCGTCCGTCGTCCGTCGTCCACAATTTCAAAGATCTTCTCCTCTGAAACCGCTTGGCCAATCAAAGGCAAACTTCATATGGAGCATCCTTAGGAAGGGGGAACGAAAGTTTATATAAATGGTCCAGGTCACATGACCAAGATGGCCGCCATGGCTATAAATAGCAAAAACCTTTAAAAATCTTCTTCTCCAGAACCAGTGGGCCGATTTCCACGAAACTTGGTATGTAGCATCGGGGACGTGGGCCCATCATAGTTTATATAAATCATGACCCTAGGATGACCTTGACCTATTTTACGGCAGGTCAACTTAGGTCGCCAATGCATTTGAATGGGAAAAAATGGTAAATTGCTATTTAATGGGTAAAACTTACTGAGAATAGGCAAATGGACAGAAGATTAATGTTAATGGAAAATTTTAGCCCCTGGGGGGTTGTCTGCCCCTGCCCCGGGGCTATATACATGTATATTTCCATAATAATGAAACATCTTCTCCCCTGAAACCGCATGGCCAATCAAAGCCAAACTTCATATGGAGCATGCTTGGGAAGGGGGAAAGAAAGTTTATATAAATGGTCAAGGTCACATGACCAAGATGGCCGCCATGGCTATAAATAGAAAAAACCTTTAAAAATCTTCTTCTTCAGAACCAGAAGGCCAATGATTTTGAAACTTGGTGTGAAGCAACAGTGACAGGAGCTCTACAAAGTTTATATAAATCATGACCCTTGGATGACCTTGACCTATTTTACGGCAAGGTCAACATAGGTCGCTCATGCATTTGAATGGGGAAAAGTGTTAAAATGTCATTTGTAGGGAAAAACTTGCAGGAAATGGGCAAATGGACTTAAGATTGATGATTCTGAAAAAATTTGGACCCCAGGGGTATGTCAGCCCCCACCCCGGGGCAATATACATGTATATTACAGTGATATTCAAAGATCTTCTTCTCTGAAACTGCTTGGCCAATCAAAGCCAAACTTTATGAGGAGCATTGTTAGGAAGTGGGAATGAAAGTGTATATAAATGGTCATGGTCACATGACCAAGATGGCTGTCAGGGCTATAAATAGCAAAAACCTTTAAAAATCTTTTCCTCTAGAACCAGAAGGCCTATGATTTTGAAACTTGGCATGAAGCATCAGGCAATGGAACTCTACAAAGTTATATAAATCGTGACCCTTTGATGACCTTGGCCTATTTTACGGCAAGGTCAACTTAGGTCACCCATGCATTTGAATGGGGAAAATTGTTAAAATGTCATTTGAAGGGCAAAACTTTCAGTAAATTGGCAAATGGACTGCAGTTTTATGTTTTCAAAAAGAAATTGACTCCAGGGGTTGCTCTGACCAAGCCCTGGGGTTATATACATGGATATTACCATTCTAGTCAAACAAGTTTATTGGTATATATTTCGGGTTTCAGGTGAGCGTTTACAGGACCATTGGTCCTCTGGTAAGGCTCTGTCCCCTTACAACTGAAACATTGTTGACTAGAATGTTTAGTAATCCTGTAATATAAGAATCTTATATGGGGTTCTGTTCTAGATGGAAGTTTCCAACCCAAGGGATGACCGGGCTGAGCGGAACCGAGGCTCCGCCGAGGTTCCGCTCAGCACGGTCATCCCGAGGGTTGGAAACTTCCATCTAGAACAGAACACCATATTAGATTCTTTTTCTTGCACAACAACCCCCCAAATCTGGTTTATTTCAAGGTTTTGCTTATTTTTTTTGGCGCACTTAGCCTGGGTGAGAACACCTGGGTGAGATGCAATTTTATCACCCAGGCAAAAAGTGTGGCAATTTCTGTCTGGTGTGCAAGAATACATTTCTCTCCAGGGTATGGTAGTCCGTTTAGCGCGGGAGAAGCTCCAAGTGCTCACACTTGCCATCGGTGATGGTGCTAACGACGTCTCAATGATCAACACAGCTGACGTAGGGATCGGGATATCAGGCCAGGAGGGCATGCAGGCTGTCATGGCCTCCGACTTCGCTATAGCTAGGTTCCACTTCCTGGAGAAATTGCTGTTGGTACATGGGCACTGGTGTTATAACAGGCTTGCCAGATTTGCTGCTTTCATGTTCTATAAAAGTTTGGTAAGATTTTCTACATTTATTGCTCTTTTTTGTCTGGCATATTCTTTTAAACCAAAAAAAAAAAAAGAAAAAGATACTAGATTGATTCTAAAGCACCATTTATGATGTATGTGTGTCACCCCCTCGACACATGTTAGTCTGTATGCCAATGGATGAAATGTATGCTTCATCTGATAAGGGAAATGAGCCGCCTCATGGGAAAACCAACAATCTGCATATGCGAAAACAAAGACGCAGATCAGCTTCGCGGTAACCGCGAAGCTGATCAGCGCCTTTGTTTTCGCTTCACGGGTAGCATAATTCCTCTACTTTCTAAATCCAAAATTTCCAGTCTCTAGCTGTCTTCTGTGCTTGTACAGCCCGGTTTGTGTAGAACCTGTTCGGAAACCACTTTTTTGGTTTTCCCACGAGGCGGCTGAAATAGTAAAGACGTATATGACGTAGTGTATTTAATGTCTGGATAGTAAGCCTTGAGGTTTTAAAAAATGAGCCGCCTCGTGGGAAAACCAACATTGTGGTTTCCGACCAGGTCTGACACAAACCGGCCTGTACAGCTACAGAAGCAGGCTAGAAGCTTGAAAGTTTGGAGTTAAGAAGAGGAGGAATTGTACTATCCGGGTAGCGAAAACAAAGGCGCTGATCAGCTTCGCAGTTACTGCGAAGCTGATCTGCACCTTTGTTTTCGCCTAGGCAGATTGTTGGTTTTCCCATGTGGCAGCTCAAATGTGTTTTGGGTGTCAAATGTAAGAACTTAACCCTGAATGATTGGTACTAATAATGTGTTCCATTGTTGCTCTTATATATGGCTTAAAATGTTTTCTCATTACATTTTTATTGGCTGGTGATATGATTTGTCGCTACTAATCTCATTTTTCTGTGTTTTCCCTATTTTACAGATGACTACTATGGTATTATTCTGGTTCAATCTGTACAGTGGCTACTCCGGGTCTACACATATAGACAGTTTACTGCTGTTGTTTGTTCACGTCCTGTACTGTGCATTCCCACCAATAGTGAACGGGATAATGGACAAAGATCTGTCACCAAAAACATTGTTGGAGGATCCAGAAATCTATAAAGTTGGACAGAAAGGAAAGGTAATAACAGTTGAATGAATTCAGTAATGCAGTTATTGCATATATTAACAAACATTTGACAGAAATCTTCTGTCAGTTCTTCATGTATCACAAAAATTGTGGGAGCATGGTGGCTTAGTGCTAGAGCCTTGGGACTCCAAAGTGAGAGTTCATGGGTTAGATCCCCACAAGGGTCACTGTGTTGTGTCCTTGAGCAAGACACATTAACTCCCAAGAGTACTGGTTAATACCCAGGAAACGCTGGCTCCGTCCTGACATGACTGAAAAATTGATGACTTGGATGTTAAACCTCAATACAAATGAACAAAACCAAAAAAATGTCATTGTTAACACGTAAGGTCTTCCCTGAAACCTAAAGTTAAAAAATTATGGAGATACCAAACAATTATCTGCATTATACATTGATTATATTTCCTTTCTTTCAGACCTATACCAGGCTAACATTCCTGATCATGTTCATAGATTCTCTGTTTCAAAGTGTCATGGTACATTTCGGATGCTATTTTGTAAGTATAAAATACACCATGCTCATATCTGCTCAATCATTGATCTCTGTAAAACTTTATGCTGTAGCAATTTCACAAGATTAATGTTTGACTCTTTGTAAATTGTTGCAACAAATTTAAGATGGATAATTTCACTATTTCATTTAACATCAGTGCAAAAAAGTTGCTATGTGAGACAAGCCAAGTTCTGCTTGCGGGTATGCCAGGTGTTTTTTCTCGGGGGTTCTCCCGTTTTCGCCCACCTACTGATTGGCCCGTCTCATATGAGCTGAAATAATCTTGAAAGGGACGTAGAACTGAATTAAAAAAAAAAAAAAAAAAAAAAGAAAAAAAAAAGTTGCTATTATTTTAAAGTTATGAGTATAGTTGGCCTTGTAATGTAATTAAAAAAAGAAAGGTGGTTATCATATAGGCTGATTTTACAGAAGGAAAAAATAGAGGCTGCGTTAAATGGAACCTCTTAAGTATCTAATTGAAACCATTTCTTCTTTTTCAACATGAACCAAACATTATTTTAATATGTGCTTGTACTAATTTTTTTTTTTCAGTTTAATCCATCTGTTTTGGCAGCAGCTCTCATATAAACTATTCTCTATTCCTTTTGTCTGTTTAACACGAACAATATATGTAATACTTTATTAACACTTGAAACTGTGGTTTCCGAACAGGTCCGACACAAACCAGCCTGTACAGTCACAGAAAAGAGCTAGAAGCTGGAAATTTTGGAGTGAAGTAGGGGAGGAATTTTACTATCCGAGTAGCGAAAACAAAGGCGCTGATCAGCTTCGCGGTTACCGCGAAGCTGATCTGCGCCTTTGTTTTCGCCTATGCAGTTTGTTGGTTTTCCCATGTGGCAGCTCACTTCTAAACATCTGATTGTGCAGTGCTGAAATAAACTTACAAGCCCTACTCTACCAATAGGATAGTAGGCATCGCTTTAAAAATTTCCTTTTACATATTTTATGTGATTTTTACATATTTTGTGTGTGTTTATCACCTGAGCATGAAAAATAGCCTTGTTAATATTTGAGCCGCATCGTGAGAAAACCGCAATTTTGCATATGCGAAAACAAAGGCGCAGATCAGATTCGCAGTAACTGCGAAGCTGATCAGCACCTTTGGTTTCACCACTCGGATAGTAAAATTTCTCTTCTTCCTAAATTCGAAATTTCAAGCTTTTGACCATTTTCTGAGACTGCACAGACCCGTTTATGTCGGACCTGGTAGGAAACCCCGAAGACCGGTTTTCTCGCGTCAAGGCTCATTTAATTCCAGTATGTGTATTGTTTTCAGATTTCTGACCATATATCTCCTGCTCTTCCTAATATAATGTGATTCCTCCCAACATGACTGAAAAATTGTTGAATTGGAACCAGAAAACAAACAAATAAACAAACAATACATGTGCTTCTGCGTAGCATGTTTGCTTCTTAAGAACTAGTTTTCACCTATGACAATTTTTAGCTCGCCTGTACGAAAGTACAGGAAGAGCTATTGCAGTCACCCCGGCGTCGGCGTCGGCGTCAGCGTCGGCGTTAGCGTCGGCGTCGCTCAAAATGTTAAAGTTTTTGGTTAAAGTTTTTATGAGTCTATATCTCTTGAAGTTGTGGATGGATCAAGTTGATACTTTGCATGTTGGTAGATATTGGTCTGAAGTTTTATGCTGTACCATCATGACCCACCTGGGTGACCTTGAGGTCAAGGTCACGGACTTAGAAATTTTTTGTTAAAGTTTTTGGTTAAAGTTTTTATAAGTCTATATCTCTTGAAGTTGTTGATGGATCAGGTTGATACTTTGCATGTTGGTAGATATTGGTCTGAAGTTTTATTCTGTACCATCATGACCCACCTGGGTGACCTTGAGGTCAAGGTTATGGACTTAGAAATTTTGTGTTAGGGTTTTTGGTTAAAGTTTTTATAAGTCTATATCTCTTGGATATGTAGATGGATCATGTTGATACTTTGCATGTTGGTAGATATTGGTCTGAAGTTTTATGCTGTACCATCATGACCCACCTGGGTGACCTTGAGTTCAAGGTCACAGACTTTGAATTTTTATGTTAAAGCTTTTGCTTAAAGTGTTTTGAACTGTATATTGCTGGAACAGATGGATGGATCTAGTTGATACTTTGCTGTTAGATATTATTCTTTTATTATGCTGTAGCATCTTGACTCACCTGTGGTCAAGGTCACAGTCTTAGGTTTTAGGTTATAAGTCTATGTCAAATATGTAGATGGATCAAGTTGAACTAAGCATGTTGGTAGATATTGGTCTGAAGTTTTATGCTGTACCATCACGACCCTCCTGAGTGACATTGAGGTCAATGTCTTTGGTCATAGATGTAATAGATTTAGTGACAAAACACAAGTCAGGCGAGCTACGCTGTCCTGCGACAGCTCTTATTGTTTTCCCATGCGGCGGATCATTTGGGTTTGTTTTGACTGTGTGTGATAATCTGTACATATCCTCTAACCTAGAGAAAACTGAAAAATTGAGCATAACATGATACATTACATGGAATCTGCTGCCTATTTCTCCTAGGGTTACTTTGAGGGAGTTGGTCTATGGGAGTACGGCACCTCAATGGTTACTGCCAAGATACTAGCTGTCTTGATTCACTGTAGTATCGAGACTTTTACGTGGGTAAGTCAGGGTGAAAATAGAAATATACAGATGAGGTGCATATGGCTGGATAATTGATGGATAATTTTTATCATTTCTCCATGAAGCACAAGTTCTGGGTACTCAGAAGAGCTGTCTTGTCTTTTTCAAGGTTATTTTGCTCATATGAGATGGGCCAATTCATAGTTGGGGCAAAAATGGGAGAAAAAATCACAGACACTCCAGCGAGCAGAACTTGGTCTGTTTGTACGTGAGCTGTCTGTGGCTCAAAACTACACTGGACAATGTATTGAGATTATTGGAGCCGCATCATGAGAAAACCGGATTTTTGCCTAAGCGAAAACAAAGGCGCAGATCAGCTACTCGGTTACCCGCGAAGCTGATCAGCGCCTTTGTTTTCGCTACACGGATAGTACATTTCCTCTTCTTCTTATATCCGAAATTTCAAGCTTCTAGCCCGCTTCTGTGACTGTACAGGTCAGTTTGTGCCAGACCTTGTCGGAAACCCCGAAGACCGGTTTTCTCGCGTCGCGGCTCATTGTATGATTAAGAGCAGTAATGAAAGGTGTGGTCTCAATCACTACTATTAATACTCGTAATACCCATAACTTATGTTTCTATGGAGAAATGAACCAAAGATTATCCTCATTTTAACATACTATGCACCTACTCTGTTTCCTTAGTCAAAGAATTGTTTATTAATGTTTGAAATCTGAATGTTTTGCCAGGGTTACTTTGAAGGTGTTGGTCTCTGGGAGTATGGTACTACAATGATAGTTTCCATGATTTTGTCCATTCTGTTACACTGTAGTATTGAAACTCAAAATTGGGTAAGTCGGGGTAGTGGTGTAAGTTAAAGATGCACACTTAGGTAGGTATTGTATTTCCCCACCCACTCTTACATATAACATTCTTGGGTCCAGTTGTTCAAGCTAGCATTCACATATCCGTGAAATGTATACCGCCTTACACACACTTTTTATATAGTAAAACTGGGGTTTACATGGGTACCTATTTTTGATTCAAAACATAGATTGTGGGTAGATTGTGGGTACACTTTAGAAGCACTTCAGCGGGGTGGTTCTAACGTGTACCCACAATCTATGTTTTTAATAATTGTATTAAAGAAAAATATCAAATTTTTTCAATTAAAAATTTTTCCTTTTTATAGCCGAAGAAAAATATGTGAGTCTGTGCATGAGAAAAACCAACAATTTGCATATGCGAAAACAAAGACGCAGCTGATCAGCGCCTTTGTTTTCGCTACACGGATAGTACAATCTCTCTTCTTCTTAAATCCGAAATTTCAAGCTTCTAGCCTGTTTCTGTGACTGTACAGCCTGGTTTGTGTCGGACCTGGTCTGAAACCCAAATTGTTGGTTTTCTCATGCACAGGCTCATGTATTTTGCATTGGCTGTGGTTACTCATCTTGTCTATGAAGCTTCCGACAAACCAATACTCGTGACTTTGCAAATCTAGTTATGTAATTATTCGGGAATATCAGCTAAAATTTAAGTTCTGACATTAAGAAGCTGTTTTCTGCACACGATTTGGCAAAATATATTTGATTTGGTCAATATAATTTGGTAAAAATAACCTAAAAAGAAGATATTTGTCGGAAGATGCTATGAACAATTGGGCCCTGATTATAACACAAATTTAGATATAACATCTTGCATGCATTATGGCTTGGTTGCCAACTGGTTATTTTGCTTCGCTGTTCATTTCATAACCATTTTGTAGAAAAGTTCATTCATAATGTAGTTCCTTTCTATGAAGCCAGATGAGAAGACATTTTCCAAAAAGTGCTACTCCTTTGGGTAAGTAGGGATTACATAAAAAATGAATCTGTTCATTCTGTGACAGTACATGTGAAGTATTGGGACAAAGTCTGGTAGTGTAGTTTAGGAATGAAAATTTTCTTTAAATTATTACCTTATAAAGTGATTTAAACAGCTGTAGTTGGTTATTTTAAAAAGCATTGCCTATTGAGATCCTTTAAAGCTGTACTGGTTAAGTTAAGGCTTGCTATCTTGCTAGATACAGTGATATTTTTCTGTAGAAAAGTGTATTTTTAGTCATGCCCAACCTATGGTCCAAATGACCATATTCCACCAGATTTATCATAAATAGCACCTTTTAAAAAAGCATGGCTCATAAATAGTAATGACATTTTTATGGACACAATAAAAGAGATGTTTGTGGGGTTGAAGTGTGTTTTGGATACACCAGTACATTTATCAGCCGCGACATGAGAAAACCGGTCTTTGGGGTTTCCAAACAGGTCCGACACAAACCGACCTGTACGGTCACAGAAAAGAGGTAGAAGCTTGAAATTTTGGATTTAAGTAGAAGAGGAATTGCACTATCCGAGTAGCGAAAACAAAGGCGCTGATCAGCTTCGCAGTTACTGCGAAGCTGATCTGCGTCTTTGTTTTCGCATATGCAAATCGTTGGTTTTCCCATGAGGCGGCTCATTTCTATGGACACAATAAAAGATGTTTGTGGGGTTGAAGTGTGTTGCTTCAGTTGGATACACCAGTACATTTATATATCAGCCGCGACATGAGAAAAACGGTCTTTGGGGTTTCCAACTAGGTCCGACACAAACCGGTCTGTACAGCCACAGAAGATGGTTAGAAACTTGAAATTTCTGATTGGAGAAGAAGATGTATTATCCCAGTAGTGAAAACAGAGGTGCTGATCAGCTGTGCAGTTATTGCACAGTTGCTCTGTGCCTTTCTTTTTGCAAGAGCAAAAATCAGGTTTTCTCATTTGTATGATTATTGAAGTTGTGGTTTAAGTATAGTAGTGTAGGTCAGGCAGTTACACTCAGATGAACACTAAAGATAAAACCCTTGATGTGTATAGGCTTTACATTTAGCCGCAGTATAATCTGCCCATAATATTGACTATCATTTTGAGACATAAATTTACCGTAGAAAAAGGCACACACTGTGGGTAAGTATATTATTCTTTTTCAGTCTATTCTAAGTTTCGTAGTAAAAAATACTTTCTAGAATTTTTTTTTCTTCAATGTACGTAGTCCATTATTTTTCAGTAGAGATTAATCATAATTTCACCTTTCCTACAGAACAACTTCAATGGACAGCACGATCACAGCTTTGGAGCTTTTAACATTATGAAAACTTGCACATGCATTATACTGAGTTTTTTTGGGGGGGCTTTGAAAATAAAAAACAGATGAATTTTTTTTTATATATAGTTTCATTATTTTTGCTCAAAACATTGATTTTGTGTACAAGTTAGAACTGAGGTGGTTCTAATGAGTACTCACAATCTATGTTTGGGTTCAAAAACAAAAATTGTATAACCTGTGAACCCCAGTTTTACTTAATAAAAGTGGGGTATAAGGGGTATTCATTACATGGACATGTTTTCTTGATGATGAAATCACAAGTATAAGGACCATTTTCACAAAGATTCTAATCCATTTAAGAAAGTGACAAGGGTTCATAGAGACAATTTTTAACAAATATATATAAAGGCCAAACATAAGGTAGCGCATGCAAATGATGTGTATGAAATGGCTGTCAGTTAAGACATTATTCAATGTGGCTATTCATTGTTTAAAGATATGATTCTGTTAAAAAAAACTTATGATCATTTTAGTACATGGTCATGGCAAGCTGGGTATCCCACAGTGGATTCGGATTTTGATTTTACTATTTTATTCCATTTTATCCCATCAGCTTTAAATACATGTATATTATCCCATTTAGCTTATTTTATTTTATACACCTAAGCTACATTTTGTTGCTTCATATTGTTGTATATAAATGAGCCGCCTCATGGGAAAACCAACAATCTGCATAGGCGAAAACAAAGACGCAGATCAGCTTCGCGGTTACCGCGAAGCTGATCAGCGCCTTTGTTTTCGCTACTCGGATAGTACAATTCATCTTCTACCTAAATCCGAAATTTCAAGCTTCTAGCTCTTTTCTGTGTTTGTACAGGCCGATTTGTGTCGGACCTGTTCGGAAACCACATTTTTGGTTTTCCCACGAGGCGGCTCAAATGTTGTATGGGGAAGGCTGGTTTTTATGTTGATATATCATGGAGCTGAATTGTTTTGTACAATGAGGCAAGGAAATGTGCTACAATTGAGACACAGCATGAGAAAAAGGGTCTTAGAGTTTTCCGAGCATGTCTGACACAAATCTGCCTGTGTGGCTATAGAAGATGGCTAGAAAGTTGAAATTTCAGATTTACATGTTAGGAAGAATAAGAATTGTACTTACAGAGAAGCGAAAACAAAGATGCTGATCAGCTGTGCAGCACACCTGATCTGCTTCTTTGTTTTCTCGTAGGCAAAAATCCCATTTTCTCATGATGCGGCTCAACTAATATGAAAGTAAGATGCATAATATTTTGCTTAAGTCAATAAGTTGATCAAATGTCAACATTTTTATTATTTTCTAATAAAATTAAAGATGCACTGTCTGCAATTTTGACCCCTTAGATATTCTTTATTTATACAGAATTCTAAACAGAACACGTAATTAAGCTTCTTTGCATTGTCAAAAATATTTTATTGTGAGCATCCTTAAGAAAAGATGGCAAATTGTTGTTATTTTGAGACTGTTATCCTGAAAAAGGCCACTGGATTGCCGAAACGTAGAAAAAAACTTGGGAAAACATCGATTTTTTGCGATTATTGGATCCCTTTTCCATTTGGATTGACAGTATTGGAAGATGAATGATATGAAATGGATAGAATTCCGTCATTTCATAGTTTTACTAAAAATAGTTATGATTCAGTTATGATAGCAGACTATTACAAGTATATAATTTGAGCCTGTGCTTGAGAAAACCAACAATTTGTGTTTCCGACCAGGTCTGACACAAACCGGGCTGTACAGTTACAGAAGATGGTTAGAAGCTTGAAATTTTGCATTAAAGTAGAAGAGATATTGTACTACCTGTATAGCGAAAACAAAGGCGCTGATCAGCTGTGCAGTTACTGAACAGCTGATCTGCGCCTTTGTTTTTGCCTAAGCATTTTATTGGTTTTCCCATGCAGTGGTTTATTTAGTTTTGATATTAGATTAGGATGAGAAAACCGGCCTTCGGGATTTCCAACATGGTCCGATACAAACTGGCCTGTACAGTCTCAGAAGGAGACTAGATGTTTGAAATTTCGGATTGAAGAAGAAGAGGATTAATACTATCCAAGAGGCAAAAACAAAGGCGCTGATCAGCTGTACAGTTACTGCACAGCTGATCTGCGTCTTTGTTTTCGGGTATGCAGAATCTGGTTTTCTCATAACATGGCTCATATAATAGATTTTCAGAATCCAACTGATGATGACCAAAATTGATTATGAATTTTTCATTGCAGACATGGCCGCAGTGGCTGACATTGATCATCAGTTTCCTGTCGTTCTGGGTGGTGGCGATCACCGTTGACTCATTTTTCATGACGATAAATCATCCTACGGCCCCATACTGGGTGATGCAGCATACCATTTCAAAACCAACACACGCTCTAGTTATTGTGATATCAGTGTTTACAGCTTTATTACCAAGGTAAGCGTATATCTTAGGGGCGCAACCCATATTTGACGAATGGATTTTCCCATCATTATTAATTGGGTGAGTCCACTTTCATTTTAGGGGCGTCAGGAGTGATTTTTAAATTTTATTCAATTTTTCTATGAAATTCCTCTAAGCAAACAGAATAGCCCCAGATGGGATGCCGGGTACTGTGGCGTACATCTGGGGCTATACTGTTTGCCTATGTCCCACAAAAGGGACGCCAGGCTTGTATGAGTTAAACCATGTGTGATGATCAAAGTAAAGCTGGTATGGAGGGGGCCTGGATAGCGTAGTGGATAACACATTCACTTTTCACCTCTGCTGTCGGGGTTTGAATCGGGATCAGGGCATATGACAGGGTAGTGGTCACCCGTCCAGGTTCGATGGTTTTATCCAGGTTCTTTGGATTTCTTCCACCATGTTTGACCACAAAACGCCAATACAAGGGGTAGTATTGCATGTTAAAGGAGAATATATATTCACTGACCGAAGGATGAATCTCGTTAATTAGTTCTCAAAAATTTGAGAAAATCATACACACTGATCAGCCTGGATCCAGTAAGCCACAAGGAAGAGAGATTTACTGCTGAATCAAGAGGTCCTAGGTGCCAATGAATCATATTCTTGAGCAAGGCACATTTATTGTATTTACAGGCTCAGTACTGTACAACCAAGAATTGTTATAGCCCCGCTTTGAAAAAGTGGGGCTATACTGGATTCACCATGTCCTTCCGTCGTTCCGTCCTTCCGTCCTTCTGTCCTTCCGTTATTCCGTTATTCTGTTATTCCGTCCAAATTTCATTTCCACTCAATATCTTGAGAACCAGTTTACAGAATCTGACCAAATTTTGTATGTACATTAACATTGACAAGATCTAGCTTGGGATTGTTGACCGTCATTTTTCGCAAAATTTTGACAGAGTTACTGCCCTTGATTGACGTCAGAATTTCGTTTCCGCTCAATATCTTGAGAACGAATTCACAGAATCCGACCAAATTTTGTATGCACATCATCATTGACAAGATCTAGCTTGGGATTGTTACCCATCATTTTTCGCAAAATTTTGACGGAGTTACGGCCCTTGATTGACGTCAGAATTTCGTTTCCGCTCAATATCTTGAGAACGAATTGACAGAATCCGGCCAAATTTTGTGTACACATCAACATTGACAAGATCTAGCTTGGGATTGTTACCCGTCATTTTTTGCAAAATTTTGACGGAGTTACGGCCCTTAATTGACGTCAGAATTTCGTTTCCGCTCAATATCTTGAGAACGAATTGACAGAATCCGACCAAATTTTGTGTGCACATCAACTTTGACAAGATCTAGCTTGGGATTGTTACCCTTCATTTTTCGCAAAATTTTGACGGAGTTACGGCCCTTGATTGACGTCAGAATTTCGTTTCCGCTCAATATCTTGAGAACGAATTGACAGAATCCGGCCAAATTTTGTGTACACATCAACATTGACAAGATCTAGCTTGGGATTGTTACCCGTCATTTTTTGCAAAATTTTGACGGAGTTACGGCCCTTAATTGACGTCAGAATTTCGTTTCCGCTCAATATCTTGAGAACGAATTGACAGAATCCGACCAAATTTTGTGTGCACATCAACATTGACAAGATCTAGCTTGGGATTGTTACCCGTCATTTTTCGCAAAATTTTGACGGAGTTACGGCCCTTGATTGACGTCAGAATATCGTTTCCGCTCAATATCTTGAGAACGAATCGACAGAATCCGACCAAATTTTGTATGCCCGTCATCACTGACAAGATCTAGCTTGGGATTGTTACCCGTCATTTTTCACAAAATTTTGATGGAGTTACGGCCCTTGATTGATGTCAGAATTTTGTTTCTGCTCAATATCTCGATAACAAATTGACAGAATCTGATCAAATTTTGTATGCACATCAACATTGACAACATCTACCTTGGGATTGTTGCCCGTCATTTTTCGCAAAATTTTTAAGGAGTTAAGGCCCTTGATTGACGTCCTAATTTCGTTTCCGCTCAATATCTCGAGAACCGATGGACAGAATCTGACCAAATTTTGTATGCACATTAACATTGACAAGATCAAGCTTGGGATTGTTGCCTGTCATTTTTCGCAAAATTTTGACGGAGTTATGGCCCTTGATTGACGTCAGAATTTCGTTTCCGCTCAATATCTCGAGAACAAATTGATAGAATCTGACCAAATTTTATATGCACATCAACATTGACATGATCTAGCTTGAGATTGTTGCCTGTCATTTTTTTTGCAAAATTTGGACAGAGTTACGGCCCTTGGTTGACGCCAGAATTTCGTTTCCGCTCAATATCTCGAGAACAAATTGATAGAATCTGACCAAATTTTATATGCACATCAACATTGACATTATCTAGCTTGAGATTGTTGCCCGTCATTTTTCGCAAAATTTGGACGGAGTTATGGCCCTTGGTTGACGTCAGAATTTCGTTTCCGCTCAATATCTGGAGAACAAATTGACAGAATCTGACCAAAATTAATATGCGCATCAACATTGTTAAGATCTAGCTTGGGATTTTTGCCCGTCATTTTTCGCAAAATTTTGACGCAGTTATGGCCCTTGATTGAGGTCAGAATTTTGTTTCCGCTCAATATCTCGAGAACAAATTGATAGAATCTGACCAGATTTTATATGCACATCAACATTGACATGATCTAGCTTGGCAATGTTGCCTGTTACTTTTCGCAAAATTTTGACGGAGTAACAGCTCTTGATTGACGTCAGAATATAGATTCCACTCAATATATTGAGAATGAATTGACAGAATCTGACCAAATTTTGTATGCACATCAACATTGACAAGATCTAGCTTGGGATTGTTGCCTGTCATTTTTTGCAAAATCTTAGAGTTTTGGCCCTTGATTGATGCCAGAATTTTGTTTCTGCTCAATACCTTAAGAACAAATTGTCAGAATCTGACCAATCTTTTTATGTGCATCAACATTAACAAGATCTAACTTGGCATTGTTGCCCGTCATTGTTTGTCTCTCCCTAGCAAAAAGCTCAGAAGCGGGGCTATAGTCAGATCCTCTGACAATTCTAGTTGACCCAAACAAACACTGATTGTGTCAACTTCGATAATTTGCATTAACAACCCTCAAATTCTTGCACACCATATAGAGAAATCCTCTGTTTTGACCCTTGTGAGAAATTTTTATCTCACCCTCATTATCTCACCCCGGTTGCACTATGCATTCAAGTGTTCTTTTTTAACATTGGTTGTATAGGACGTCACGTAATTTCGTCGTTATGCACACACGTCACAATGACGTCAAAACGTTTTAATTCAAAATGGCGGACGCTGCGATTGTATCATTTTTATCGCACCTGCTTATAGCAGGGAGCGATATAGGAGTTCAAATTTCCGTCCGTCCGTTCGTCGGTCCGTTCGTTCGTCCGTCCGTCAACATTTACGTCGAAGTTTAGTTTTCTCGACATCAGTGATAGCTGCGAGTCTGAAACCTTGCATAGTAATTGTCCCTGACATACCCTTCAAGCACGCACCTTAACCTGGTGCCCTTGACCTATATTTCACGGTTCACTGACTTTGCAAATTTTTATGTCGAAGTTTTGTCAACATTTACGTCGAAGTTTGGTTTTCTCGACATCAGAGGTAGCTGCAAGTCTGAAACCTTGCATAGTCATTGTCCTTGACATACCCTTCAAGCATGCACCTTAACCCGGTGCCCTTGACCTATATTTCACGGTCCACTGACTTTGAAATTTTTTACGTCGAAGTTTGGTTTTCTCGACATCAGAGATAGCTGCAAGTCTGAAACCTTGCATAGTAATTGTCCTTGACATACCCTTCAAGCACGCACCTTAACCTGGTGCCCTTGACCTATATTTCACAGTCCACTGACTTTGAAAATTTTTACGTCGAAGTTTGGTTTTCTCGACATCAGAGATAGCTGCAAGTCTGAAACCTTGCATAGATATTGTCCTTGACATACCCTTCAAGCACGCACCTTAACCCGGTGCCCTTGACCTATATTTCACGGTCCACTGACTTTGAAAATTTTTACGTCGAAGTTTGGTTTTCTCGACATCAGAGATAGCTGCAAGTCTGAAACCTTGCATAGTAATTGTCCTTGACATACGCTTCAAGCACGCACCTAAACCCGGTGCCCTTGACCTATATTTCACAGTCCACTGACTTTGAAAACTTTTACGTCAAAGTTTGGTTTTCTCGACATCAGAGATAGCTGCGAGTCTGAAACCTTGCATAGTAATTGTCCTTGACATGCCCTTCAAGCACGCACCTTGACCTGGTGCCCTTGAACTATATTTCACGGTCTATTGACTTTGCCCGATGCAGGTGCGATATCGACCTCCGCGGAGTTCTTGTTTAATGTAAATAGTATGAAAATCAAGCTTCGCCGCATTAAGGCGTGCAAGAAAAAGAATCTTACATGCGTGTCAGGTATGGATAGACAAATCTGTCCCTCAGGTCACAGTTTGGCATCACTCGGCTCGCCGAGTGATGCCAAAATGTGACCCTTGGGACACACTCATGTAAGATTCTTATATTCTCTACTTTTTTGATGCTGCTATATTGTAGGATTGTTATAAGGACCATACAGATGACGGTGTTTCCCGATGAGATTATGCTTGCTCAACAGAAAGAGAAGGCAAACAGACACAAACCACACCCCATGCCCCGCGACACAGCCTTCACAGAACAGCGCAGTTCGCAGACAGGCACCAGGGAGGGAGGGGTGACGCCCGACTCCGGGTACGAGAACAGGGGACTAGATCTCAGACACGACAGCGTCAGTAACAATGTTGCTCCTGCCGAGTCTAAGCTACCTGACGTTCAGGTCAAGAACGGTAGAGTGAGACAGAGACAGTTAAGTAATCAAAGAAATGAGGAAAAAATTGCCGAAACGCCCACCTGACGGTGTTAAAGTACACAAGGTTTCAGAGAAAAATATATTGTATATTCATGTTAATTTATTATCAGCCCAGCTTTAATTTTGTATGTTGCACAGTCAGAAGGCAAGGTAAAGAGAGTATGTGATGATAATCCATGAAGAAATGAGCACAATTATCCCTTAGTTAAATCGCGACACGAGAATACCGGTCTTTGGGGTGTCTGACCAGGTCTCACACAAACTGGCCTGTACAGTCATAGAAAAGGGCTAGAAGCTTGGAATTTTGGGTCTAAGTAGAAGAGGAATTGTACTATTGGTGTAGTGAAAACAAAGCCGCTGATCAGCTTCGCAGTTACTGTGAAGCTGATCTGCATCTTTGTTTTCGCATGGGCAGAAATCCGGTTTTCTCATGACGCGGTTTATCATCAGTTATCATCAGAGCCTCCCGTTTATCCAGTCTTTTGTGCAGTGTTTTGTTTATCTTTATTATTTTCCATGTTTTTTACTGACAATGTACTGTCTTTCAGTATGACATGTTATCTCAGTATGAATGTTTTGTACTCTTTGTTTCTTTAATTTCAAACTGTTAACTTGTCTGTGTACATGTCAACATTAGTACGGAAGAAAGATAGGTTTGGATATTTTATTAGAAGTAGGTTATCACATGATGTTCTTTCGTTCTATTGTTTGTTGCATGAAGCTTTACTGTTGGAATATATGGAGCTTTACTAGGAATGCACAAAGCTTTACTTGGAAAATGTGATTGTGAATGCTGTTGCAAATTATGGGTTTGTTTCTTTTAACAGTGTGATAAGGTTTTGAATATAATCTATATTATATAAACTAATGTTTGACTGGTGCAATTTATGTTATGTTTGAACTGATTGGCTGGCCAGTCAGAAAAGGACCAATAAGAAATCATGTGAATTTCACTGACCATAATTGTTGATATCAGTTCATTGTTTTAGCTTTTAGTGTGTGTGAAACAAATTGATAGTGTTAACCATGACAATGATGACATGATCATGTTTTGTTGTTCTTATTGTAATGTAAAAGAATTCTTCGAAACAGTTCAAAATAATAACTGCTGACTGTTTATATTATCTTTTGCATGTTTATGCAACTATTATCTGCTGTACAAATTTTTCCTGTTTTATCCTTGTGTGCATTCAAAAACCATTCTTTGATTGAAACATGTGGCAACAGGATTTTCATCTAAATGTGATAATAACAGTGCTTGAAATGACGAAGAATTAGAATTTTAGTTAGCTCGCAGTGATTTTTTTTTCTCGCAGTTGCTTGCAGTGACCTTATCTTTACTTGAATCTAGTTTTATATGTCAGTCGGTCCAGTCCCATTTATTTGGAGAGATTCTTTCCATTTTGTTGTTTGCATTATTGTTCATATTCACACCATAGCTTAATCACCACCAGTTGTAGTTGCATTTAGGAAGCTTTATTTATCGTATGAAAATCAAAATCTCGTGATAAAATTACTTACATTGCTAAAGCTGAATTAATGTTGTGTAATTCGGAATGTGTGCAAAATTTTAAGTGTATTGTTGTAATAATTTTAAATGGCATGCAAATCTATTTGAGGCTTAAGATGCAGTCACCTTGGATGCCTTTATAAAATACATATCACAAGCTTTTATATTTGATATTTTTGTGGTTTTGTAAAATTTCTGTCATTTTCACGTGTGAATCTCACCCATTATCACAAAAAACACAGATGAGGCTTTATTGAGCCGCCTCGTGGGAAAACCAACAATCTGCATATGCGGAAACAAAGACGCAGATCAGCTTCGCGGTCACCGCGAAGCTGATCAGCGTCTTTGTTTTCGCTACAGGGATAGTACAATTCCTCTACTTTCTATATCCGAAATTTCAAGCTTCTAGCTCTTTTCTGTGCTTGTACAGGCGGGTTTGTGTCGGACCTGCTCGGAAACCATATTGTTGGTTTTCCCACGAGGCGGTTCATATAATACAGCAAAGACTTAGCTCAGTTTGGAAGTTACTCACTTTGAATAGTCTGATCAATTCACTTTAAGAAGGCCAAGACTAGGGTCACTTTAAGAAGGCCAAGGGTCACTTTAAGAAGGCAAAGGGTCTTTGCATTCTAATTAAGAACATGCTAAAAGTCAGGACACACGACAAGGCGGATCTGGTTTTGCTTCAGGTAAAGTGAAGATCAACTTCTTGCAGTGACTTTTTTCATAAATCGCTCAGATTTCCATGACATTATATCCTGATATTACATATATATGTATTAGATTTTGGTAAAGAGATTGGCTGTTGGAATGGACAATATTTGAGAACATGTGACACTGTATTAGGGCAAACAAAATTTCTTTCTCCAGTCGTGTCATTTACCATATGTAGATTATGTTTTTTGCTCGCAGTTATGATATTGAAGAAAGAAAGACATTTATTTGTAAAATTGTGAGAAAAAAGTTTGTGGCTAGACCTCCAAGACAGAGAAGAACTTACATATTCATGATATATCATATTCCATTACGAAAACTTGCCCATGCAATAAAAACAGAGATTTTTTAGCTTTAAAAATCGAATTTTTTTCAGCTGAAAAATTTTGATATTTTTAGCTTACCTGAGCCATTAGGCTCACAAGGTGAGCTTATAGGATGGCCATGATCCGTCGTCCGTCGTCGTCGTCCGTCCGTCGTCGTCCACCATTTTCAAAGATCTTCTTCTCTGAACTGCTAGGCCAATAAACGCCAAATTTTATATGAAGCATCTATGCGAAGGGGGAACCAATGTGTTCATAAATAATCCAGGTCACATGACCAAGATGGCCGCCATGCCCATATACAGTCCCGGTAAAAAATCAACAACATATTCCTCTTTTCTCGGAGGACCCTAAGCTATTTTTCTCGGAGAAAGAACGCTAAATTTCTCTTTTCATTAAGATATTTCGTGTTTCGTTCAGTTCGATTTCTCGGAGAAACACCGAGAAATTTCACCGCGACCGCAGGTATTAACCGGTGAAAACAGGTAAGTGCAGATTTACCTGTTCGCGGTGTTTCTCGGAGAAATATTGTGCACGATTGTGAAAATCGATTTTACCATATTTTGAATAATTAAAGAAGTTTTAGACCTTTAACTGATCAGTATTTATAAGTGTTTTTGTATATGGCACCTCAAACAGTTTGACACGTTTTAATAAGGCACATTAATTACTGAGCAAACATTCCACAATCTTCTTCACTGGTTTCCATTACGGTTGGTCAGGCATGACTCGACTCGCATTTGACATACAAATTAAGAAGTACTTTGTTTCATCTCAATTATGTCTTTATCCAAGTAGTTTCATTTGTTTGAGCTAGGAAACATAAAAGCAATAGGCCATAAACATGTACGAGTATAATAAGTTACCATTTTGCACATTCTTGAATTCATATTGTAATGAAATAAATGTTTTCTGGTTCTGGTTGTATGTCAAGCTATGGAAACGTGCATGTAGAATGAAATGGCATAATTTCATCACATTGTCAGCTTATGGAGCAAGCTATTTTTGTAAAATTTTATTGACCCGATTACCCTGCAGCGATCTTCTAATTCCTATATGAATATGCATTACAACATTCTCGATGATAAGGATACACAGTATTTAACTAGCACAAAGTTTTGTCAATACCTCTAAATCACTCGTTTATCAGGGGCACTGTTCGCATAAACACTTTTTTCATACCAAAATGACCAAATCTTCACATAAGAATAAGGCGGATAACGAGAAAACAGTTTATAAACTTTTCTTTTTTTAAGCATCTGTTTTTCTTGCTAAATGCATAAACGCAAAACCTATTGCCATGCATAACGACAACTCCGCCATGAACATTTTGTGTTGGCGGCATGTTGTTTTTACAAGGTGCGGTCCGAAATGTCAAGTGCATAGGAAAGTGCATGATACATGGTGAAAAATGACAAGTAAAGACAAATTATCAATTACTGATAATTGATAAATTAATTGATAATTAATCGAGTAAATTAACAAACGCATTTACATGTTCATGTGCTTTAAACCCATATACATTGTATGAGATATTCCTCAACATATTTACACACATCATGATAACATGTCCATGTAATGTATACCCCACTTTTATATGAGCCACGTCATGAGAACGCTGGACTTATACTCATGTGATAATAAAGGCGCAGATCAACTGTACAGTATCTGCACAGCTGATCAGCGCCTTTGTTTTCACTACTCGGCTAGTACAATCCCCCTACTTCTTTAATCTGATATTTCTGTACGCTGTGGCTTGGCTCGGCTGTACGTTACATGTAACGTGGCTGTACGTTACATGTAACGTACAGCCGAGCCAAGCCACAGCAAACCCCGTCGATGGAAAGGCATGCTCACTGCGTTGGTTTACTGCGCTATATACCTAACACTCGATTCACAAAGTCTCGAGTTTGAAATTTGCATATTTTCAAGGGAAGCTATACCGTTACATGATCAAGATGTATAGATATGAATTTTTCACCGTATTCGATCTAATAAGTGCACTTGTTCGAAAAATCGCACATCCCGATCGTTTCCGAAAAACATGTGCAGCTCGACTAGCACACAGCTCAACTGGCGTATGGATATCTTACATCAAATTTACACGTTAAATCGCATTAAAACTTAACCTTTATTATAATGTTTGCGTAGAAGGCAGGAACGGATACACTCATTTTACACGAAAACAAATACATGACCTTATATTTTGGTGTCAGTTTTAAAAATTACCGGGACAGTCTACGTATACAAACTTTAATATGCATGTGCATGAATAGAAAAATCACTGCGCAATATTGCTGTTACTAACGTCCTTGTCCTCAGCTACGGTTATGTCGGTACGTTTTCGTCGCTTTATGGTACTGTACAAGTTTGGGATGTCCTGACGTTCGAAATGGGCTACACAACATTCGTATTTGTAAACCCTTCACTTACAAAAACTACCGAAACAGCATCCGACACGCTATGAACTGCAGATACTTGAGTATGTATGTTTTGTATGTTTGATGCATCCACATTTATATCTCGATGTCGTAACACAAATGACGACAAAATAATGGTGCATACGTAAAAGAAAAATAAAAGAAAAATACTATCATAACCGACATTGTCCCAAATTCATGTACATGTAAAGAAAAGTTTGTATATTTCAGCCACTTACTTTGATGCACTATGTGACATATCCTATACAAAAGTATTTGCTGCACATAATGCATTTTTCATCTAATAATATCAATCAGATTTAAAGAGGGAGCGAAATAAAAATTTAAGACCATTAAAATTTCTCGACTGTATATATACATGTACATTTACAATGTTCCATACAAACCGCAATTCTGCACAAGGTATAACAAACATGTAAATGTATTTATGAGGTTTTCCGATCTCTCCTTCCGAAAGCGTTGCTGCCTTTTGTGTCGATGATGTTTTAAAGAAATAATTTCATATACCGTAACTTTAAAATTACGAAAACATGCCCATGCAATATAAAGAGATGTTTAAAGATGAAAAAAAAATGAAAATTTTCAATAAAATGTTTGCTTTTTCTTATTCATGCTCAAAACATAGATTGTGGGTACACGTTATAACCGCCTCACCGAGGCGGTTCAAACTAGTACCCACAATCTTATGTTTTGGAGCAAAAGATTAAAAAAATAGATATACCCCTGCATACCCCAGTTTTGCTTTTGATGGGATACACATTTTCCATGAAATGTTTTCCTGATGTAAAATGTTTGAACAAGAATGATTTTAATGATGCAAATAGCAATGTATGGACTTGCACATTTATATCTACGTGCTGTATTTAGCCGTCAATTGGGAGTAAGTCATATGACAGTGTTGGCTGCACGGTCGGCATTTTTATTTGCTTGACTTTTTATTTCACTTTACGGCAGACAGCTTCCTTATCATGTGAAGGAGCAGTGTCAGCTTCGTGTTCATTAGAAAATGTGACACAAGAACATGACTGTGTATGCCGAAACACACTTCCTGGTAATGCTGCAAATTCTACCACTTGGCCAAATCAGTCAACAGTGATTTCTGTAAATTTTGTTGACCATTTATGTATGTTAATACCATGCAATATTACGGGTGAAAGGGCATCAATTTAGGCGATCCCATAAGTTCATGATTTAAACGGCTTTGTGGTTGTTCATGGAGAATAACTTTTGATGCAAATTCTTTCCTACTACAAGCAGTCTCGATCTAAAACATACAAGTATATATACATGTACATGTACGAATGCTCAAATTATTTGCGATTTATATGGAACCATAATCTGAATATTTGATAGCGGTTACGTTAACAGCTTACCAAGAAATGCTGGCGGACAAGTAAGGTCGGAACATTTAATAAGACAGGCCGCGATGGTTTTACATGTATAGATAGTGCGTTCGCATCGAAAAAAAAAAAAGTTGCGATTTCAATCTCCGGCCGGTATATTCATGTTATTTTGATGACTTGTGTTTATCCTGACATAATTAAAGTAAACCGCCTGTTAAATCATTGCTATTGTACATAATTAAACACCTTTGATCAAATGTCATTAAACTTATTTATTCACTCAATGAAAATGATTCTGATTATCCACATAGTCACTGGAAGTGTGGTAATTTTATTCTTTGTCGGAAAGGACAATGCTCAAGGCGCGAATTTTTAATGACGCCCTTGATTTTTCAATGATTTTTTCGCTTCCATTCTTCTGTTCAAAGATCGAATAATCATGGATGATGTGAAAAGCAACACAAGTGACAAAGGTCATCATTAATTTTAATGTAATCAAGAATATATTTATGTGGATTATAAGCCATTTAAACAAATACGTAACATCTGCAAGTTTCATACTTGCAAATACTTATTATTTTTTAATATATTGTTTTATATTAATTCAAAAATTATAAACATGCATTTGTCTTTTAAATTCCTCCGAGAAACTCCGAGAAAAAGAGTTTTATCGATAAATCCAGGTAATTACCTTTCTCGGAGAAACACCGAGAAATTTCACCGAGAAACACCGCGAAATTTCGCGCTGACGATTTCGTCTACCTGGCTTATTTCGCGGTGTTTCTCCGAGAAATAAAAATTTCGCGTTTGCCATGGTTGCGGAGAAACGCGGAATATGTTGTTATTGTTTTACCGGGAGTGTATGGTAAAACCCCTTCAAAATTCTTCTTCTCCGGAACCACTGGACCGATTTCTACGAAACTTGGCATGAAGCATCGGGGACTGTAGTACTATAATCTATGTATAAATAGTGACCTTTGGATGACCTTGACCTATTTTACGGCAAGGTCAACATAGGTCGCCCATGCATTTGAATGGGGAAAATTGTTAAAATGTTATTTGAAAGGCAAAACTTGCAGGAAATGGGCAAATGGACTGAAGGTAGGTAATTCTGAAAAAAAAATTGGACCACAGGGGTTGGTCTGCCCCACCCCGGGGCAATATACATGTATATTACAAAAATATTCAAAGATCTTCTTCTCTGAAACCACTTGGCCAATCAAAGCCAAATTTTATAGGAAGCATCTATGGGAAGGGGGAATCAATGTGTTTATAAATAATCCAGGTCACATGATCAAGATGGCCGCCATGCCCATATATGGTAAGAATCCTTAAAAAATCTTCTTCTCCTGAACCAATGGACCGATTTCAACGAAACTTGGCATGAAGCATCGGGGACTGAGGTACTACAATGTGTTTATAAAATATGACCTTTGGATGACCTTGACCTATTTTACGGCAAGGTTAACATAGGTCGCCAATGCATTTGAATGGGGAAAACCTTCAAAATGTCATTTTAAGTGAAAGTCTTGCAGAAAATGGGCAGTAGGACTGAATATTAATGATTCTGAAAAAAAATTGTACCCCAGGGGCATATTTGCCCCGACCCCGGGGCATTATACATGTATATTACCATTCTATTCAAACATCTTCTCTGAAACCGCTTGGCCAATCAAAGCCAAATTTCATGTGAAGCATCTATAGAATGGGGGAATCAATGTATATATAAATAATCAAGGTCACATGACGAAGATGGCCGCCATGCCCATATATGGTAAAAACCCTTCAAAAATCTTCTTCTCCGGAACCTGTGGACCTATTTCAAAGAAACTTGGTGTGAAGCATCTATGGCTTAAGTACTACAATGTATACATAAATCATGACCCTGTGATGACCTTGACCCAGTTTATAGCAAGGTCAACATGGATTGACCATGCATTTAAATGGGGAAAATTGTTAAAATGTCATTTGAAGGGAAAAGCCAGCAGGAAATTGGCAAATGGACAGAATATTGATTATTCTGAAAAAAAAAGAAGAAAATGGCCCAAGGGCTTCATCTGCCCCTGCACTGGGGTTAAATACCATAATATTCAAACATGTTTATTGGTATATGCAGCAGATCTCAGGTGAGCGTTTACAGGACCATTGGTCCTCTTGTTCTTATTTTTGCTCAAAACATAGATTGTGGGTACACGTTAGAACCCACAATCTATGTTTTGGAGCAAAAATAAGAAAAATAGGTATACCCCTGTATACCCCAGTTTTGCTATATAAAAGTGGGGTTCATGGGGGTATTCATTACACGGACATGTTTTCGTGATGACTAAGTTGTGTATATTTTTTGTGTACATTTCGCTGTATAATACACTGCTTACATTTTGACCCCTACAACTTCCCATTACATGATGTACAAAATATTTACTTAATTATGCAGACTTGTTGTGAATATTCTTTGCTAATAGGGCTATCACATTAATTGAATCATTTTCTAAGAAACCTTGTGTACGCTACCAGCTATGTACTATAATGTGTATGATATTCGGAAACTTACAAAAATTAAAAAGGTTTTTTGTGTACAGTTCAATATTTTCAGCTATGTATAGATAAAACCAGTTTGCTTACATGCTAGTTATACTGCGATGGCTTTCAATGTAAAGCTTATAGAACCTGTATTTTTAAGTCAGTGTCTTATACACAGTGGAATAATGGAGGAACCCTTATTGTGAAAATTCAACCTTTAGGCACTAGCATGTATTTTTGGTCAAAAAGCTTTTAAAAGAACATTTTTCACTGTCATTGCCTTTCATGGCCTTTATCATGATATTTCTTACAAATGTTAGTACAAATCTTTCTTTACTTTTGTGATTTATGTACTCATATAAATTTTGTATTTTGTATGATCATATTGATCTTAAACAGCAGTCACACATTAGCGTATAACCCAAACGCGCACCGGGCATATGAAAAATCTCAACACGCTGAAGATTTTGGACATACAAAAATTAAATTGTTCCTTTAACTCGCTTTAGCAGTCACACATTAGCGCGTGACTGAGGCGTGTGCCGAACGTATTAAAAATCTAGTTTTGGAGTATGTTTGTGTTACTTCCCAAACACGCTAAGCACGCGCTGTAGGTGCACAGCAAACGTTCAATGCGTGTTTCACACGCTTGGGGCAAAGAAATATCTCATAAAATCGGAACACGCATGTAGCGTACACTGACGTGCCTAAAACATGTGCCAGACGTGTTCAAAGCATATTCAATGCGCCTGTAACATGCATGACATATAAGACATAGGCGGGACACGTCAAGCTTCTAGAAAATTTCTAAGCATGTTTAAATTTTTTTTTAGTCCAAATGCGCTCGAAACGCGCACCGACTTTTAGTGACGTACAGCGACGCGTCAGGCATACACCAAGCGTACCCAATGCATACGTATCGTGTTTCTAACATGTCTCCGGCATGCTAACGCATGTTGAATTTTACATTTTTATCAAGAGGCATGGCGCGCATTTGGCTTATATGCTAATGTGTGACTGCTATTTTATTTATGCTCATGGATTGAATCATTCGAGCCGAGTCATGAGAAAGACGGATTTTAGCCTACGCGAAAACAAAGGTGCAGATCAGTTGTGCAGTAACTGCACAGCTGATCAGCGCCTTTGTTTTCGCTTCATGGATAGTACAATTCCTCCTCTATGTATACCCGAAATTTCAAGAGTTTAGCTTTGTTTTGTTGCTGCACTTGCCAGTTTATGTCAGACCTCGTTGGAAATCCGGAAGACAGGTTTTCTCGCATCGAGGCTCATTTGGAATTTGTGTTTTGTCAAGAAATTCACGCTATAATATGTTATCACATGTACATGTATTACCAAAACCACATCTTTTGTTACTGTATGTTTAAAAATCTATGCCATTTTTCAACAAAAATATTAGTTTACTACATTGTCAATAATAAATCGTGCAATTCTTTGTGCATGAGGATATTGAGCCGCGATGCGTGGCTCTTGGTATGGTTGTCTGTTTATACAAAAAATACAAAATGGTATATCCTTAAATTTACATGTATTTTTAAACAGTCAGTATATAAAAGCATATGTTAAAGTCCCTGTAAACCATATCTTGAAAATCAAAACCACATTATTAACTCAAGTACTTCATATTTATGTGAAATCAAAAGGTTTTTGATACTGTTGACTTAACAGCTGCTGATTTCGTCACTCTATAGTCTCATTTGTGATTAACATCCTGCCTTCAGGGTTTCCAACCTAACAAGAAGAAACAGGTTGTAATAAAAAGGCTTTGTTTGACCGTAGCATATGACCTTAGGATGTTGTACATGTATATACAGGACCTTATTTATTACATGTACTCAAATGAATTACTCTTCATCCACAAGCTGCATACCAAAGCTTAGACTTTCATTTTCATGTAAGCCTGGCTTAGCTATTTGATTGAAAAGCTTACATATAAATATTTTGGCTTTAGCTACATGTGTGTTAAAATCTCCTTGTAGTATTTCAACATCAAACTGAGGCAGCAAGTAACAGTTTCTGTTATGGAACTCTGTTGTTTTTTCCCTTTAGACATGATCATGATTTCTAATCATTTGATTAATTTATTTCACATATGTGCTAATGAACACGGTTGTTGCTGCAATTTTCCATGTAAAGCATATAGCCACGTAGAAATCATGCATAATTGAATCGTTTTTGTAAACCATGCATAATACACACATAGATAGAAGGGCAGAGTAATTGATACATTATTATACATACAGGACATATTCGTAAATGAGCCTGTGCATGAGAAAAACAACAATTTGGGTTCTGACCAGGTCCGTCACAAACCAGGCTGCACAATCACAGAAAAAGGTTAGAAGCTTGAAATTTCAGATTTAAGAAGAAGAGGAATTGTGCTATCCATGTGGCGATAACAAAGGCGCTGATAAGCTTCCCAGTTACTGCAAAGCTGATCTATGTCTTTGTTTTGGCATATGCAGATTGTTGGTTTTCTTGTGCAGCAGCTCAAATGCTTTTTTGAATCCACACATTTATACTTAGGATAATTTTCATGGATTAGCAAATGCCATGAAACATGTCTTTTTATTAGTCTAGATTTTGCTTAATGACTTATTTTTAAAACTATCTGCACATTCATGTTATCTATAGACAGTTAAAAGCCATGTGCATATACATCTAACATTTTAGGATTTTTGGAAAACCAAAAAAATAATATGCTGAAAATTTTAATTTTTATGTTTAATTATGGGCTTCGACTCTTAAATTCCGAAACAGATATATGTCCAGAAGGAAACAAAATATAATGCAGAGTTGAAGTATTGGTAAAAACAAAACTATGCATAAAATGGGAACAATTAATGGTGCACATAAAGTCACTTTGTGATAATACTGTTCATGATATTACATGACGCTGATACACACATATCATTAAAATTATATTTTCATAAGAATTCTGCTTTTACATGTACTGATATGTCTTTGTTGAAAGGTATTTGAGCCACCACATGAGAAAACCAACAATTTGCACATGCCAAAACAAAGGCGCAGACCACTTCGCGGTGACCGCGAAGCTGGTCATCGCCTTTGTTTTCGCTACACGGGTAGTACAATTCTTCTTCTTAAATCCGAAATTTCAAGTCTCTAGGCTGCTTCTGTGACTGTACAGCCCGGTTTGTGTCAGACATGGTCGGAACCCAAATTGTTGGTTTTCTCACGCACAGGCTCATTTTCATAAGAATTCTGCTTTTACATGTACTGATATGTCTTTCTTGAAAGGTATTTATAATTAATCACTGGCTTTAGCATGAGAAAACAGTCTTGCTTCAGAGAACATCAAAGATTCAGATCAGATTGCACAATCTGAGCTGAACCATTGTTGTTCAGCTTCTAGTTTATTTTATGTGGTTTTATGTCCCAGTCAACAATCTTTCATTCATGTCAGGACATAGCCTGTATTCTACCTGGAAAATTTTTAATCTGTATTTTTGGTGGTTAATGTGTCTTGCTCAAGAACACAAGTCTAACAACTGAGCACCATTTGAGTTCAAAGCACCAATCCTCTTAATCTGTAGTTCAACTCTATAGCCATTAGGCCACCTTGCTCCCCGCACTTCCTAGAAAGCTTTTAAAATATCTCTTCTTTCTGTATCAGAAATTCAACCATTATCAGAGTTGGAACTCCGTAAGACAAGTTTTCTCATGGTATAGCTCATCTTGTTTGTGTAGTTAGAGATTGTCTGCATTTCTTAACATTCCAGTTGAATACACACTTACAGAGTACCAAATACTTAGACCCAATAAATTTGTGCTGAAAATTGGCTGCTTCTTTAGCATCAGGAAAACATGTCCGTGAAATGTATACCCCCTTAAACCCCACTTTTATATAGAAAAACTGAGGTATGCGCAGGTATACCTATTTTTCTTATTTTTGCTCCAAAACATAGATTGTGGGTACTCGTTAGAACCGCCTCGCCGAGGCGGTTCTAACGTGTACCCACAATCTATGTTTTGAGCAAAAATAAGAAAAATAGCAAAATTTTTCCAGTGAAATTTTTCATTTTTACAACCAAAATTTTTTTTGTATATTGCAATGGCATGTTTTCGTAATGGGGTCAGAAAACAACCCATTAGTGACAAATGAGCCGCATCGTGAGAAAACCGGATTTTTGCCTAGGCGAAAACAAAGGTGCAGATCAGCTTCGCGGTAACCGCGAAGCTGATCAGCGCCTTTGTTTTCGCTACTCGGATAGTATAATTCCTCTTCTACTCATAGCCAAAATTTCAAGTATCTAGCCTGCTCCTGTGACTGTACAGACCGATTTGTGTCGCACCTGGTCGGAAACCCCGAAGACCGGTTTTCCCGCGTCGCGGCTCAAATGGACTTTCCCATTGTTATCATTTGGAAGAGACTACTTTCATTTTTAGGGGAATCAGGAGTGATTTTGAAATTTTCTATTTTTTGATGGAATTTCTCTATGCTGTTTGCCTTTGTCCCATATAAATATCACTTTCAATCCTGTTTCTGTTGGTTTGTTCAGTTATGGCTTTAATAACATCATAGTCAACAATTTTTTCAAAACAACAACAAAAAAAAAACAACACTAGGTCACCTCTCCACACAAACAACACTACTTTTTGGTTTGAATCCCAGATTGTATTATTCCGCAAACAGCCATTGAACCTTGTTTGAAGACTCAGATTTTCTAACTAAAACATCATGTTTAAGTATTTGGTAGACTGTATATGTGAGACACAATTTAAACTTAGATCATGTTGTACATTTCTTATTACTAAAATGCTTGACATGCTATTTTTGTTACTTTGTTTAATGCTGACAAATCATGACCTGTCTTATGGACAGAATGACTTAGACAATAAAAAATCTGAGTTCTTTTTCTGTGTTGCTTTATATGTTTAGACCTAAAAGATTTAACCCATATTTGACAAAATGGATTCTCCAATCATTATCAACTGGACGAGTCCACTTTCTTTTTTAGGGGTGAAAGGTGTGATTTTTATTTTTTATCTATTTTTCGATGATCTCTCTGTGCATTCTGCGGCGTCACATCTGGGGCTATACTGTTTGCCTATGTCCCACAAAAGGGATGCCAGGCTTAAATGAGTTAAGGACAATTCAGAAGAAACATCAGATATTGATAAATATGCCGAGTATTTTTAGGCATCTTAGTGACAGTGTTACATGCTCCCCAGTTTCTGCATACTAAATAGTCAGGGGCAGCTAACTCTCCAGTCTATGGTTGGACCTGGCCACAGTTTTGACTATTCAGATTTCTATTTGCTTGTTCTGAGCAAGTATAAAAAAATCTGATAAAAGGTAGTGTAGAACACATGAATACACCACTCCCCATTATTTATTTATTAAATAGTTGCCCTTGTTACCAACAAGAATGAAATACATGTAAGATCAAAGCAAACAAGGCTGCTAGATTGTTGACAACATTTTCCCCAGTATAACCCAATGGGAGCTATCTCTTGCCATAGAAACCAGTTATGTTGTGTGTTTTTTTTATGTCCCCAATTTTGAAGAAGTTGAAGGCGCATATTGGTTTGATTCTGTCCGTCCAGTCCAGTTCAGTGCTGTACGTGAGTAACGCTTAGCACTCGGACAGGAACCGTTAGAGAGCTAGGATCTTTAAATTTTGTTTGTAGTTTGTATATGAAAAGAGGTCCCATATTTTTTTTCAGGTAAATTAAAGGGGCTAGGGGCCCATTCTGAGAGTTATGTCCCTTTTTAATTCTTGATAAAGTGAATAGCTAGTGGGTACCTTGTATGCGCAAATCTTCCTACAGTTTAATACTGATTCTCTTGAAAGTTTACTGATGTTGTGACCATGCTTTGAAGATATTCATGTGGTTTGGATGTAATCCTCAGATTAATTTTTGTCACATATTTTGCAATTTAGAAGCCTCCCTGGCGCAGTGGTTAAGCCACTTGCCTTGTAAACCAGGGGTCACAGGTTCGATCCCGGGCTTCTCCAGTCCTTCGGATTGAGACTATAAACCGAGGTCCCGTCTCCATATGACCTTAGCTGTTGGTGGGACGTTAAACCCCAATCAATCAATCAATCAATATTTTGCAATTTGAACTTAGCCATTTTTCGGGCATTTTGACAATGAAAGTGAATGGGGTACCTTGTGTGCGCAACTCCTACAGTTTTATGCCGATTCTTTTAAAACTTTACGTGTGTTATGGGCATAGTCTGAAGATATGCATGTGGTTTGGATATATTCCGTAGATTACTTTTTGGGTTTTTTTTTCACAATTTGAACTTAGTCATTTTTTTTTCGGCCATTTTAGTGAATGGATAGAAGGTACCTTGTGCGCAACTCCTACAGTTTAATACTGACACTTTTGACCTTATCAGGCATTGTGACCATGCTTTGAAGATATGCATGTGGTTGGGATATACTCCTTAGATTAATTTTTTGTCACTTTTTTTGCAATTTGAACTTAGTCATTTTTTGGACATTTTCACACTTTGGACATTTTCACACTTTGAAAGTGAGGTACCAGTTTGGGGCATAGTGTTTCATAAACACATTTTCTAATTTTTAGCCGTTTTGGAGAGGAACTTCTGTGAGCGGTTAACCAGTAATTAGATGGTGAGTCAGAAATTTATAAGCTCTACCTGCTGGCACAAGCAGCCCATCTACTGTAAGTTAGGAAATTTTTGTGTGACTGATTCTTCTATTACTGAATTATTAGCATGTTCTTGAAATACCAATGAGTAATCTTGAAGTCTATAAAGCTTATATTAACTCTTTATTAGTGAGAACTTTGAATTTGCTAGACAACAAATCTGAGAATGTTAGCGAAAATTAAGTTCTTGGGAGCATTTCCAAGTTTACAGTATTTCTCGTGGCCCCATTGGGCAGGAACTCGCTACCAGAGTTCTGAAAACCTAAGGTTAATGCAGGTAAAATTATGCCACAATGATGCTTCTAATAAAGTTTGACTGTGATTGTGATTGGCCAACTGGTCTCTTAGATATTCATTTTTTAAAGTGTTGATGGACAGGAGAAGACAGATGCCAGTTCAGATCCATCCTATAAGCTCACTGAAGAGTGTAAGACTGGTGAGCTAAAAACGGGTATTTACATGTACCTCTTCTTAAGTATTGTTGAACTGTACCAGAGGACCAATGGTCCTGCGAATGCTCACCTGAGATTTTGTCCTTTTAAAAAGTGACCTTGACCTTGAATACTCACAATTTAATTAACTCAGTAAACTGTCTATCTATAAATTTGCAGGCCACATGCTATAAAACTTTCTGAAAAATTCCATTGATTACACTCATTCCCATGGAAGTGCCTTTGTTACCAATTTTAACCTTGCCATAAAATAGGTCAAGGTCAACCCAAGGTCATTATTTATACAAACTATGATGGGCTGGAGTCCCAAATGCCACAGAAAGTTATTTTGACATCAGTCCACTGGTTCCTGAGAAGATTTTTGAACAGTTTTTACCATACACAGGTGTGTCGGCCATCTTGGTCATGTGACCTGGATCATTTACATTAACTTTCATTCAACCTTTCCACAAGGCTCCACACAAAATTTGGCTTTGATTGGCCAACCTACAAAACTTTCTGAAAAATCCAATGTTTATGCTTATGCCCATAGAAAAGCCTATGTGACAAAATTTGACCTTGCAGTAAAATAGGTCAAGGTGAACCCAAGGTCATGATTTATACAAACTATGATGGGTAGGAGTCCCGGATACTATACACCCAATACAAGTTTTGTTGAAATCGATCCATCGGTTCAGGAGATTTGTTAAAGGTTTTTGCTATTTATAGCCCTGGTGGCCATCTTGGTCATGTGGCCTGGACCAATTTATATAAAATTTTGATCCCCCATCCCACTGAGGCTCCACATGAAATTTGGCTTCAATTGGCCAAGAGGTTTCAGAGGAGATGTTTGTAAGATTGTGATGACAATAACGACGGAGCATGCCCATCCTATAAGCTCACCTATGAGCTTTTGCTTCAGATGCGCTAAAATATCTTATACAAGAAGTCATTTTATATTAAAGATCATTAAATACTAAATGAGCCTTTGGCGAGTTTAATAGGTCTTACATGAAATGACGATGACGGTAATATTCATTTTATCACATGACTTTTAATATAGCATTTCATCGCCTTCAAACTGGACATATTTTCAATGAAAATTTACACTGCCATTAATGACATTACATATTCCCGCAAAAAAGTTAATACATGTGTGGTTATATCACTTTTCATTACATGACATTATTCACTGGAAAACAGCAATGTCATATGATAAACTGTCATATAATATTGAGCCGCCTCATGGGAAAACCAACAATCTGCATATGCGAAAACAAAGACGCAGATCAGCTTCGCGGTAACCTTTGTTTTCGCTACTCGGATAGTACAATTCCTCTTCTACTTAAATCCGAAATTTCAAGCTTCTAGCTCTTTTCTGTAACTGTACAGGTCGGTTTGTGTCGGACCTGTTCGGAAACCACATTGTTGGTTTTCCCACAAGGCGGCTCATCTCTTGAATAATACAGGGATCAAACATGTACATACTGTTATCAATATACAGGTTTTGAAAACAAAGCGCACTCCATTTTATTGTAGTTTAATGATAATAAAATACTCTTCAAATGTTAATCATATCTCCATATTTCAACTACTAGATCTTTGAATTAAACACTTTTCTGCCGCTAACGTAGCTTTCTTTTTACACAGAATTTCGTAGAATAATTTGACAAATTCAAACTTATTTGTTTCCCTCAAAAAGACTTTAACTTGTAAAATAATCCAAGATTTGGTGGTTTTTGAAACTACAGTAATTTTGTGATTTTAATTTTAACCAGCTATTCACTGTCATTTGTCATCAACATTTTGACCATACATATGACCATATGACATATGACATATTTCACACATGTAGACGTCTGTACAAAAATGAGGTTCAAAGCGATTGTCTAGTGTCTATTGTGTTATTCATCATTTTCAAAGTCTGCTGGGTTTTTCCTGTTCATAGCTGCATTTGCCTTATTTCCCCAGTCATATACCATGTAGGAAAGTACCAATGCTGAAATATAAATAAATGGATGTTACATTGTGTGAGCCACATCATAAGAAAACCTGCTTTAAACATATGTAAAAGCGAAGATGTAGATCAGCTGTGCAGTATCCGCACCACTGTTAAGGCCTGCTTGATATACAATGTTGACGGCACTTATTGAGTCACATGTATCCGGCTAAAACACAATCAGGGTGGACATTTGGGTTTCACTTTTGTCAAAAAATGAATTTTCAGTGGGGCATATTTAGATGACATTTTTGTTTTCAGAGACATCTTGTAGGTGCGAAAATGCAGAAATTTTCATTTTGTTTTCAGGCTTTCAAAAATTTCACCATACCTATGCCTTTAGGGCCTACGGGCCTAAATATTTGAAAATATAACATGCATTTTGGCTAATGCAATTTATCTTGTATTGATAATTTTTACTTTTAGGGCACTTTTTGGTGTTAGATAACAGATTTAATCTGAAAAATCTTTGAAATTTTTCAACATATGGACAAATATGAAAATGCGTCGTGTCCTATCTGTTTTAATACAGTTTTGTCATAAGTATTAAATTGTAATATTCATATCTACTGGTACATTTATGACTTTTAATGGTGTTCTTGTTTGTTTAAAACCCAAACAAAATGAGATAAGCTTAAAATGATCATTTTAAGCAAACAACAAAAATGGGGGGCTACGGACACGACGGGCTACGGAGAGCATAGTTACTGCGATATCTGATGAAACCATTTAGCTAGCCACAAATTTTTTCTTATAAAATGTTAAATCCCTGGACCCGCAACGGAAAATGAAGGTCATGTTTATATAAAGCATTGATAACATACTTTAACAGGGGCTTGAAAATAGGGGGCTACGGACACGACATTTTACATAATGTTACAAAATTGCATCTGGCAGATTCCATAATCACTTTCTATTCAATTAGGGCTTTTCCATCGAAATTCAAAAAGTATCTTATGCTTAATATGGCATTTGTGATTATATATTTTGCAGTTTATTAAGTTTGGAAGCCCCTGATTTGGGGATATTAAAAAAGCCAAAATGTATAACAAAGGGTTACTTTTAAGAAAAGCTCTTAGGAATTAATGCAAAGGCATGTACCAATGTATTAATCACCTCAGATAAGAGTTAAGGTATTCCTTTTGAATTTCTGACATAAACTTATTGGCTAAAGATGAAATTATAATAGCTGGAGTCTTGTAAAATAATAGAAATTTTGAAGTGAAACTTTATAACACTCAAAAATGGCCAAATTTTAGCCTTTTGACTAGGCAGTAAACTGTTCCGCTACTAATAACCCACACATATTATATATCACTGGAAAGCTTGAGAAGTTTCCTATTGAGCTATGACAATAACATCATTCTAGGAGTGCATCAGGGCAAAATACTGGCGTATAACATGTATTTTGTGAAATGTCCACCCTGATTGTGTTTTAGCCGATGATCGCATATGACTGACTCAGTCAACAAACTGAACTAGAAATTGGCTGCAAGCAAGGCTTTCAGGATACCCCCCGCAAAATTATCTGAAGCTTGCCAAATTTCTTGCTAATTTAAATATTCAGAAAAAAATGTCAAAAATATATTTCAGCATTATAATCCTTCAAATTATTTCTGTCAAATATATGGATAGTATCAGAAAAATATACTGAAAGCTTTATGAAGAGATGTCTGCACTACTAACCATTATTGAATATAAGCAATGTTCCAAAATGGCTATATTTTGAAAATGCTGTAAATTTGCCAATTAAATATTTTTCAGCATTATAAATCTTCATGCACATCTTCAATATGTCTGTAACATGTCTGCAAAGAATTAGAGGAATGCACTGGAAGCCCAAGGAGGAGTTGATTTCACAAGTATACACTATTGATCTGACATTATTTGATATACAGAATGGTCAAAAATTGCCTAAGTTCAAAAAACTACAAATTTGTCTAAAATATTTTTTTCAGCAAAATAATTCTTCACGCACATCTTCAATGTATCTGGAACATATCTGCAAAGTATTAGAAGGAGACACTAGGAGCCCTACGAGGAGTAGATTTCACAAGTTATGCACTTCCAACCATTATGGAATATAAGAACTGGTCAAAAAAAATTTAAACAATATAATTCTTCATGCACATCTTCAATATATCTGTAATATGTCTGCAAATATGAAAAGAATATACTGATAGCTCTTGGAGGAGTTGATTTCACAAAGAATGCACTATTGATTTAATGAGTATTGTTAAACCAGAGGACCAATGGTCCTGTAAACCCTCACCTGAGACCCGAGATCTATACATATACCAATAAACTTGTTAGACTAGAATGGTACAATGCATGTATATAACCCTAGGGCAGGGTCAGAATAACTCCTGGAGTCAATGTCTTTTTTCAAATCATAAAAATTCAGTCCATTTGCCAATAAGAGCTGTCGCAGGACAGCGTAGCTCGCCTGACTTGTGCTTTGCCACTAAATTTGTTAAAATCTATGACCCGTGACGTTGACCTTGCCTGTAGATGCATTTTGTATAGAAAGCTATTTGCATAAATAAGCTAACAATGAACACATTGATCTATTGCCAAAATGTTTAGCAGGAGATATGATTCTGCTTGCCTTTGCATCGTTCATGGGATGCTATGCTTAAATATAATACATGTCGAAACAGAAAACAGCCAAACTACTGAATAAAACTATAATGTGTTGATGAGGTATGTGACCATCCATTGCATTTTAAAACATAGGTCAAGGTCAGTAGGTCAATTGTGGGTGCCGAGTCGGGACATCGAGGAGAAGCCATATGCAAGGTTTGATGGTTGTAGGCTTTATAGTTGATGAGATATTAAGGGTTGGCTTTAAAAATGACAAAGTCACTAGCGCACGAAATATAGGTCACGGTCACTAGATCAATGTGGGTGCAAAGTCGGGACATCGAGGAGAAGCCATATGCAAGGTTTGATGGTTGTAGGCTTTATAATTGATGAGATATTAAGGGTTGGCTTCAAAAATGACAAAGTCACTAGAGCACGAAATATAGGTCAAGGTCACTAGGTGAATGCGGGTGCCGAGTTGAGGATCGAGGAGAAGTCATATGCAAGGTTTGATGGTTGTAGGCTTTATAGTTGATGAGATATTAAGGGTTGGCTTAAAAAATGACAAAGTCACTGGAGCATGATATATAGGTCAAGGTCAGTAGGTCAATGTGGGTGCCGAGTCGGGACATCGAGGAGAAGCCATATGCAAGGTTTGATGGTTGTAGGCTTTATAGTTGATGAGATATTAAGGGTTGGCTTCAAAAATGACAAAGTCACTGGAGCATGAAATATAGGTCAAGGTCAGTAGGTCAAAGTGGGTGCCGAGTCGGGACATTGAGGAGAAGCCATATGTAAGGTTTGTCAGTTCTAGGCTTAACAGTTGATGAAATGTCCACCCTGATTGTGTTTTAGCCGATCGCATATGACTGACTCAGTCAACAAACTGAACTAGAAATTGGCTGCAAGCAAGGCTTTCAGGATACCCCCCGCAAAATTATCTGAAGCTTGCCAAATTTCTTGCTAATTTAAATATTCAGAAAAAAATGTCAAAAATATATTTCAGCATTATAATCCTTCAAATTATTTCTGTCAAATATATGGATAGTATCAGAAGAATATACTGAAAGCTTTATGAAGAGATGTCTGCACTACCAACCATTATTGAATATAAGCAATGTTCCAAAATGGCTATGTTTTGAAAATGCTGTAAATTTGCCAATTAAATATTTTTCAGCATTATAAATCTTCATGCACATCTTCAATATGTCTGTAACATGTCTGCAAAGAATTAAAGGAATGTACTGGAAGCCCTAGGAGGAGTTGTCAAAATGCTGCAAATTTGTCAAAAATATTTTTTCAGCATAATCCTTCTTCATGCACATCTGCAATATATCTGGAACATATATGTTAAACATCAAAAGAGAACATTGAAAGCTGCAGGAGGAGTTGATTTCACAAAGTATACAATTTCAGCATAATGGCAATCATGATATGCAATATGCATAGACTTAAAAGTCCCATAACTCTTGCAAAACTGACCTGTTGACCCCTAAATTCATATGTGTTGCCTGATGGCGCAGGTGTGGTGAGAAGGGGGGGGGGGTATAACAAAGATAGTACATGACTGACTCAGTCAACTAAGATTCACCCCCATCAGTTGGACCCGAGGTTATATAAATCTTACATTTTCATATATTTTTACACATTGGTTACCGTAGTGCTTAGATTATTATGAGCAAAACAAAATTAAAGCGTAGCCAAGATGAACATGAAAAAAAAAAGTTAAATAACCTTAGAAACAGTGTTACTACAAACAGTGTTACAAGATGATATCAGGATAACATGTCCATGACATACCCCCTGGAACCCCACTTTTCAATAGTAAAACTGGGGAATGCAGGGGTATACCTATTTTTCTTATTTTTGCTCCAAAGCATAGATTGTGGGTACTCGTTAGAACCACATCGGCCAGGCGTTTCTAATGTGTACCCACAATCTATGTTTTGAGCAAAAATAAGAAAAATATAAAAAAAATCCATTGAAAATTTCAAGTTTTACAACTTAAGAGAAATCTGTATATTACATGGGCCTGTTTTCTTAATCGGTGATAAAAGAAACTAAAGAAATACATGTATGTTTTAGAGCCCACTGTAAATAGCGATTTGTTAAGAAGTAGGGTGATTTTAAATGTAAATAACTTTCCCCCCAATGAGCAAACCCAAAACATAGTGGAAAGCATAAATGATAGCAACTTGCAAATGCGGGATCTAGAAGAAAGTAGTCGAAATTCAGATAATGTCGATATAAGCAGAACTGAAATTCTATCAGTGACAGAGGAAGAGAACTCAAACCTCTCGAGAGACAGTACAGAAGAGTTTTCCAGCATTGGTACTTCTATAGGAATTAACACTACCAGCAATAACGATTCGTCTCACACAGAGAACCAATCCAGTTTGCAATATGTTTGGTCAGAGAATGAATCATCAATTTTTTATACAAATGCAGATTCCTTACTAAATAAGAGAGATGAATTAGCATTGCTCATATCAACAAATAAATATGACATTGTGGTAGTAACTGAGGTGCTTCCTAAAAATAGAACCAGTTCTGATATAAGTGACGTTGAGTTCCACATAAGTGGGTACAACATGTATAACACAATGTTGGGTAATAACATAGGTCGTGGAATCATAATCTATGTGAAGAACGACATAAATGCAACGGCATTAAAGCTATTTGAGCTACAACACATAGAGGCCACTGGCATAAAAATAAAATTGAGGAATAGTGACTGGCTCTTTCTCATAGCAGTGTATAGGAGTCCAAACTGTCATGAGGACTGTCTAGTGGAAGTGGAACAGATACTTAGTTACGACAAAGAAGGTCCATGTAGAGCCAGCCATAGAGTAATTCTGGGGGATTTTAACCTTAGGGGGATAAACTGGGTCACAGAAACTTCAAATGTGAATGAAAACCATATAGATACAAAATTTTTAGAAGCAGTTAGAGATAATTATCTGTTTCAACATGTGAAGCAAGTGACAAGAACCAAAGAGAACCAACAAGACTCGTTATTAGACTTGATACTTACAAATGAAGAAAATATGATTGATAACATCAGGTATTTACCTCCCCTTGGAAAGAGTGACCATTTAGTTATCCAGTTCAGCCTAATAACGTATATAAACAGATTCCGTACACAAACTGAAAAATTGAACTTTTTTAAAGGGAACTACGACCAGCTGCGTACGAACCTAAGAAATATTGCATGGGATGAAGCAATAACGGAGGCGATGAATCTAAAGGAGTCGTGGGAGAGCTTTACCGACATAATCAACCATGAAGTAAGAGAAAATATACCGGTGTGTAAAGCTTTCAAAAGGAAACATGACACCCCTTGGATCACAAGAACAAGCCTCAAAGCCATCAAGAAAAAACATACCAAATGGAAAAAATATCAATATTGCAAATCACAAACAAACAAGGAAGCATACGATAAAGCTAAAAAAGAAGCAAGTAAAGTAACAAAAGCAGCCAAAATGGATTATGAAAAACAGATATCTGAAAATATTAAAACAAACAACAAAGCATTTTGGAACTATGTCCAGTCGAAAACTAAAACAAGAGAATCGGTAGGAAACCTTGTCGACAATAGCGGAGTAACAGTCACAGAAGGAGCAAACTAGAAATGCGTGTTTGTAAAACACTATGCCCCCAACTGTATGTTTGTCTCTAAACTGGCATTTTGTATGATCATTTATTTCATTCAAATGAAGTGAAATTCAATTTTCTGAAGTAGCTGTTCGGTTGCCTCTGTTTTGACCTCAATCAAGAAACAGAATGCAAGTGTTTTTGTTGGTTTTTTTTGCAGGCAAGAAATGGAGTAAAAATTTCAAAATGAAGTAATTTTGTCAAAAGTTAATCAGGTGATCTTCTTCTCAGCCCCAACCAGTTTAACAAATATGAAGGCTCTAGCTTAAATACTTTTTGAGATATCTTGCACACAAAATTTTCAAATTTTGTTTTCAAAGGGACGTAACTCCAAAAAGGGGCATAACTTGGACGTGACAAAAATACGGGTCAATCATTTTTTTTCATGTCAGGGGAATAGGTATATGAAATTTCAAATCCCTAGCATTCACCGTTCAAAAGTTTCAATTTTCGCCGAAAAGTGGAAAAAATCGATCAAAATTCAAAATTACGTATTTTTGTCAAAATTTGACGGAAAACTCTCAAAAGTTAATCAGGTCATCTACTCCTCAGCTCCAACCAGTATACCGAATATGAAGGCTCTAGCTCAAATAATTTTTGAGATATCTTGCACACAAGATTTTCAAATTTTGTTTTCAAAGGGATATAACTCAGAAAAGGGGCATAACTTGGACGTGAAAAAAAATACGGGTCAACTATTTTTTCATGAGGAATATGTCTATGAAATTTCAAAACCCTAGCTTTCACCGTTCAAAAGTTTCAAATTTCGCCGAACAGTGGAAAAGTCAATAAAAATTCAAAATTCTGTATTTTTGTCAAAATTTGACGGAAAGTTCTCAAAAGTTGATCAGGTCATCTACTCCTCAGCCCCAACATTTATACCAAATTTGAAGGCTCTAGCTCAAATACTTTTTGAGATATTTTGCACACAAGATTTTCGAATTTTGTTTTCAAAGGGACATAACTCAGAAAAGGGGCATAACTCAGACATGAGAAAAAATACGGGTCAACTATTTTTTCATGAGGAATACACATATGAAATTTCAAATCCCTAACATGCACCATTCAGAAGTTAACGGACGCACACACACACAGACAGACAGACAGACAGACAAGCCGAAAGCAATATGCCCTTCCAACTTTTTCAAAGTTGGGGGCATAAAAAAGCAACTGTACTTAATGAGTTCTTCACCAGTGTCTTCACCAAAGAAAAAACCTCCGAAATGCCAATATTTGCGGATAGAAGTTTGGGGAAATCTTTAGAATTTTTTGACATTAACATCGAAATGGTAGAAAAATACATTAAGAAACTAAATGCATCTAAGTCTCAAGGGCCGGACAATCTTCATCCCAAACTACTGTTAGAAACTTTTGATGAAATAAAAGTACCATTAACAGAAATATTTAGAAAATCATTGCAAGAGGGGCAAGTACCCACAGACTGGAAACTAGCAAACATAATACCATTACACAAAAAGGGCTCCAAATCATCACCTGAAAATTACAGGCCCATCAGTTTAACCTCGGTGGTATCAAAGATCATAGAAAAACTTGTAAGGGATAAAATCATGGGGCACATGGAAGGAAATGGTCTATTTACCAAACACCAGCATGGCTTCAGAAAGGGTTACTCATGTGTAACACAGTTAATAGATGTATGTGACAAATGGTCTGAGGAACTTGACAATAAGAATAGCATTGATGCAATCTACCTGGATTTTCAGAAAGCTTTCGATAGCGTCCCACATCAGAGACTTGTTAAAACTCAAGGGATATGGAATCCAAGGTAGATTGCTAAAATGGATAGAAAACTTTCTAAAAGATAGAAAACAAAGGGTACAAGTGGATGGTGCGTCATCAGATTGGGCAGATGTGACCAGCGGTATTCCACAAGGTAGCGTTTTAGGGCCAACCCTGTTTTTAATTTACATCAATGACCTCCCCGATGTTGTCCACAGTTTTGTCAAGCTCTTTGCTGATGATGCCAAACTATACGCTGTGGTTAATACAGCCAATGATGCTAGTATAGTTCAGCAAGACTTGACAAGAGTGGACAAATGGTCTGACGTATGGCAAATTAAGTTCAACTATAAAAAATGCAATCACATGCACTTAGGCAAACATCAAAACTTCAGCAAATATTTCATGTCTTTAAATGGGGAACTAACAGAAATAAATCAAGTACCAGAGCAAAAAGATCTTGGTGTTATAATAGACGACAAACTAAAATTTGTACCACATATCCAAGCTATGGTTAAAAAGGCCAATAGAAATTTAGGGATAATAAAACGTACCTTCAGCTACCTAGATAAAACAATATTCTTAAATCTGTACAAAAGCATTGTAAGACCAAATTTAGAATACGCGTCAACCGTCTGGTCAGTCATATATAAAAAAGACAGCATTTCCATTGAAAACGTGCAGAGAAGAGCAACAAGACTGGTACAAAACATAAGACACCTAAATTATACAGACAGAATGAAAGAACTAGGGCTACCCTCGTTACAATACAGAAGATCCAGAGCCGACCTAATTGAAGTTTTTAAGATTCTTAATGGTATAGACAAATGCGACAAGGATCAGTTATTTCGCGTGCAAACAAATCAAAGGACAAGGGGCCATACACAAAAACTGTTTAAACGGCAATTCAGACTGGACTTAAGAAAGTAATCCTTTTCACAAAGGGTAATAGACGACTGGAACAGTTTGCCAGAGGATGTGGTATCTTCAGAAAACATCAATCAGTTTAAAAATAGACTAAACACGTTCTGGAAAAACAAAAACACCAAATTTGAGCCAGACTGTTATTCATATCCACTTGCGCATGCTAGACATCACCAGTTAAATGAAAGAAGACGTGAAAGGGCCCAAGAGTCGAGAGACTATACAAGGCCTCAAAGACAGTAAGACAGTAAGACAGTAAGATATACTTACGAGTGGCAACATAGAAAACTTTACTTCTGAATCTTCTGATTAAGTTCGGTAATGATTTTGTAAGCATCCCTGCAAATGCCTTCTGTTCTAAGGGAGACAATCCATGGTAAATTAAACCCCTGGTGTGGGCCATACTTCCATTCAAGCTCTTCCCCATCCTGAAACTAAAACAGAAGCAAACGATTTGAAGAGTGGCAGTAAGAGGTTTATGTCAATTCTGAATTAAGAATGTGTAATTTTTTTTCAAGACTTTGGCATTTTCATTAATGGATTAAAATCCTAAAAGTAAGGATATGAGCCGCCTCGTGGGAAAACCAACAATGTGGTTTCCGAACAGGTCGGACACAAAGCGGCCTGTACAGTCACAGAAGCAGGCTAGAAGCTTGAAATTTTAAAGTTAAGTAGAGAAGTAATTGTACTATCCGAGTAGCGAAAACAAAGGCGCTGATCAGCTTCGCGGTTACCGCGAAGCTGATCTGCGTCTTTGTTTTCGTATATGCATATTGTTGGTTTTCCCATGAGGTGGCTCTTATAATAGTGTCTCCAACTGAAATTTCAAATAAGAAAATATTAAGATTTTACCGGCTTTATGAACCCATTGAGTATCAATAAAATATCATGATCACATTTGATTGGTCACTGCTTTGCTTGATTTGTGCCCTTTTGGCCTTAGTAACACACTACAACAAATGTTGCTATGGTCATGTATAAGTGACTGATTTTTTTTCTCTTCAAATATTTTTTATAATTAAATTTTCATTAGCCCTGCACAATAAACATTATAATAAATAGATTTCAAACATTTGTACATAAAAAAATTAATTAAAATATGCAATAAAAATACAAAAAATGTAAACAAATCATAAGTGACCTTGAACTTCCTACTATAGTCTTTTTCAACATACATGTGATAAATATTCATAACCTGTTTTATTTTAATATTTTTGGGGTTCCACTTCATTCCACTACATTGTAGGCAAAATTGATTCAAAAAAAGTAAACATTTTATGCAAAAATGGCTGCCAAGATTGAAGCACAATTACGGCCAACCTTAGAAATATTTTTGTTTCACCTTATCCGACCCTGTTTCTCAGGTGTGGGTCGGTTGGTCGCAATATTATTTTATTTTTATTTTCTCAGGTTTTATATAGATTGAAATTTGTTTTTAGTTGTTCTAATATAGCTAAAACTTGATTGCAGAAATAATACTTACCTAGAAGGCTATCATTGAAAGCATTATCAGACAATGTATCCTTCTAAAACATGAAATTTTTGCCTCTTTGTAATTAACTATAATAAAAAAAAAAAATCTTGTATGAAAAATTGCAATAAAATTTTTTGGGTAGGGGCAATTTTTTAGGGTCGGTCGGGTAAGGGGAAACAAATATAATTTTAATTTTGGCCTAAGTGGTTTAGGAGCCAATCTGAGATATATAGGTTATTTACAGCCCATTTAAAAGCCATTACATCCCATGAGCATACATATACAGTTTACAATGATTTGTAACTTGGTGGATTGCTAAAAAATTTGAAGGTTAAACTCTCATCTTCTATTAAGGAGTCTACTAAAATATTTGTGAGCTCTTTGTCATTCTTAAGAACCAATTTAGTTTAGTCTTGTTTAACAGTCACTCTTTCCCTTTATTTGGTAGATTTTTACCAGGACACCAATTCTATATTTTGGGATTTTTTTGATATAACGCTATTGCAAAGCTGAAGCACCCTGTAATGTCCTGTGTAATCGTACTCAAATTTGTGTCTTATATTTGATTGTCCCCACAGACATAAAAGAAATTGCTGACTTTCTTGTGCACAATTATTGTAAAGATAACTCTTGTTAGGCAAAAAAAAAAAAAAAAAAAAAAAAAAAAAAAAAAAAAAAAAAAAAAAAAAAAGAATGTTTCCGGTAACATGCCAGAAAAAAAACGGGTCGATAGGTTTTTTTTTGAGGGAAGCCTTACCATGTAAAATACCTGAACATAGATATACAGTTTAATCAGAACTAGAATTGTCAGAGGATCTGACTATAGCCCCGCTTCTGAGCTTTTTGCCAGGGTGAGACAAACAATGATGGGCAACAATACCAAGTTAGATTTTGTTAATTGTGATGCACATAAAAAGATTGGTCAGATTCTGACAATTTGTTCTCAAGGTATTGAGCAGAAACAAAATTCTGACATCAATAAAGGGCCAAAACTCTGTTAAAATTTTGCAAAAAATTACAGGCAACAATCCCAAGCTAGATCTTGTCAAAGTTGATGTGCATACAAAATTTGGTCAGATTCTGTCAATCGGCTCTCAAGATATTGAGCGGAAACGAAATTCTGTTGTCAAGCAAGGGCCATAACTCCGCCAAAATTTTGCGAAAAATGAAGGGCAACAATCCCAAGCTAGATCATGTCAATGTTGATGTGCATACAAAATTTGGTCAGATTCTGTCAATTCGTTCTCGAGATATTGAGTGGAAACGAAATTCTGACGTCAATCAAGGGCCGTAACTGTCAAAATTTTGCGAAAAATAACGGGCAACAATCCCAAGCTAGATCTTGTCAATGTTGATATGCACACAAAATTTGGTCAGATTCTGTCAATTCGTTCTCATGATATTGAGTGGAAACAAAATTCTGACGTCAATCAAGGGCCATAACTCCCTCAAAATTTTGCGAAAAATGACGGGCAACAATCCCAAGGTAGATGTGCATATAATGTAGTTATCATACTGAACGAATGAACAACCTTTGATTTAATAACAATGGATTGATGAGTATGTAAACATTTCAGTAACACACAAAAAAGCAATTTACAATGTTTATATTCATTATAAACAGAAATTTTAAATTTGAATGTATTTCAATAGCTAAACACATAATTGATTTATTTAATGGCAAATTGTTTGAAAATCTCATACTCCAGTCGTGACGATAGCCAAACTGTACCACTGGCTATCCACATGACAGTCTTGCCGATAACGCCGCTTATCGGCATGACCGTTGTGCGGATAAGCTTTCTTTCTTTCTCCAGATACTGAGTCAATCATCAGCATGACCGCCGTGCGGATAGCCTCAGCCATAGCTGAATCATTCCTTGTTTCATACCACAAAAAAACAACAATGAACTCAGGTCAACTTTTACACAAAATGGTGTTAGCACACCTAGGCTATATCATTTGGGAAGCAACATACGTCATGAAGAGAAATTATTTCTGAGTAGACAAAGCTCTTTAAAGAAAACTTTACATCTACATCGATATGTTGTTCCATAGCATTTGACTTTTACACAACGGGTATACTTGTTGCGGCCATCCTCTGATGGATGCATAGTATTCAAACAATTTTATGATTAAAAAGATTAAAATTGATAAGCAATTCACAGCACAGAACTGAACATACGTGGGTTGGGATTTAAGTTCGTAGACTTTCTTTATAAAAGTTCAGATGTCTGTTTTATAGAAATCAAAATTATATCATCTGAAAATGCATTCTTTTACCTATCATATGAGATATTAAGCGTAGTTCTACTCAATATGGTTTCAGCACAACAATAAATTAAAACCAATGACCCTCCATGACCCGGGGCACGCCGTGGAAACTTTGACATCGAAATTACGTCAAATTTCAATAAATACCGGCATTAAAACGTCTGTTTTTGAACCAAACAACACGCCCTAACTTTGTTTATCTGCAAATTTTCCATCAGGAATTTGTTGATTATTATTTTCGAATACATCGAACATCAGAAATAGCTGTTACACTATATTTCATGTGTATTATAAATATGTGTGTTTTAAAATAAGAATGCTGGCCATGAAGATTGTAGATTAATTGTAGGAGTATACCTTTCTCTTCGTGTAAATTTCAAGTGCATCCACCTGACACCTTACATGCCATTTAAATACCACTGAAATTATCTATTCTACAATTGTACATCAAATCACTATCATTCTGAATGTTTCTGTGGGCATTTGTGCTAATCAAACATAAGATGGTATTATTGCTCTTTATTTGTTGCCTGTTTAAGCCATTTTTCAGTTACAACTCACTATACAACTCACTATACATTTTCTCCAATAACAAAAAAATTCATTCACATACTGCTTGAAAATTTAGATATACACTCCAACCTCGTTAGTACGCGACGGTCGGGGTCCACAGAATTGAACCGCGTTATAAGTGAATCGCGTACTAACGACTGACACACCAACAGGTCCTTGCCTGTTGGTGCTTTGAAGAACCACCTGTATTTTATGGTATCTTCTAATGTATTGAATGGTTTGACAGCAATAGCGTATTTGTAGGTAAAAAATTTAACAGTATAAAGGTGTGGTACCTTTGATATTTTATCAGTAAAATTCTTTCAATTTTATAGATTTGCTATTATAAATCATTTTTCTAGTTGAATTGAATTTAGTTATGTAAATGGAATTATACATCATTGTCAGTTACGTAAGACTACGCCGATTGTGTTGGATAAATACAGATTTTACCAAAACGTATGTACAACGTTTTTACAAGGGGGAGCAACTGTAGTCAAATTATGCGCTTGAACAACCCAGATCAAGGTCATTGTATTGGTGTTTTTTCCACTGAGCTACTACATGACAAAAACTAAAAAAGTGAAAGAGAGACAGTAAAGACTGATATATTCTACCCCTGATCTGTGTTTACTGTGTGCTTTATAGTTTGAGTGTTGTAAGTTGACAATTATCAGAAACCCTTTCATACAGGGTGGTCTGATCATTCCCTGATTATATTGCCCTAATTAATATTTTGTTCGGCACTGGCCCATTCATTGTTTACGACCGGATGTTTGCATAAATTACGTAAGTTTATCCCAATGACACTGCTCAATCATCTGGTGTAGACTAATTGGCGTTTTTATTGATTGGATTTAAAAGTTTGTTTATTCAATTGATTAATGTTTGACACCTTCTGACCAGGTATGAGGATTTTTTAAGAATGAATGAGAGATCGTTTTGTGGGATTTTCAGATCAATTTTTTTTTTTTTTTTTTTTTTTTTTTTTTTGAGATCGTTTTTTCCCATAATCAGAAATTTTTGGGGTCCAAGCAGGCACCGCGTTATACCGGTAAACGCGTTATACTGATGCGAGTACTAACGAGGTTGGAGTGTAGATAATACCATGATACTATGATGCCTCAAATTGATTGAGCTCAAATTTTGGTCTAAAATATGGTAATTATTGGTATGTTCTTCAATGTCTTATAGCTTCAGAATTATTCGAAATACGACGTGCCCCAGGTAGCGAAACCTATGTTGCTATGGAGACCATTTTAATATGCACTGAGCAAGATTTCTTGAAAAATATTTTAAACGCGAAACAAGGAGACTTTGCTTCTTCATGATAATGCATCAAATATTGGATAAGTGCCGTAATATAAAATCAGTGGCAAATGTCTACGAACTTAAATCCTAACCCTCGTACATGAATAAAGCACAGTTGTTATCCTTACGAAGAATAGGAACTTGAAGTTATTAATATTGTATTTGGTCAGGTTTGAATACCTGTAATGACACTGCAGTATACCATACACGTAAGGGCTAAAAGACCGAAGCTCTTTTTAAAAGCTTTTAAGATGCGAGGTATCCAAGTGGTTAGCGCACGGGCTTCTTGTGCTCGAGGTCCCGGGTTTGATCCCCACCAGCGGCAAGGAAAATTTGTTGGTCCAAACACGCTTCCCTAAGTGTTATTTGCAGGAATGACACGATACAGTGCACCGTCCTTCGGATCGGGACGTTAACTGGAGACCCCCATTGCAGGGACAGTCATCCCCTGTGCAGGTAAAACAGCAGTCACACATTAGTGTATAACCCAAACGGGCGCATCTCAACACGCCGAAGATTTTGGGCGTATAAAAATTAATTTGTACCTTTAACTCGCCTTAGCAGTCACACATAAGCGCGCGACTGAGGCGTGTGCCGGACGTGTAAAAAATCTCAAAGTTTTAGAGTATGTTTGTCTTACTTCCCAGACACGCTAAGCACACGCTCTAGACACGCAGCAAACGTTCAACGCGCGTCTCACACATGCTTGGGGCACGCTACTGAGCAATTTCTCATAAAATGGAAATGAGCATGCAGCGTACACCAATGTGCACCAAACGCATTCAAAGCGTATTCAACGCGCCTGTAGCGAGCATGGACCGTATTCGAAACGTGTAAGTCACACGCTCGGGTTCACGCCGAGCTTCTAGAAAATTTTTAAGCATGTTTAAAAAATTTTTGATCACAAACGCGCGTAAACGCGTGACGATTTTTAGAAATAACGCGCGCCAGACGTACGTCTGGCATATGTGGAATTTTGCAATTTTTTCAACACGCTCGGCGCGCGTTTCACTTATACGCTTCTGTGTGACTGCTGTTTTTAAGGACACTGGCTATCCGCACGACGGTTGTGCCGGTAACGCCGCTTATCGGCACGACCGTCGTGCGGATAAGCGGCGTTATCCGCACGACAGGGAAATCGACATCCAAAGGTTAAAATGTTCAGAACTGGATACATTTTAAGTTGATAAATATTATACACTGGCTTCAAAACTGACACATAATATTACACATGCAGGAATTTTTCACAATTTAATTAACAAAATTGTTATTTTGCTAAAATTGGCTTACCTGTGAATTTACCTGTATAAATCAGTCATGCGTATGCGTAAATGAGAAAGTAATCATCGTAACCTTATATTAAAAGAATATGGTCATCCAAAAGAATAAAAAGCCTTTGATTTCAACTGAATCTGAATCTGAATAGTTTACTGGTGACACGCCAAATGACATTATTTCACCAGGGGGTTCGGATGGGGGAGAAATTAGTCCCTTGAACGCACGAGTGAAGCGAACTTGGACACACAGTCATCAGACATTTCAGCAGAGGATACAAGTGAATCAGGGAGGTCATTCCAGTCCCTGATAGTCTGTGGAAAGAAACTGCTTTTGTACGCTTCTTTGCTAAACAATGGAGTACGGAAACATTTCAGTAATTCAATTAAAAAATGTAATGGTTGTATTTTTCTCCGCTGTTAGAAATCTACTGTCAGGGATTTTCCTGGGCTGATTTTGGGGCCCATTACGGGCCCCTTTCCCAATTGAAAAAATGTGTAAAATTTCCCAATTTTCAGGTAAAAAATCCCAAAATAATAAATAAATCCTTGTTCATTTGTTGTGGATAGGTAGATCATACCCTCAAAACATTTTTTTGGAGAAATATCCTCAAATTAACACCAAATATGCATAATATCCCCTGTTCTGTTTTGTATCCATTTTCCCAATTTGACTGATATACATATTATATTTCCCAAAATCATTGGTCCCGGGTCCCTGTTTTGAAAAGGTAGGAAAATCCCTGACTGTGATTCAGATTAGGCCTACATTAGCTGGATTAATCAAATCAAACTTAGTTTCTTATTCATAATTAACCAAAATGTTAATTTTGAGTGTATTTCAATAGCGAAACACCTAATTAATTTATTTAAAGCCAAATTGATAATTGAATACATGCGTAAGCTTGTTAGAAAATCTTATACTCCTGTCGTGCCAATAGCCAATACTATTGGCTATCCGCACGATGGTCGGGCCGATAACGCCGCTTATCGGCACGACCGTCGTGCGGATAACGCCGCTTATCGGCACGACCGTCGTGCGGATAGCCTCAGCCGTTTTTAAGATCCTTACACAGGTTCTGTCCTCATGCATGTAGGCTCATCCTGCAAACACACCAGAGTGTACAATGTACACCTCCCAAGAATAATCAGAATTTGATTGATGGGAGTAAAAAGAAAACAAAAACAAACAAAACAGCTTAAACTTTATGTAATCATGGTTGGAGTTTGAGGTCGCGAAAACATATGACAATAAAGTTTTCTATGAAACCATGTTATCGATGCATTTAATATTAAAAAGCGCATATTGTATTCCGATAACAAAGTTAAAAACTACCATTCGAATCGAGAAAGTGTAACTCCTTACAACAATACAGAGGTTTTGTTACCTTTTTTTCCTGTGCCCTTCAGACAAAAAATTCAGCTGTTAATAATTTGATAAGTTCGTATTCTTAAATATTACAATTTATAGAAGAAAAAATAAATTATACAATCATCATTTATTTTATGATTGTTCAAAATTGTTATTAAATATACTTTTGATCAATACCATGATTTTAAACCTTAAATTAAGATGCGAAGATTTTGATCGCAGACATATGACCTTCACCTTTGAAGGCCAAAATGTTGATGATGCTGGGACACTGTATTTACAGCCAAAAACCTTGATATAGGTTAAATCCCGGTATAGACACCTTGCAAAATGCGAAACAGAAGTAATTCAGGAGTTCGTCTTGACTATTTTCAAAGGCTTGTACACAAAACTATCTTGAAATATCAGGTAAACATTACAAATGTCAAAAATGCAAAATAGTGAAATCAGTCTCAGAATAGTTTACTGGTGAAACGTCAAACTGACAATACCACACCAGGGGGATGGGCTTGACGGGAGGGGATTAGTCCCGAGCTCTCACAAGAGAAGTAAATTTAGACACACAATCATCAGCAGAGGAGATCAGAGAATCGGGGAGTTCATTCCAATTTCTAATAGTCTGGGGGAAAAAACTATGTAAATAGGCATTTGTACTTGCTGTAGGTATCTGAAATGCCAAGGAGTGTTGATTCCTACAACGCCTATTTTTGGGGATAAGGTCATCCATGGGTATTTCTGCTGTCCCTTTTAGACCTTTGTAAAACAATATAATTCTATTATCCTTCCTTCTTTTCTGGCTTTCTGCAGGGATTCCCAATTTAGTTTTTTAAGTATGTTAGTCATACTACCTTTTTCATATGTATAATTCCTAGTTACAAACCTAGCTGCATGCTTTTGCACTTTCTCCAGATCATCTATCAGACCTAACCTTCATAATGAGGGTTTCAAACTGAGCTACCATATTCAAGAATAGGTCTCACCAGACCTTTATACTGTAGATGCTTTAGCACCGAGTAGAAAGGATAACACCTGGTCCTGAGTCATTTCAGCCTATAGTCTGTTTGGCCATGGATGGTTTCCATCATTGGTCATTTTAGTGACAATAGGCATTTCAAGAATTTAGGCAGGTTGTTGGCGATTTGACAGTTTTTTAAATTGGCACTTTAATAGATTTTGTTCGAGAAAATTCAATTTACTGAATTTTTCCCATTTGTATTTCATAGTCACTCAAAGGCTCAAAACGTATTTACATTTTTTTCCCACAGAATGACGGCTATGAGTCTTAACTTAGACATTGGTTTTTGCTTTTTTAACATATCTGTATCTGTGTGAGAAATAACTTGGAGACTGGATTCTCGCACGCATATTTATCTTGGTGGCGGCTTAGAAAAAGACAAAGACTAAAGAGTGGAAAATGTAAATGTATTTGCTTACAAGTGTTTTCAAAGAAGTGCTTTTAATGGATGATTAAGTCCTTCCACAGTCTGATGAAAATATTTAACTACTATATGCATTCAATAAAAGCATCAAACACATTGGACATTTACATAAAAAATTATATGATCATTTTTGACAGAATGAAAGGTATGTGAATTACACAGCTTTGCTTGTACAGTACTACAACCTAGTGTTTGTACACAAACGGAAAAAAGCTTTTCCACAGTTTTTGGGAGTACAAAATGTATTTTTTTTTTGCAATGTATTTTGAATTGCTTTACATACTCAGGTTAGCTTTGTTGCCCATGGGCCTAAGGTTTTTGCATGTAACATAGTGTTGGAAATCGGCTAGAATTTCATAATCGATTATCGGTTTTACTAAACCGATTTATTATCAATTATATAATCAGCTTTTTCACTTTTCACATACCTTGGCTGTCACTTAGATTATTTGAACAGTGTGGACAGATTATTCACACAAGTATCTATCAGAGTCAGAGTTGGCCTTTGCCCTGTCATATTTTCTGAATTCAACTGTTTACTTTTCCAGGACCATACTATATGCACATTCCCATTTGAGGCTTTGATTCATATTTGTTCATGGCTTCATGCATACACATACCATACAGTGTGTGATTTCCTGCCTTGGAAATTTCTTTCTCCAAAATGATGCAAAACCTACCACAAAGCTCTTCAAGAGAAGAATATGCAAAAAGTTGATCAATAATATCAGTTATGATTACTTTTTGAAATATTAAAAAAAAAGATTTGCTCCTTTCAAATTAAAAGCATAATTTACACTTGGAACATTGCTTTAAATATATTTGCTAGATCTAATACACTTTGTTAACAAATTACTGAAGTGTTTTATGGTAATGCTGTTCAGAATTATGAAATAAGCAACTGAAACCAAGAGCAGTTTTATAAATATCTAAAGATAACCAGAATTTACCAAAGATTAATCGAAAGAGCAAAACGAAGATCGATTAATTGGTTTTGGGGCATTTTCGACTGATTTTCGATTATAATCGATTAATCGTTCTATCACTAATGTAACATGTACCACACATGATTTTCATTTCGCCCGCAATTCCTTAATACCTGCAGTCTTGTACATGTTACTATATGAACAATATGTAATATAAAATTTATATTTTATACTTTCCTTTTTTTAGAATCCAGTGACTGGATTATTTGCCTCCACTGAGAGTAACAACCATGCCTGGGTACGAGATAATGTGTACACGATTATGGCAGTGTGGGGTCTGTCACTGGCCTATAGAAAGACTGCTGACCTGGATGAGGACTTGGCCAAAGCCTATGAACTCGAACAGGTGATTTCCATATATATAATTCTTTTAATATATAAATTAGTGTATAAACAAACAGGTTGTGCCACTGCAGGTACGTTATTAATCTAAACATTTTTACTGTAGCATCAGGAAAACAAGTCCGTGAAACCAATACCCCCTTATACCCCACTTTTATATAGTAAAAGTGGGGTATGCAGGGGTATACCTATTTTTCTTATTTTTGCTCCAAAACATAGATTGTGGGTACTCGTTAGAACCGCCTCGGCGAGGCGGTTCTAACGTGTACCCACAATCTATGTTTTGAGCAAAAATAAGAAAAATATCATTTTCTGCGGAAAATTTTCATTTTCTATAGCTATAAAAATCTCTGTATATTGCATGGGCAAGTTTTCGTAACGGGGAGTTGTAAAGCTAGATACAGGTACTGTAAGTAAAGTATGTCTGAATATGGTGGAAGTCAACAATCTGAATCTTGAATACTTATGAAATTACCCTAATTTCTTATTACTTGTTATCAGTAACTATTTTAAAGGCCTCCAATGATGCAGTATGAATAGCAAATCATTATCATACTGTTAAACCCATGTCTTCACGACTCTGTCCTACAAGTCTTACAGTTCAGAAAAACTGTGTACATGTACTTTTTACCCTATTAAAATTCTTCTCATTCACCACAGGCTGTGGTAAAACTGATGCGTGGGCTTCTACGGTGTATGATGCTTCAAGTAAACAAACTGGAGAAGTTCAAGCACACCCAGAGTCCCAAAGATTGTCTACACGCCAAGTATAGCAGTAAGACTGGTAAAGTGGTTGTCGGCGACACACAGTGGGGACATCTACAGCTGGACGCCACATCTCTGTATCTGCTATTCTTGGCTCAGATGACAGCTTCAGGTATGATGGTCTCTTATAGTGGCAGATTTTTAGGGGTTATCAACCCAAATTCAGTAGAAATGGAAAATAGTAAAGATTGAATAAAAGTGGCTTTGGCAAGAAGTCCTAAACATTGTTGAGGAGGTAAAAGCAAAATCAGATATGTGTAGCTCTATATTTAATGTCTTGTTGACAACTGAGAATGTGTTTTTAAATCAGAAATTAAAATTCAAATAAAGTAGATAGAGTTGGTTGATAAATATCTTAATATCTGTATTACAACCAAAGATACAGATTCAGGTACATGTGCTGATTTTCAAGTTCTAGAGGTGATTTTCAGCCACACTTTACTACTAAATTAATCAAATTGATATTACACCAGGAAAACATGTCTGTGAAATGTATACCCCCTTGTACCCCACTTTTATATAGAAAAGCTGGGGCTTACAGGGATATACCTATTTTCCTTAATTTTGATCCTAAACATAGATTGTGGGTACTCCTTAGAACCGCCTCGCTGAGGCAGTTCTAACATGTACCCACAACCAATGTTAACATGTACCCACAATCAATGTTTTGAGCAAAAATGCTAAAAATATCAAATCTTTTTCTACTGAAATTTTTGATTTTTACAGCTGAAAAAAATCTCTGTATATTGCATGGGCATGTTTTCATAATGAGTTTGTGATTGACAATAATAAATATTTGACAGGTCTAGAGATAGTATACAGTCTAGATGAAGTGGCATTTGTACAGAATCTCGTCTTTTACATCGAAACAGCTTACAGAACACCGGTAAGATGTTTTAAGACTTTAGTTGGTCTGTAATGCACTATTTTAATAGTTATAATATTTTAGTAAAGTCAGATTTATTTTATCTAGTTACTTATCTAAAAGTTGAAGAATTCATCTAACCTTATAACAACTGTCTAAAGATCCTTTCGTCTCATTAAGAAAAGTTCTTATGAAAATCACACAGTCTATGTTTTGTTTCAGGACTATGGTGTATGGGAGAGAGGGGATAAGACCAATCATGGTCTACCTGAACTGAACTCTAGCTCTATAGGGATGTGTAAGGTAAATCTCTAAATCTAGTTATTGTATTTAGTCCTCTCTTTTGGCTTTTAGTGTTGACAAATTTATCTGGTTTCATCTTGATTACTTATTGGTGGTAAAATATACTTATGGTTAACATTTTCATCCTGTTACGATGGAACATTACATTTGTTTGGTAAATCTTGGACCAAGTAAACGTGATCCAAAACATCTTCTCTAGGAGACTTGACTTTACTTCATACGACTTAACCCAAATTACATAAAACAACCCTACTAATTGAAAACAGTTTTGTCACTCCTATTCACCATTTTTGCATTATTTGCTGGTTCCCAGCTTAGAAAATATCAATATTGGAAATGCAGGTAACCAAAACCACCCTGACCTTGAGGTCAAGGTGGTTTTGGTTACCTGTATTTGATTTTTGAAAGCTGGAAACCAGCCGATAATGCAAAAATGGTGAATTTTCAAGCAGCACTTAGACTGTGTCGAACTCTAGAAACATCAGTTATTCCACATAACTAGACCTACGTTTGATATCAATAATCATTTTGGCATTCCTATTTTTAGGCAGCACTGGAAGCTATCAATGAAATAGATCTGTTTGGAGCCCGAGGGGGGCCTGGGTCTGTGATCCACTCCCTACCTGATGAAGCTCAACAGTGTCAGGCCATTTTGCATTCTATGTTGCCTAGAGAATCTAGCTCAAAGGTTTGTTTTCATATGATCTTTGTTGTATGTGATATATGAGCCACAACATGAGAAAACTGGTCTTCGGGGTTCTGACCAGGTCTGACACAAATCAGTCTGTACAGTCTTAGAAAAATGCTAGATGCTTGAAATTTTGAAAGGGATTGTAGAAGAAGAGGGATTGTACTACCTGTGTATCAAAAACAAACTAGATAATATGCACCAGTCATTTGTTACCAATGACCCCCCCCCCCCCCCCCACACACACACACACACACTCCCCACCTACGGGGAACGGTGTGGATTATTTTTCAGCTTTCAGCTCTGTTTGAATAGTGCAGCTGTAGTTGATAATAAAATACGGTAGTAGATTCTGCTCCTGATCAGTCCATTGTATGTCTTATCCAGGTTGGAAACCATGAATACAGCTTCAAGTTTATAGGCTAAATGTGTTGAAATTTTATTTTGCAGGAGATAGATGCAGCCTTGATATCTGTGATCAGCTTCCCGGCTTTTGCTGTAGATAATTTAGATGTTATCATCAATACAAGAGAGGAAATTAAGAAGAAATTAATGGTAATTACCAAAAATCTTCAGAAAAGAACCCGGTTTTCGGATGCTAAAAAATGTATTACACAAGTGTCTGTGTTATGAACTTATGAATACTAGATTTGTCATAAAGTCTGTTCCCAGTCGTGTTAAATGGTCATGTATGGACGGTCAGATATTATGGCCAGTCATAAAGTAAATGAGCCGCCTCGTGGGAAAACCAACAATGTAGTTTCCGAATAGATCTGACACAAACTGGCCTGTACAAGCACAGAAAAGAGCTAGAAGCTTGATAGCCCCTTAGATGAACTCAAATATGTGGGCTATTTACGGAGTTCGCTTCACCCCCCGAGGTACCAAGGTTCCTAAACATCATTTTAAAGCTTGAAACATGCTGAACACGATGCATAATGTTGTCAAGCTGTAAACCTGTGCAGGTTCCCTGTAAACACGCAAATGCAGGGAAGGGGTGCAAGAAAATATAGAGTATGTGAATTCTTTAGGTTGAACGAAACTTGTCTTCAAACAATGTTCTTTTGGATGTATGAACTCAAATTTACAAAAAATGTCATGATAATGGTTAGATAATACACCAGAAACACATTTCAATCGATTTATTTCAGAAACCATACCAAAGTACTTTAATTTGTCTTTGGTGGGTGGGGTAACTTGTGCACAATAAAATAGGATTTTTAAATTTTCATTTTTGTTCTTGTTAACGCATGGGAACAGCCTGTTGGTTCATTATATCTTATTTCTACACTGATCAACTTCTCCCTCCAGAGTATATTCACAAGTCTTGTCGGTATGCAATTGTAGATGTAAAGTACGTCGTTCCTGGATTTACATGTAAGTATTGGGGCTATGTTTGAATTAAATTCAGTATATAGTTTTGGTATATAGTTTGTAAGCGTTTAATGTTTAACTTGATTAACTAATAAAATGATTTATTTATTTATTTATTTATTTATTTATTAGCTCACCTGAGCCGAAGGCTCACAGGTGAGCTTATAGTATAGTGGTCGAGCCGGCGTCCGTGCGTCGTCCGTCCTCGTCAACATTTTCAAACGACTTCTCCTCTGAAGCTGCCAGGCCGAATCTTTTCATATTTCACATATAGCATCTACAGGTGGGGGGAACGAATATTTGTGTTTTTTTTTATTTCGATCGGATAAGAACTCTGGTTGCTATGGCAACTTATGCTTCCCTTAGACTTATAATGGAAAAAGTGAAAATTGCCAGTTTTTGCTGTCTTGTTGGAGATATTTGAATTTTGTTTTTGCAGAAATGTTTATTGAGTAGTCTTCTAAGTTTCATGTGACTTCTGTCCTAATCCTTTATTTTGATTGGTTGCAGGGGCCCCATATAGGGCAAAATTTCGAAAAACATTCAAAAATCTTCTTCTCAGAAACTGTCAAGGGGATTAAGCCTGTACTTTGTATACATGTTCCTGGCAGTGGCCTCTACATAATTTGTGTTTTTTTTTATTCCAGGCGGATAAGAACTCTGGTTGCTATGGCAACTTAAAGTTTCCATAGACTTATAATGGGAAAAGTGGAAATCGGCTATTTTTCTGCTAAAATTGCAGACATTTGAATTTTGTTTTTGCAGAAATGTTTATTGAGTAGTGTTTGACGTTTCTTGTGAGTTTTGTCCTAATCCTTTATTTTGATTGGTTGCTGGGGCCCCATAATCATTTGAATAACAGATACATTATTAAAATCATTAATAAACTAATTTCAGGCCCAACCTAGCATTGTGACACATTGTTATTACACCAGTAATATCATTGACAAATTTATTGATGTCTTGGGCCTTAGTGGATATTTTCTCATTTTCATAATGGTGAAAATTCATTTAAAATTTGAAAATTATAGAAAAAAAAAAACAAAAAAAAAAAAAACAAAGGAAAGACTGTTGCCATTGAAGGGTTTCGGTGGATAATGAGACATATACCTAGCACAAGTTTTATGGCTGCCAGATTGGTCATAGGGACCGCCTAAATCCAAACAAATACTGTCCTTAACAATGAAAACATTTGCATGATGCAAAATTGAATACTTTCCACAGTTACCCGCAATGTTATTCTAAAGAATGGAATGTACCTACAAATTACTCATATCCCTGGCAACAACATGCTCCAGAATACTATTATTGGTACAATAGTAATGCAAGGACATAGCAATTTTACATTCATGCCTGATATTTGAAATATTTGAATTGGCGAATTCATGAGAATTTATAAAACATAAGAAATCAGAGAAAATATTGCCAAAAATAGAGGTTATACTTACAAAATCCCTTGTTCCTGGGTTGTTAATAGACCCGGGGATGCTAAAAATTGATTCGAATGAATACTATGCGCTAAAACACTTTTGCCTTCAAGTCAAACATATGCATATCTAGTTTTCAGTTTCATGAATGTTAATTAAGCTTGAGAATTTTTTTAGAAGAAACTGGAAACAATTAACACTTTCGCTTACAAAACAACTTATATCTGAAAAAGAAAGATTCTAAAAGGCTGAAAATGGTATCAAGAGTATGCTTGGGCTATATTGTATTACCTTACGCTATAATATATAAGTCATTTGATTTTGGTGCCATGAATATATATATATATAAAAAAAATCTAGAAACTGGAGAACAAATGCGGAAGAATGTGGTGTAGCTATAAAACCACATGTATCTTGGCTAATGATAGCCCTAGAGAGGCGGAATTAGTATTAAAAGAATGCTAGGTCAATTCAATATAACCATGATATCTGATTTTATTGTCTCTTTTTTGTATGATGAATATTTATAAGAACCTTGAAAAAAAATACTAAACGTGAAGTGGGTATACTAACAAGATCACTACGATTTCGACTGCTGATAGCATTGGAGGGCTGAAAAGGAGCAAAATGTACTAGGATCATTCATTATTGTCCATTTGTCTTGTGATTATTGCTTATAGTTTCAAAATGTTTGGGTATAAATAGAAAATTTGATATTATCCTTCGTCAGAATAACATGTATCTTGGTTGATATCCTATAAACTGTGTATATTTGACCACATGGCAATGATACATTGTCCTAGCAATTATTTGATGCCAATTTTAGCTCTTTGGGTATATTGGTAGTTATGTTATACATAATTTTATTGGTATATCCACTTCATTTTTCCGTGATTTGACTCTTATTTCTAAGATTTTTATAAATGATTGTGAAACAAAGGATCAGATTTAATACAACATTGTCATTGAACATTGTCCTAGCATTCATTTGATAGTAATTTAAGCTGTCTAGGATTGTTGGTAGCCAAGATACACATGTGGTTTTATAGGTATACCACTTTAATTCTTTCACATGTTTCTCCAATTTCTTAAGATTTTATTCATGTATCGAAAAATCTATTGACATACATGGTGAAGTTATATTGCCCTAGCAACTCTTGATACCATTTTCAGCAATTATCAGTATTTCTTTGACTAGATACACAAGTTATTTTGTAGGTAAAACATTTAACTTACTGGTTTTTCTCCAGTTACTATAGTTCTCATTAGTATCCATGAACTGAAAATCTGAGGCTTCTCATACTAGATTTGAAGGCAATAGTGCATTGCCATAGGATTCATTTTATGCCACTTTCCGCATCCCGGGTCTATAAACAGCTCAGGAATAAGTGTTTGTGTAAGTAGTACCCCTATATTTGGCCAGGTGATTCTCCATTTGCTTATTTTTGAATATAAATTTTCATGAATTTACAAATTAAATGATGTAAAATTGCTATGTCCTTGTAGCATGTTAAAAACATGTCATTTTGTATGTACCCCTAATTTTCCGCTACTCTTTTCCGATTTCGTATATTAATTCATACAGTATACGTCTGCTGTCCCTTTTGGGACATATGCAAATAATATAGCCCAAAATGTACCACCCCATGTGTGAGGCTTTTCTGTTTGCTAAAAGGAATTTCATTGAAAATGAAAACAAAACCGCTGCTGAGCTCACCCACATGATAACGGTTGGAAAGTCGATTTCTCAAGACATGGGTTAATATTCATAATTATGCAAATTCAATTATTGAAATATTTGAATTTTTGGTAAAATAAGAACGGTATCGAGCAGTTGTTTGTAGTCACTGAGGTTGTCAAAACATTCCATTCACAATTGCAATGATTCATGTGTTAATTACTCTGTTATAGGTATTGAATATACATGCAATTGTGTTCATGTGTGATTAATTATTATTATTATTATTATCGACTAGTATGCTATTTGTTTTTTTATGCATAATGAAAAGCCATATATATGAACTATAAATGCATAAATTGTTTTAATATGTTAGCCATTTTGTATTATTTTCGATTTTCACCCAAAAACCAATATGGTTCAAGGGGTGGTACCACCTATGTCAACCTTGAAATATCACTGCTCATTGTCATATACTTTCCTTAGTGCTATCATGTGTCTTCTAATGTTTTCGATTCATTAAAACCATCAGCAAGTGACATACATGATACAAAGAAACACTACGATCAAGTTTTGATATTTGGTACAAAATTAGATTTTGTCATACCTTGGTCATACCAAATTGTGTTTGCAAACTTCCTGCACAGATAACCACCCTTCTAATGCTTTAAGAGTAATTTGACCTATCATAAGACCCACCAGTAACTTACACACATGAAACAGGGAAGCACTACGATCGCATTTTCATGTTTGGTGGAAAAATAGATTTTGTCATACCCTGGCCACAAAATCGTGTTTACAAACTTTCTGCACAGGTTGCCAGACTGACAACATTGTGCATTGAATTCAGCATACAAATACCTACAATGTGGTATATAGCAACCTTGGTACCTCTGGGGGTGCAGCGAATTTTATTTTTACCTGGGTCATCTAAGGTGCACTATGGAATATAAGCTGCTGCATGAGAAAACCAACAATCTGTATATGCGAAAACAAAGGCGCAGATCAGCTCCGCAGTAACTGCGAAGCTGATCAGTGCCTGTGTTTTCGCTACACGGATAGTACAATTCCTCTACTTTCTAAGTCCAAAATTTCCAGCCTCTAGCAATCTTTTGTGCTTTTACAGCCCGGTTTGTGTCAGACCTGGTCGGAACTCAAATTGTTGTTTTTCTCACGCACAGGCTCAGAACATGTAACTTACTTACTAGGCCTGCACACATTTTAAAAAGCTAAAGGTGTGCTTGATTGTTTTTTATATCTACTGTTTCTACATTTTCAGGGTAAATATGGTTGTTGTCGGTTTCTCCGAGATGGCTATAAGACAGCCCGAGAAGACCCAAATCGTCTACACTACGAGCCCTGGGAGTTACTGGCCTTTGAGAAGATAGAGTGTCAGTGGCCGGTGTTCTTTGCTTACTTCATCTTAGATGGCCTGTTTAATGGATATGATGAAGAGGTATAAGCTCATTGTTGAAATTTTCCCATCTTAATGGTGTCGAAAATGAAGACTTTCCAAACTGTGGTAAATGTCAAGTTGTGCAAAAAGGTGTCAACTGAATCCTAAAAGGTTTTCTCTAACAATCTGACTGTTTGCTTATAGAGAATGCATCACTGCTCGAGTACAAGAATTTTGGTTGCTTTTCTATAACTCTAGAGCATTCCATGGGTTGAGTCAGACTGTTCATGTTGGCAAGCAGATTTGTATCTTTGTTTCTTTACTGATCAGTTTAAAGCAGGCTTTCTCAAAATAAGGCTAACATTTTGTATAATTCTGTAATTTGTTATATTAACAGGTAGAAGAATACAAGAAGAAGCTGGATGAAGTAATTATTAAGATGGAAGATGGCACCCCAATGTTGCCTGAAATGTATACAGTACCAAGAGATAAGGTATAGAGAAATCGAATAAATTTTTAGCTATTTCTGTCAACTGCATTTTTAAAAAGTCATCTGTACTTTGTAAGAATTGAAATCTTATACAGTGAGGAACAAGTACTTGAGTTAATTGAGAAAGAGTCAGCATGATGGACTGCTGTTATGACAGCCTTACAAATATAACCATTTTTTTTACATGGCATGCTCTGGTCTTATTCATAGGTTGAAGCAGAGATAAAGAAGCCTAACAGTCAGAAGCGTATGCCTGTTGGGAAGTTCCCTCATATGTGGGGGCAGTCACTCTATATTGTGGGGAGATTGATAGATGAGGTACATTGTTTGTTTTATGGTGTTATGTCCCAGCCAACAATTGTTCAGTCATGTTAAGATGGAACCACTGTTTTCTTGGTACCAATCAGTTCATTGGAGAGTTTTATTTGAGCTGCCTCGTGGGAAAACCAACAATGTGGTTTCCGAACAGGTCCGACACAAACCGACCTGTACAAGCACAGAAAAGAGCTAGAAGCTTGAAATTTCGGATTTAAGTAGAAGAGGAATTGTACTATCCGAGTAGCGAAAACAAAGGCGCTGATCAGCTTCGCGGTTACCGCGAAGCTGATCTGCGTCTTTGTTTTCGCCTATGCAGATTGTTGGTTTTCCCACGAGGCGGCTCATTTGTTTTGCTCAAGGACACCACTCTGTGCCATTAGGGGTCCAAACCCAGGACCTCTCAGTTCCTTGTTTGATGCTCAACCCCAAGACAACCACATTTTTCTGAAGTAACTTTACTGTAAATATGCTACCTAATAAGAACCTGTCTATAGTTTCTGGTCCAATTCAAAGAGGACTATACAAACACAGGAGTTCACTTTGACTGCTTAGGATATTTGAATTTTTACTGGTTATGATTTGTAAACAGACTACAGTCACTGATATGCTGCAATTGTACCAATATGTGCTGATTTAGATGTTTAAAACTTTGTTACTCCATAAGACTATTGCGACAAAGGATAGGAATCCCAGTATTCATATTAGAATTGCTTTGTTTCAGAAATTTATTTCTCCTGGTGAACTAGATCCTTTAAATAGAAGACAGGTCACTGAGACAAAACCTGAAGTTGTTGTTCAAGGTAAACACTGTTCAAACTGAAGACATTCTGCCACTCAACTATTAAATTTGCTTTTATCAGTCTTTGAAAATGATGAATTTAATATGAATACATATGAGCTGCCTTGTGAGAAAACCAACAATCTGCATAGGCGAAAACAAAGACGCAGATCAGCTTCGCGGTAACCGCGAAGCTGATCAGCGCCTTTGTTTTCGCTACTCGGATAGTACAATTCCTCTTCTACTTAAATCGGAAATTTCAAGCTTCTAGCTCTTTTCTGTGCAGGTACAGGGCGGTTTTTGTCGGACCTGTTCGGAACTTCGGAAACCACATTGTTGGTTTTCCCACGAGGCGGTTCATATGAACAATTTACATGGCATGGAACACAATGAAGATATTGATCATTTGGTTTGTTTAGGGCTTAACATCTCTGTCAACAACCTTTCTGTCATATTTGGACAGAAACACAGCTTCCTGTGTGTTTGTTAATGGGCAATCTAGAGAGCTTGAAATGTCTAGCTTGAACCCAGGATCTCTAGATCATGGTGCTCCCACTTAGACATTGATAAGGTTGCTCATTTGAGATGCATCCTATTTTTACAGACACTTAATAAAAGAATTGAGGATGAATGTCCTAAGTCTCTTTGATAAAATGGCTCCCAACAAGTATCACCAGGACCTTATCAATTGAACAAGCACAATATTAAAATAAATGATAATGGTATCAAATTCAATAGTAAATGCTTGAAATAAAAATTGCTAAAGTAAAAATACTTAAGATATCAATTCCTAAAGTAAACTCTCATGATATCAACTGCTATAGTAAATATTCAGGGTATCAATTGCTAAAGTATATGCTTACAATATCAAGCATAAGGATTATAATGATTATGATATCAACCGCCATAGCACATTACTTAGGGTATCAATTGCTAAAGGATAATCTTTTGATATGAACTGCTGAAGTAAATGCTTAGAATATAATGATTATGATATCAACTGCTATTGTAAATACTCAGGGTATCAATTGCTAAAGTAAATGTTATAAGTGTTAAAACACATTAGAAGCATCCTTGACTCACTTTTAGACCTTACGGTGATGATGCTATACTGTACTTTATTAGTGTAAAATGTCAACACTTTCATTTCAGTGGTTGTGTTAGCAGAGGACATTACAATACAGAATAAACTAGCAGAGCATGGTGTTCATGTTCAAACTGTACCTGAGGTGACGCCCATACATGTCTACCCTGCTAGAGTTCTCAGTCAGATCTATTCCCTGTTAGGTAGGTTAGTTAGAGAAAAAAGAAAAAGAAATTGTTAGGTAGGTTAGTTAATAGAGAAAAAAGAAAAAGAAATGTAAAAAAAAGAAGCATAGTTAACATAAATATGCAAATGGATTAAACCAGCATTTTAAAGCCCCCCAAAAATAATAGAAAATAATTATAAACAAGCCCATAACATATAAGCCTCTGTACATAAAGCAAATGATAATACATGTAATACATTGAATACTTGGCCCTATGTTGCCCTGTGGTCAGATAGCTTGTAAGTGAATAAGATTTCAATTACTTTTGTGGCCATATTGTTAAGCTTGAATATTAGGTAAAATATTGATAAATGATCAAAATTGTTTCTCTTTTTAAGGCAAGAGCAAGACACTAGGCCTGACAGGTCGACCGTCCAGTGAAGTAGGTCTACTGGCTACCAGCAAGTTGTATGTCCTACAAGATCAGATATTGGCTTTCATACCACAGGTTTGTGCTTTATTGCATCTTCACACATCTGAAACCTTGCCAAACCTTTTTTATATCCATAGTATGGACCAGTATGAGCTGCGACATGAGAAAACCGGTATTCGGGGTTTCCAACCAGGTCTGACTCAAACCAGCCTGTACAGTCATAGATAAGTGCTAGATGCTTGAAATTTTGGATATAAGTAGAAGAGGAATTGTACTATCCCTGTAGCGAAAACAAAGGCGCTGATCAGCTTCGCAGTAAATCAGCTTCGCCGTTACTGCTAAGCTGATCTGCGCCTTTGTTTTCGCATATGCAAAAAGCCTGTTTTCTCATGATGCGACTCAGTATGTTATTGAACAAACTCACTATTGCCATGCTAAGTTTAGTTCTTAAGGAAGGTGGTTTTGACATGGTTAATGAATTGTTGACTAGAATGGTAAGCCTTGACAAAAACCAAAATGATGTCACAATAAAATACCTTTATTGTCCAGCACTTTCACTCTGTGTGTGTGATCCGCATTTTGGATATTTGCTGCTACAGAAATATAATTTTACTCCTGTGTAACATGAGTTTTGCTTATTACATGTATATGAACTGCTGCTTCCGAAAACCAACAATCCGCACGTGAAATTAAAGGTGCAATTACTGCACAGCTGATCAGTGCCTTTGTTTGCTGTACTCAGATAGTACAATTTCTCTTCTACTTAAATTCAAAATTTCAAGCCTCTAGCCTGCTACTGTGACTGTACAGCCGGATTTGTGTTGGACCTGGTCAGAAACCCAGATTGTTGGTTTTCTCGTGCAACGACTCTAATGTTTTAGGAACAGTCTGATGTTTCCTCAAGCCTGTTTGAAGAAAAACATTAGAAAATTATTCATATACATGTATTCATTGCAGTAATTATTAAGGTGTTTTCAGTTTGCAGATCAGCACCAGTTCTACCTGCCGCTAGACTTTGAATTCCTGATGGACCACATGAAGAACCACATGGACAACTTGGCCCGTAACTGGAGAATGATGGGACGGCCCACACTCATCTGTCCCGTCAATGCCGTCATGTTAGGTGTGACAATCGTTGTGGTGCATGCTTTTGTAATTTGTTTGTTAGCAGTATCAAGGAGTTGTCGAAATTGTTTTATGGAATAATATATAACAAAAATAGGAAAAGAAGGAACACATATTTCCACCATATGTGCAGCTCTTGAAAAATTGCTCTGTATTTTGTAATGTTTTATGGCAAAATGTAACAATAACAAAAAAAAAAAAAAAAAAAAAAAAAATCACACACACACATATAAGAAAAAAAAATCAATATGTCTAGATCTTAAATAGGTAAAAAGCTCAGCAAATCATGTCACACTAATATGCTAATATGTATGCAGGCTGATCTTTTTTCTCTTTGGTACACTAAAAGTTGTAACTAATCATACAAAACTGTTTCTGATCAGGTTTTGAGCTCTTCCATTTGATGCTGCTTTCATCTTTGTAGTTGTGTATTCTATTATTTAGTTTGATCTAGATAGATGCACACCTGTTTTATGCTTTTACAGCTGCTCGCTGGGTTGTTCCCGCTTTATTGCTTCTGCTTTGTTGCATAATTATTAAAAACTAGGGATTTTTAGAGTGACTTCCCTTTACTACTCTTCAGGCATTAGACAGACACCAATTCTACACATCTATTGATACAACATTGCTGGTCGATTTAGTGAGGAATGAAATTTCTTATCTCAAAGATAATTGGAAGAGCATGGGTCGACCAACACTTAGCATTTTTATCTCATCAATGTTTTTTGGTAAGGAACCCTGAATTCTCAACTTTGGCAAACTAACAATGAGCACTTCTAACATCTCATCACTGACACTTAATGTTTTATCTAACTAAATAGATAATAAATATTTCATCATTTTTAAACCCCTAGCGGTTTTGGTCCATTGAAAAAGGTAACTTATATTGGCCTGTAGATTTAGGTGTAATAATTGAGCCTGTGTGTGAGAAAACCAACAATTTGGGTTCTCACCAGGTCCGACACAAACTGGCCTGTACAGTCACAGAAGATGGTTAGAGGCTGGAAATTTTGGATTTAGAAAGTAGAGGAATTGTACTATCCTTGTAGTGAAAACAAAGGCTCTGATCAGCTTCGCGGTTACCGTTTTCGCCTATGCAGATTGTTGGTTTTCCCATGCGGCGGCTCAGTTGATAAGATATAAATTGCAGATGTGAATACTTAAGATATTAAAAGATAAAGTAAATGCTTATGATACCAACTGCAAAAGTAAATGCTTGATTAACTGATTGCTAAATTAGATACTTATGATATCAGCTTCTAAAATAAATGATAATGGTATCAAATTCAATAGTAAATGCTTGAAATAAAAATTATGTCCCCCCCCAACTGATTGTTTTTGGTGCGGATCCCGTCGGTGTCGCGGTCGGCGTCCGCGTAGCTTCTTTCCGACGCGATATCTTTTAAACCAGTGGATGGATTTTGACCAAACTTGCATAGATACATGGTTTGGAGGGGGAAAGGTGACCTTGACCTCATTTTCAAGGTCACCAGCCCATGAAAACTGATCAAATTAGGTTTCCGACGCAATATCTTCTGAACAAATGAATGGATTTTGTCCAAACTTGCACAAGAGCATTGTTGGGAGGAGGCTCAGAGTTGTTTAGATTTTGGTGACCTTGACCTAATTTTCAAGGTCACGAGTCCATAAAAACTGTTGATATTAGTCTTTCCAATGCAATATCTTGTAAATCAATGGATGGATTTTGACCAAACTTGCACAGAAGCATTGTTGCGAGAAGGCTCAGAGTTGATTAGATTTTGGTGACCTTGACCTAATTTTCAAGGTTGTGAGTCCATAAAAAAATGTTGAAATTAGTATTTCCAATGCAATATCTTGTAAACCGATTGATG